>JACEFZ010027707.1:0-180000 GCA_014155875.1 Cepaea nemoralis | reverse complement strand
GTCTACAAAGCAGTTGTATTATCCACACTGCTATATGCTTGTGAAACATGGACTGTTTATCAGCGACACGCTAGGAAATTAAACCACTTCCACACAGTCTGCCATAGGAAGTTACTGAAGATTAAATGGCAAGACAAGATCCCAGACACTGAAGTCCTAGAAAGAGCGTCCACCACACTCTACTAATGAAGAATCAGATTCGCTGGGCTGGTCATTTGACTCGCATGCCAGATCACAGGCTCCCTAAACGAATTTTTTACGGCGAGTTGCGTTGTGGTAAACGCTCCCAAGGCGGCTAGAGGAAACGCTTTAAAGACACTTTGAAAATCTCACTGAATGCTTTTGGAATTCATCATGACAACTGGGAGACTGCAGCCAGAGACCGAAATTCGTGGCGTGCATCATTACGCAAGGGTGCAGTCACTTGTGAGGCAACCAGGACTGCAAGAGCTGTGAAGAAAAGACAGAACAGAAAAACCACTGCAGAAAATCCTCCTCCAGAAACGTCAAGCATTCTTTGTCCACATTGTCAAAGAACATTTCGAGCCAAAATAGGCCTTATCAGCCATCTTAGAACTCACGGCTCCATACCTTCAACCCCACTGGATGAAATGAATGGTCATCATCATTCTTTATGGACAAACAACATAAAAGTTCAGAAAGTAGTGTCCTTAGAACTGGCAATTTCCCAGACAGGAGCGCCTCTATTACGGATTTTGCTTTTGCTGCTACTTCTTTTGATATTCCTTTTTTTCTTCTGCTGCTTCTTCTTCTGCTGCTGCGACTTCTGTTGCTGCTGCTTCTTCTGGTGATGCTGCTTCTTCTGCTGCTTCATTTTTATTTTGCTGCTGCCTTTTCTGCTGCTGATTTTTGTGCTGCTTCTGCTGCTGCTTCTTCTGCTGATGTTGCTTTTTCTGCTTCTGATGCTGCTTCTTCTGGTGATGCTGCTACTTCTGCTGCTTCTTTTTCTTGTGCTGCTGATTTATTTTGCTGCTTTTTTGCTGCTGCTTCTGCTGCTGCTTCTTCTTTTGCTGAAGCTGCTTCTTCAGCTGCTTATTTTCTGCTGCAGCTTCTGCTACTGCTTATTCTGTGCCGATTCTTCTTCTGCTAGTTCTGCTACTCCCTTTTCTGTTGTAGTGTCTTTTGCTGCTCCTGACTCTTCTGGTGCTGTTTCTTCTGCTCCTTCTTCTGCTACTGCTTCGTTTGGTGCGTCTGCGCCTTCGCCTACTACTGCTGCTTCTTCTTCTAGTACTTATTCTTATTTTCTCCTTGTCTTCTTTCGCCCCTTAACCTCCATTAGGACATATGCCCTGAAACAACACTTTTCAAGCCTTCCTATCCTTAAAGTTGTTGCATATCCTTTTCAGGATGTAGCAGTCAACCCCAGCATGTTTTGGCTGTTCGTGATTCCTGGGCAAGATTACGTTCAGTCAGTAGTTTAACATTGCTTTCTGAACGACCGGCACCCATACCATTTCATCAAAAACCAAAACAACTGTGTTTCGAACGCTGGTATGCGGATTATGAACTGCGCCTTTAACTCCTTCGCCACCGAGTTATCGCACAACGCTCCATCCATGCCCATCCCATGTCTAGTCTATTCCATCATTGACATTTGCCTAGTACTTCTCATGATCAACATTGATAAGTCTATAGTATCATTTAATTCCTGATATTTAGTGTTTAGTTTTATTGTTTTCTGTGTTTTGTTTGGATTTTAATATCTTGGAAAGCATTGCCCCACATAACATATTTTAAAACTGTTTTAATCAGGGCAGGAGGATACGAAATATTGGTTTCCAATCAATGGATGCAGATTTGGAATTATGGGGGTCTGCCATCAAGTTGAGCTGTTACGAATGCCTTTGTTGGTGTCGCTGTTGAGATATGTGCTGTGTGTGTGATGTATGCAAGCTGTGGACGACAACATATGTTCACAAAAACAGTGGACTTCACAGTTGCTACATTACTCGCTGATCAAGAGAGGGGTTTTGATTAACATTCCTTGCATCCCTGCAATCTATGCCAGGTCAACACACTGCTATGCCAGATGTAACGGTGGATTAATGAGAGCGAAGTTCTTTGAAGAACCTTTTATATTTTGATGATATTGATGATGATGAGGATCATGATGATGATGATGATGATGTTGATGATGATGGTGGTTGTGGTGATGATGATGATGATAATGATGATGGTGATGAAGATGATAACGATGATGATGATGATGATGATGATGATGACGACGACGACGCCGACGACGACAATGATGATGATGATGATGATGTTGATGATGATGATGATGATGATGATGATGATGATGATGATGATGATGAAGGTGATGATGTTGATGATGATGATGATGATGATGATGATGATGATGATGATGATGATGATGATGATCAAAAGCATTGCATAGTGTTTAGTAGCGCGCTCTTTCTCTCTCTCTCTCTTTCTCACGGTGTGTGTGTGGGTGGGTGGGTGTGTGTGTGTGTGTGTGTGTGTGTGTGTGTGTGTGTGGCTTTCTTAACATTGTTGAATTAATTGAGATACAACTGTTTAACATATACACTAACTGACAAATGTTCATTTGTTTGCAACGCTGTTGCAATTGCCAGGCATGGAAACTAATAGACTCAAATATGCGTAAAATCACATCATGTGGGATGAGATGCTTAAGAATTATATCTTTAACAAAAATAAACAAGAAGAGATAGAGACAGAAATGAGAATTTAAGAACAAGTAAAAGGACAACACCGGTTGCTGACCTTTTAGAAAATCAAAGATTGAAATGGTTCAGACATTTAGTTAGAATGGAAACAGATCAACCAACTGTTCGAGAGAAATTGGATTACCAAGCGAAAGGACGAAATACGAATCGGCTAGATAGAATAAATGGAACACTGGGGAAATCAAATATGATATTATTACAAGCAACGAGACAAGCGAACAGCAAATATAATTGCATTTACTTCCGCTCTACGACGACATTCGCGGCAATAAACAGCATGACAAAAGAAGAAAGAAGAAGTAAAGAAATAGTGTTGTTAGTCGCAGTCCCAACGTTACGGCAAAGAGTGGCCCCATCATGCTCAGCTTCGTTTCTGTGCCAGTATATATCACACAAAATGGTCCTCACTAGCCATATGTGCGCCCCCCCCCCCCTTTCCCCTTTCCCCAAGAAATAAAAAGACATAGTATGAATATCTTAAGACTATCTTTGGACCCATTAGGGATACACAAAGTGGAGAGTCGAAAAGAAGAAGTAACAAAGACATTTATGACCTGTTTAAGTCCCCGCTAATCACTGGTATCATGAAGGCTAATAGACTGCAATGGCTGGGGCATATAGAAAGAATGGAAGATAACAGGGAAACAAAACTCGCTTACACTCAGGAAATAAAATGACCGTAGACCCCGAGGTAGACCAAGAAGACGGTGGAGAGATAATATATATACAGACCTACAAGCACTTGGAATCAACGACTGGCAAGAGAAGGTCAACCAGAGAGATGAATGGAGACGGATTGTATCTGCAGCAAAGAACCTCAATGGCTCGGAACGCTGAAGAAGAAGAAGAAGAAGAAGAAGAAGAAGAAGAAGAAGAAGAAGAAGAAGAAGAAGAAGAAGAAGAAGAAGAAGAAGAAGAAGAAGAAGAAGAAGAAGTATGAATACACTTACTTGTACTTTGCATTTTCCTCATCTTTATTAACTTCTTCTTCTTGGGTCCCCACTTTCCCCAAGAAATAAAAAGACGTAGTATAAATACACTTACTTGTACTTTGCATTTTCCTCATCTTTATTAACAACTTCTTCTTCGGTTTCTTCGGGTCTTGGCTGACAAAGATGACGTCAGTTTCGATGACGATATTGCTCTTGTCTGTTGATGTGTCATCAGGCTTTTCCTGTGACTTAACTGCCTTGAAGACAAACTGGATTTTGTCATCGTTGGATGTTATTTGTGTTGTTCTGTGTGGTGTTGTCGTCTGAGCTGAAGCCTTTAAACTAGTCTGCTGCTGAAGATAGCTTCTGTTGCTACGACGATGAAAAGCTGCATTGGAACACGGCTGTTTTCCGGTAGAACAATTCGTTCTTTGTTGAACCACATGATGTTCTTCTGAGGGTTCAACCTCTTTTATGTCTATTAACATCTCATTCGATGAAGCAATTACATCTGTTGATCTCGTGTCATTGATACTCTCCTGTTTATCCGGACTAGCCTTGCCATCAACATTTTCATTAACGTTCTCATCACTATCAGTAACGACATCCACATGTTCATGAGCTATGACTGTATTAACAATCTTTGTCATTGATACATAAGCGTGTTCAGTTTGGATTTTAGACCAGGTTTCAATCTGTCTAAATCCCGGAGGGAGAGATTCAACTGGTGTTAAAGATAGTGTATCATTATCCAACGCATGTACTGAAGAGCTACTGTTGATAAAACCAACACCGCCATCTTGTTCAGATGAATCAATCATGGGAGTTAATGTTTCAAAAAAGGATTTACTGGGTATTTCAGCGAGTGATGTCCCTTCCGTTGTATTATCTAGTTCACTTTTCTTGACTGGAGAATTATCTTGTATTACTGCAAGCTCAGCATCCTTTGCTGGAATGTTGGTTGTCTTGATTGGCACTGATTCTTTGCAACAGATTTTCTGCACACGGCTGTTTCTGAAAAAAAAATACCAGTTATGTACTGAGCTTTTATGTTTATCTGTAAGTAATTGTTCAAGTGAATATTTGCACGTTATTTATCTCTCTCTCTCTCTCTCTTTCTCTACTCTCTTTCTCTCGCTCTCTTTTCTCACTTTCTCTGGCAGACAGATAGTCAGCCATGCAAGAAGGCAGATGGTCGGGCAGAAGGGATGGATGGACGGACGGGCGAATGGACGGACGGAATGACGGACAGAAAGACAGACAGACAAACAGACCGACCGACCGACCACACGACATAACACCCACCCACCAACCAACCAACCGACCGACCAGACGGACGGACAGTATGACAACAGACAGACAGACAGACAGACAGACAGACAGACAGACAGACAGACAGACAGACCGACCGACCGACCGACCGAACGAACGAACGAACGAACGAACGAACAAACTTTATTTTCAAAGGGTTAAGAACTTGGGCACGCAGGCCCGTCTAACATTCTGCCCTTCTATCACTCTCTTCCATACATTATTTCATTCACACATCATTCAAGGCTAACAGAGAACAGCAACAATATAAAAGTTATGCATTATAAAGGCATGGGCAAAATGCGAACATCAAAACTACACGACACAGTAACATTAGATAATGGTCTGACACTTATTAGCCATGTTGAATATACTGGCCTACCAAAAGGGGAGTGGCTGTTATACTAGGGTTTTGTTGTTATTATTATTATCACTATTATTAAGGGGGAAGTTAATCGGTACTGAGATAGTGTTCGAGTAATTTGCGATTATATGAATAGGGATTGGTGATGTCTTTGATATCTTGTGGAAGATTGTTCCACAGCTGAGCTGCAGAGTACGTTAAGCTTGTTTTGTATAAGTCAATCCTAGGCTTCGGAATGTGTAATATATTTAAACGTTTACTGTGTCTAGCATTATATTTAAACAATGGCCAAAGGTAATTTGGGGCATTCCGATGCAGGATTTTGTGAATTAGTTTAGCTTTATTGAAAAGCAAGCGTTTGCGGAGTGGTAGTTACTGAAGGCGTTTATACAGGCTGGGATTGTCAGATAAATGTTTGCTATAAATTAGACTCATGGCCCGTTTCTGGAGTGAGTAAAGTCGCTTGGTGTTTAAATTAGAACAACCGTCCCAGATTGTAGAGCAGTAGTCAACGTGTGTCTGAATATGAGAAGTATAGAATAGTTTCCTTGTGTCCTGATCAAGGAAGTTTTTAATTGTGGCGAGTTGGTAGACTTTTTAGACAGGCAGGCAGGCAGGCAGGCAGATAGATAGATAGATTAAATAGATAGATAGATAGATAGATAGATAGATAGATAGATAGATAGATAGATAGATAGATAGATAGATAGATAGATAGATAGATAGATAGATAGATAGATAGATAGATAGATAGATAGATAGATAGATAGATAGATAGATAGATAGATAGATAGATAGATAGATAGATAGATAGATAGATAGATAGATAGATAGATAGATAGATAGATAGATAGATAGATAGATAGATAGATAGATAGATAGATAGATAGATAGATAGATAGATAGATAGATAGATAATCCAATGCCCATTAATTAGGTGAGCAGACCTTGATCAGTAAATTAATAATTAATTAAAAACGCAACCAAGCGACCATTATGAACTGCTCAAATCATTTACCGCTGGCTCATATGCCATATCGCGCATGCTCAATTTAGCAGAGTGACGTGCAGTATAGAACACTTTGTATATTAGGAAACGAGCAAATGAAGTGTAATCCCCAATGGAATCGTGCAGTAATGTAATTGCATTACAGAAATAACAGTTAGCAGTGCTGCGGCAAACATTAGTTATTTATTATATTAACATTCCAGTGCTGCGGACTTAATGTGTATAACTCCTTGTTTTGCATAGTAAGATCATTGTTTACAGGGGAAAAAAATGTAGTTTCTTAGTGAATTTAAACACACAAGCCACAAACAATATACTGCAAGATATCAGGAATGACATCTTTCGCAGCATCTCATCAAGTGCATACTGGAGAGTTATATATAATACCTTTAATATATAATATATGTCAGCGCCGAATGTAGGGCGGCGCTTCCCAAACCCGACACCCTACTTTGTGCCAACGGCTTCGGGTGGAAGAGAGCAGTTGGGAGGGTACAAGCGTTATCCTGGTGCGAGGAAATGCAACCTAAAGGCAAAATGGCATGGCAGGGCAGACCAGGCCCTAAGCCTTGGTTGGCGGCTGGTCTAGGATCGAAGCTCCAACAGGGGGGAAGTTAGATCATTGCTTTGCTGATCCGTCAGCTTCTGCAGCTTGTTTTGTTCCAGATGTATTGGCACTACCATTTCTCTGGAGTGAACTAGGCAGGCCGAAAGATGGATCATGCAGCATCGGCAACGCACGGTCTCTATAGTTTAGCCCAGGCTTTGTGCTATGGAGAGGCATAACTCCACCTTTGGTCTTAACCAGTCTCGGAATCAAAGCGAAAGGTAACAGTTACGGGTTATAAGTCCTTGTTACAAAGGCGATGGGAACGACTGTAATAACTATAGGAGTATCTCACTTCTGTGTATTGTTGGGAAAGTATTTGTCAGAAGTGTTCTGCGCAGACTTCAAGTCCTGGGTGATCAAGTCTACCCCGAATCACAGTGTGGCTTCCTACAGAACCGGTCAACCATTGATATTATATTCTCATTGTGATAAATGCAAGAAAAATGCCTTGAACAGAATCAGTCACTGTTTATTGCCTTCAGCGACCTAACAAAGGCAATTGAATTGATTAGTCGTGAGGGTCTGTTCAAGGCACTAAAGAAGATTGGCTGCCCACCAACTCTTCTGTCCAGCGTGGAATCGGTTCCACACGGGCAAGTTTGATGGCTCAACTTATGAAGAGTTTGAAATCAAGAGTGGGGTTGAGCAAGGTTGTGTACTAGCTCCCACCCTCTTTGGAATATACTTTTCACTTCTACTGAAATATGCCTTTCGTGATCAGGATGGTGATATTTACTTTCATTCACGCTCAGATTGCGGCCTCTACAATGCTCAGAGATTGAAGGCCAAGACCAAAATTAGAAGGTTACTGATCAGACAGTTCTGAATTTGTTTTGACAATTAGCAAAAAGAAGACACAAGTTTTGTCACAAGGTGTACATAGGATACCATCAATCTTTATTGACGACGCCGAACTAGGGATAGTAGACCATTTTACATATCTAGGATCAGAGGTAAATAGCAAATTATCCCTAGATCAGGAAATCAACATCCGGATTTGTAAGGCAGCAACAACAGTGAACAGGTTAAGAAAAAGAGTCTGAGAGAACAGGAAGCTTACTGCCAAAACAAAGTCCTCGTCTATCAAGCCTGTGCTTAGTACTCTTCTTTGTGGCAGTGAAGCCTGGACAACTTACTCACACCAAGAGATACGTTTAAACAGCTTTCATATGCGGTGTCTGCGAAGAATACTTGGTATTAAGTGGCAAGACAAAATCACAAATACTGAAGTATTGGAAAGATCAGGTTGTGTGACGGTGTATTCCATGCTCAGTCTTCGTAGACTTAGATGGATAGGACATCTTAGGAGGATGGATGATGGTAGAATACCAAAGGACATCTTTTATTTGGTGAATCACAGATGGGTAAGAGATCGCAGGGTACTACGTTACAAATATGTGTGTAAGCGGGACATGATTGATACAGGTATTGATAATGCACATTGGGAGCAAGTCGCCGCTGAACGTGTTGCATAGTGGGCACATATAAGAAATGGAGTAAAGACAAAGTGAAAATTATTGCAGATAAGTCACACAACGAGCGTGTGAGACGAAAGATGGTGCATTATGGTAAAAATGACCATGTGTTCACATGCACCCACTGTGGACGAACATTTACAGCGCGAATTGGCCTTTACCGTCACATTCGCCACAGTCATGGGTTGTAGTTATTAAGCCTTTTTGAAGCACAGTGTAACAAACTATCGTCTGTCAAGACGTCAAGATGCCAATATAATATTGAATTAAATAAACGAATAATACTTTAGCGGAAATACTAAATAAATTAAATAGTCACTGATATTGTTCGAATGTTAAGAATGTTATCACCACGGAAATCTAAGATTTAAAATGAAGCTTTTGTGTTTGCATAGCAACGGATGAAATCACTTAATCGATAACGCCTCGATATATTTGAGCAGTCGATTAGTGTCCTTTGCATAATGTAAATTTTCTTTGTTAACTTTTTAATTGCTAATAATTATATGTTCCGTGATAGCCGACCTCACAGGGATTCCTGAAGATTGATTGATTCGGTTGGGATATCGAGGGCTCAATATAAGAATACAGGGCCTGCCTCAAAGAACTAATTTCTAAAATAAAGCATACTTTTTCTGTATATTTAACAAGGTCTCACACCCTCTTGCGACAAAAACCTATTAAACCCACATTGTTTCACAGTGCAAGTCGATAGAATGCCAGCCATTTTAAAATCGCTATTGTCATTGCGCAAACTGTTCGATCCTCACAACCTCTAAATGGTATATATGCTTTAGAACCAGTTTGTATCCTCAAATATGCTTTTTCGATGTCAATACTCTTCCATGCTTTTATAATGAAATTCATGTTACTTAATATCTTCCCTTCGTATATATAATATACTAATGTGTATACAGATAACGCTGTTTAGAGATACGTTTGCATGTAGAAATAACTAGATAGCCACCAGACTGCCAGCATAAAATAATACATAAAAGGAAAATAAAACTTATGGTGACACATGAAAGAAGAAAACCTATGGTCAGCAAACATAAAATAAAACATCAAAGAAGAACAATATACACTTAGCAGACATAAAATAAAACACAAACAGTCTATATGCGTTCAACATAAAATAAAACACCAAAGAAGAACAACCTATGGTCAGCAAACGTTAAATAAAACATCAAAGAAGAACAACATATAGTCCATATCATCATGTGTCACTCCGGAAAGCGTGGACGGTCATAACTCGCCATTTAACTCGATCACCAGAGTCGTGGATCAGCTCAGTGTTCCTCTCTCGACTATGCCACGTGGCCAAGCTATCCAAGTATTTACTTCTCGGTCTTCCCCTTCGATCTTGTCATTTGTCACCAAGTTCTCCAATTTATGTCTTCTCATAACATACCTAAAAATGTTGACTATCTACGTCTAATTTCTCTAATAAATTTACGATTTTCGGTTGTTTCTTGTAGTACTTAGTCATTAGTTTCTCTGTCTGTCGTTGGTATTCTTTGCATTCTCCTCAGAAACCAATTTTCCACATCCATCAGATGTTTTTAAGCTTGACTGCTCATTGTCCAAGCTTCACATCCATACAAAAGTACAGTCTCTACGTAGCAAGCACATTATCACTCTTTTTCTCGTTTCAATTGACATCTTTTTGTTGGTCAGAATGTTTTTCATCTTCCTAAATTCTACTTTCGCCATGGCGATTCTTGTTCGATTCTCTTCAAGGCATCTTCCATCAGATGTTATGAATGTTCCGAGATAACTGTACCGACTCACTTATTGAAGAATATTTCCATTTACTTGTATATTACATTGTGGTATTTCTTTCTTTCTAGTGACGACCATAATCTGTGTCTTTTTACAATTTAATTCTAACCCTAGTTGTTCACTGTGTGCAACAACCGCATCTACTAATTGTTGCAGATTCTGCTCATTGTCTGCAATCAATACTGTATCATCCGCATATCTAATGTTATTGACCTTTCGTCCTCCGATGATGATTCCATTTATATCTTCTACATTTCTGAAAATATTTTCCCTGTATAGGGTGAAAAGATCTGGAGACATTACACATCCCTGTCTCCCACCTCTCTTAGAAGGCTTATATTGTCCCACTTCATTATTAGTCTTTATGGCAACTGGTTATTTCCAATATATGTTTTTCTTTTATAAGTCTAATGTCTTTCCCATCAATTTGCAGATCTGCAAGTATATCTACCATGCTGACATGTCTTACTATATCGAAAGTCTTTGTGTAGTCAATAAAGCAAAGATATATATCTTTGTTTACTTCTATAGAACGTTCAATAACTGATCGATGTGTTAGCTATCTGTGGTGTCCTGTCCTTGACAAAGATTCTGAGAATCGAAACGTCGGCCGTCCTGTGTGTTGTATTGTACGCGTTTGTGTGTATTTTATGTATTTCGCCATACGATGGATCTCTTTGTAAGGTATGTGCAACGTGCTGATGTTTAGTACGTTTCTTCTCGCAGGAGCTTAATATACCTATTTGTTTCCAATTCATATTGAACATAAAATAAAACATCCAAAAAACAAAAAAACCATATTGTCAGCAAACATATACTAAAACATCAAAGAAGAACGACCTGTGGGCAGCCAACACAAAATAAAACATCAAAGAAGAACAACATATTGTCAACAAACATACAATAAAACATCAAAGAAGAACGAGCTATGGTCAGCCAACATGAAATAAAACATCAAAGAAGAACAAACTATAGTCAGCCAACACAAAATAAAACATCAAAGAAGAACAACATATTGTCAGCAAACATACAATAAAACATCAAAGAAGAACAACCTATGGTCAGCCAACACAAAATAAAACATCAAAGAAGAACAAACTATAGTCAGCCAACAACAACAAAAATAACACATCAAAGAAGAACAGCATATACGCAGCCAGTATAAAATAAAACAAGAACAGCCTATGGCCGGCAGGCAAGAGACTAGTTTCTATTCAGTCGGATCTCACCTTTGTAAGAAAAAGACTTAAATTAATTGTAACCTGGGGAGCTATTATGGGACAACATAAATTGCAATGCAGAAAGAAAATACAGAAAGAGGAATGCAGAAAGAGGAATGCAGAAAGATGAATTTAGAAAGAAGAATGCATTAATAGGAAGGCAGACAGAGGGGTGAAGAAAGAGCAATACAGAAAGAGGAGAGCAAAAAATAAAAAACAATGCAGAAAGAGCAACGTAGGAAAAAGGAGTTCAGAAAGAGCTATGTAGAAAGAGGAGTGCATAAAGAGGAATGCAGAAAGAGGAGTTTAGAAAAAGGAAAGCAGGAAGAGAAATGCAGACACATAAATGTAGGAAAGGAAACAGAAGCAACAGTTTCATGACTCGGAGAGGCGGTAATATATACGCCTTCAGCATCTATGGCTTAGGGAATACTGAAACGTGCAGTTACAATTTTCCCTGGATTAGCGAATCCAGGGTTCGAAGTCAGACCCCGCGGATGTGAAATAAGACCGCTTTGCGTTGATTTTGATAGCACAAGTTGTCTGCCTTTCAGAAAGCAATAGGAAACTATTGAACTAAACTGTCTGTTAAACTGTCATTTACTGCCTATATAGTACCCTGCGGTGTATAGCAGAGGGGTTCTGAACCTGAGGAATTAAGGCCGCCTGGCTAGTGCAGTCGCCGCGAACTGTGAAAGCTACAGTTGGCTACCCCCCCCCCCCCCCACCACCACCCCCACCCCCCGACAGAAAACATCCATACCTTACCGAGGATTCAAACCCGGGTCTCCCGAAGGAGAATCTAGCATTCTAACCACTCGGCCAGCCGCTCCTCTTTGAACTAAACTTTCCCAGTGAATCACAAACACCAAATAAATTATGAGGTTTATTGAAACATAATGTAAGGGACTCCCAACTAACTAGCAGTAGTAGCATGAACTATTTTTGTAAGAAAACATGCGTGGGCGAGAGATATGGTGGCCCACGCAAACAAAAAACACACATAAAGGAGAATAAGAAAATATAATCTTCAATAAAGCCAGGGACACCTGTCATACTGTGAGTCGGCTTTTACATGAGATATTGAGCACGTGTGGACAATAACTGGCCGTGCCAAGCTGGATAAAGTACAGACACAATTACCCAGTGTTACTACTATAATAGAAAACGATGGAGGAAAATTACATGACACATTAATATGTAGATTATGAGAGGCAGTAAGCACTAGGCCAGGACAAAGAGATAGCATGTATTGCATAGTTTTAACATTGTCAAAGACAGTTAAATTAGGGGAGATAGTTCTTATGCACGAGAGTTCTTATGGGAGAGAGTTATTACAAACCCGTTTATATTATAAGTTGTGATATTTTCTAGAGGCACGAGGCTATGATAGGCGGGAGGAATGGCAAGAGACAGGGCAGGGGGTGTGATAGACGGGAGGAATGGCAAGAGACAGGGCAGGGCGTCTTTTAGGCTCACCGTGACTAGAGGGACACCTGCAAAGGACCTGCTAATTGAGAGAAAGAGATTGGGAGAGATAGAGAGGGAGAGAGTTAGGGAGAGCGAGAAAGAGCGAGAGGGAGAGAGAGAGAGAAAGAGAGAGATAGAGAGGGAAAGAGAGAGGGAGAGATATAGAGCGAGGGAGAGAAGGAGAGATAGAGAGGGGGAAAGAGGGAGAGAAGGGAAGGAGGAGAGAGAGGGAGAGGGAAAGAGGGACAGAGGGGGATAAATAGAGAGAGGGAGAGAGGGAAAGAGGGACAGAGGGGGAGAGATAGAGAGAGGGAGAGAGGGACAGATAGAGCGGGGGAGAGATAGGGAGAGAGAGAAATAGAAAGGGAGAGAGGGAGACAGAGAGAGGGAGATATATATATATATATATATATATATATATATATATAGAGAGAGAGAGAGAGAGAGAGAGAGGGAGAGAGAGATTAGAGAGAGGGAAATAGGGAGAGAGGTAGAGATAGGGTGAGAGAGAGGGAGAGGGAGAGAGAGTGAGAGATAGAGAGGAGAGAGAGGGAGAGATATAGAGAGAGGGAAAGACATAGAGAGAAAGATAGAGCGGAAGAGAGATGAAAGAGAGAGGGAAAGAGAAGGAGAGTGGGAGAGAGAGAGAGAGAGTGTGTGTGAACGAATTGTATTTTGAAACGGGGTCACGCAGGCCCTTCTTACATTTACCCCTTGCAACCACTCATCTTTCGTATATCACTTATCTATTGTGGATATTGCATTCAAATAGAAAAAAGATAACATTGTTAAATGAATGTTGTGTACGTAAACAATGCATATTACTATATTATGAGACAGGCAGTCAGAGAGGAAGTCACACACACACACACACACACACACACACACACTCACACACTGTGAGTAGACACTCAGAGAGAGAGAGAGAGAGAGAGAGAGAGAGAGAGAGAGAGAGAGAGAGAGAGAGAGAAAGAGAGATTCTGCATATTGTGTATGTTGATCCGTTAGTGTAAGTGACATGAGCGGTCTGCTAAAGAAAGTTTGGTCTTAGGAGTGTCGGTATTCAGCTGGTGGGTTATACTTTCCCAGGTTGTTGAAGTCCATCTTGTGAGACTGCGCGTGGGTTGTACTCATCGGAACAAGTTCTAGCCTGTAGCTAATAGCGCCCACCACAAGTAACTCGAGTAGTGAGAGTCGAGTTTACAAAGCATTAAAACACCGACTTCTATTTCTCTTCCTTCTCTCTCTCTCTCTCTCTCTCTCTCTCTCTCTCTCTCTCTCTCTCTCTCTCTCTCTCTCTCTCTCTCTCTCTCTCTCTCTCTCTCTCTCTCTCTCTATCTCTATTTCTCTCTCTCTTTCTCTATCGCTCTCTCCCTCTATTACTACACTCCTTCCTATGTCTCCTTCCCCCCCCCCCCTCTCTCCCCTACCTCTATCTCCCTCTCTCTGTCTCACTGTCTATATATGCATATTGTCATGACACGACATCTTGTGCCATGACATATATGGTAGTCTGCAGTAGCCAGCACTCTTGAATGCCGGCGTGGTTGCCATGCATTTAAATCATAATCGAGGCGAATTTATAAAAGTAGCCCGGGCTTCCTGGCTAACATACACCAAATTCCGATTGGTCTATAAATAGGTATGGCTAGTACTAAATGCGAATATATCAAGAAAACAGTAACAATGGTGATATCAAAGAAAATGGTAACACCAAAATGTGACATAGAAATAGTAGGAAAAATTCTTAACCAAGTGGATAATTTTAAATACCTAGGGGCATTTATAACATCAGATGGAAGATTTACAACAGAGTTTAAGAGCAGAATAGGGCAAGCAAAAGCCACATTTCAGAAAATGATGAGTATCTTATGCAATAAGTCACTGTCAATGAATGTAAGAAAGAGAGTGCTGAAATGCTATGTAGAACCAGTTTTGCTGTATGGCAGTGAATCGTGGAATGTAAATGAAGAAATTAAGAAGAAATTAGAAGCAACAGAGATGTGGTTCCCGTAGACGAATGTTGAAAATTCCTTGGCCTGCCAGAGTAACTAACAACGATTGCGTGATACAGGCTAATGAAACTAGAACATTATATACAACAATAAGGAAGAGACAAACATCTTTCTTCGGTCATGTGATGAGAGGAGAGGCATTGGAGAACGTCGTGACAACTGGAAGGATCGAGGGGAAGAGAGACAGAGGCAGACCAAGAGAGATGATGCTGGTTGGATTGAGACAGTGGCATGGAGGAATACTATCAGCAGAGTTGATCCAGAACACCAACGACCGAGATCTGTGGAGTCATGAACTGCGTACGCCAGCTGGCATGGCACTTGATGATGATGACGATGATATAGGCAGACAGCCTCTATCAAAAAGTAAAATTGGGGGTGCTCTGCTTGTTACCTGAAGAAGAGTTTCCCTCGTTTAGAGATGTTGTCTTTCTTTCCTCGTTTGTTGCCGGGGGTAACAGGTTCTAGAAATGTCTTCCTGGAGAGATCAGCACCTGAGAAATGAAAACAATCACATACAGTATGACGTTAACATCGGCGCATGTTAATGACAGCAATTAAATTATAGCATGTAGCGAACATCAGTGTCTGTAAATAAAAAACAGTTACATATAGTATGAAGTTAGCGTAGCTCTTTAATATTAAAAAAAAAAAAAAAAACAATGTTAGTTGCATATCCTTTACAGGACGTTTGCAGTCAACACCAGCATAGTTTTGCTGTTGTTGATGTCTTAGCAAGTTTACGTTCAGTAATTCGCCATTGCTTTCATCACCATCACGACCATCACCAATACCATTTCGAACCAGCACAACGCAGTCTACTGCCAAATCGCGCCCAGCTGTGTTTCGAACAAGGGTATGCGGGATCACGATCCGCGTCAGTAACTTATTCACAATGGAGACCGGTTTTAATGTACCTGTCTGTAAATTAAAACAATTAATCATACCCTGAAGTTAGAATCAATGTTTGTAAATTAAAATAGTCAAACAAATCCACTACGGATACCGCGACTCCCTTCGCGCAGTGAGATCACGCTTTGTGGTATACACTGATAACAATTCAGCACAGCAATAAGGAACGACTGGAATTAGGCTTAGTGTGGAACAGAATCCTTTGCCGGTATTAGGTATGTCGTTGTCAACATGCTGTCTCAGTGTCCAACGTCTTGGAAAAGCGAGGAGCGTGGTCATTGATTTCCTGGGAATACGAGGGGGCGTGGTGATGCAGACACGACTGACAAAGTCATGATATACTATATTTTGTCAAATGGAGTTACACCTATCCATAGCACAAAGTCTGGGCCTAATTTAGAGACAATGTGTTTCCCACGCAACATGATCCCTTTCTCGGCCTGCCTAGTTTACTCCAGAGGAAAGGTAACCTCAATACTTCTGGTACACGACAAGCTGCAGAAGCTAACGGGTCAACAAGGCAATGCTCTAACTGTCAGCCTGTCGGAGCGTCCATCCTAGACCAGTCGCCAACCAAGTCTTAAGATCTCGTCTCCCCTGCCGTGGCATTTAATTTTAGGTTGAATTTCCTCGCACAAGGGTCAGGCTTTACCCTCCCAATTGCTTTTTCCCGTGGGAAGCATTTGGCACAATTTGGAATGGCGGGTCTGTTAAGCGCTGTCCAACATTGGGAGTGACATAAAGCAATGCAATCTACTGTCATAAGGCAGCTCAGTCATATTTTACTAAGACCTGCCTTTATACATGCAGCGTAAATCTTAATTATTTCTTAAACAACTAAATTGTTGTATCCTCCCTCCTATTGCATCATTTTAGTGTTCGTTCATTTATGACTTTTTCTTTTCAGTAGATTATATAAGCCGCCGCTGTGGACTAGAGACAATGAACGAGTTTCTCAACTCCCCGATTTATTGAGTCTAGGGTTCGAAATCAGCCGCTGACGATATGGAAGCAAACCAATTTGCGTTGATTTTAAAGGGATGATCTTCGATCTTTCGGAAAGCAATGGCAAAGTACTGAATGTAAACATTGACTAGTAAATCACAAAACAATAACAAATACTGCCTTAACTGCGACATACTGTAAAGGACATACCACATATTGTTCAGATTATATTAAAGCCAACAATTCAAGGGCACTATATTTTACCTTCCTCTACGTCATGGATAGACAGTAAAAGTAAACTAAAGCAAGCATAGTGGTCTGTCATTGTTGCTGTCACACTCACATCGAATGAAATGAACAAATGTCCAGAAGAACACAAAATCGTTAAGAGACATTACAGGCCTGTCAGGTTATGTCTGGTTATTGAGCCCTAAGTCGGGTATAGAGTTCCTGAAATTGTCATTCCTCCACGCCAGATGTGAGACCTGCCCATTAACTTTTTTCTTGGGAAGATAATGTTATGGTTTTCCATTAATTCCATGACAAGATAATGTTATTGTTACCATTTAATCTATTCTTGGAAAGATAATGTTATGATCTCCTACGAACTTATAATTGGAAATATAATGTTATTACTTCTTATTAGCTTATTCTTTCAAAGGTAATGTTTTATTAACCTGTTCTTTGATGGATACTGTTATCTTCTTCTTCTGCTGCTGCGTTCATCCAAAGTTTTTTTTTTTTTTTTTTTCCGGATGTGATTGCGTTGTGCCTGTTTACAGCAAAGCTGCGTTCTTGCGCCGTCAGGCCGACACATCCGACTTCTCCGGGCATTTGTTTACCGGGTTAACCATCCCGGGGATACTGTTATGACTTCGTAATATTATATTCTTGAATTGATATTATTATAATTTCCCATTGGCTCCTCGGTGGCCGGGTGGTCAAATGTCCACCTTGTCCATTGTAGTCGGATGTGTGTTTGAAAATTGCTCGTCTCAGAATTTAGACTGAAAACTCAGACCTGTAGATTTCTTTGCGACTGCGTTATCCCCCAGTACAGACTAGGCAACCGGGACACACCGGCAACAATACTGATAACGTAATGAGACAAGTTAGTTGCATATCCTTTAAAGGACGTCGCAATCAATCCCTGCATTATTAGTTGTTCGTGATTTCTTGGCAAGTTTACGTCAATAGTTTATCATGGCTTTTTAAACGACCAGCATTCATACCTTTGTATTGTAAACCAACGCAAGGCGGTATGCTTCCAAATCGCCCGTAGCTGTGTTTTGAACGCGGTATGCGGGATTATAAATTGCATTAGTAACACCGTCGCCACAGAACAGGCTAATGAAGACAAACAAACTTATATTACAGTTTTAATTTAATGCTGGCAATACGACATATAGCAAGCTCATCGATTTAATGGTTAGGACGTTACGCTAACAATGGCAAGAGCTTGTCGAAGGAAATTTCGATGTTAGCTCTCGGTGTCTACTACGGGAGGGACAAACTGTCCGTCTAACCCTGTACTCATTGCTAGAAGACATGATGGTTCCACACGTATATTTCTACTACGGAATTGGTTTTCTGTTCTTTTCTTTAAGCATATGTCAAATATCAGAATTACTGAAAGTGTATCTCAGTAAAAACAAATAGTAAAGAATATATTTCCATGCCTTATTGTATATGTTAAAAATAAAAAGTCTTAAAAGTCGAGAAGATCGACTTCATTGCCCCGGGTTTTATCCCATATGGTTCGGTCCCTTTCGGCAGGATGGCCTGCCAAAATCATGGTACAAAGCACGAACTCCGGTGATCCACCGACGACCCTCAGGAGTCTCCGAGAAAATGCTTGCTTCGCTTCGGAGGTCACTGGTGGCAAAGCATCGCCTGGATCTTTTCTCCGGATCATGCCGGTGTGCTGGGGAATAAACAGGCGGGCAGATTGGCTGGCTCAGCAAATCTTGGTGGAGTATTGATGCATGACAAGGCAGATGTGGTTGCGGCCTTGTGGGAGCACGTGTACACCTCGGAGGAGCAAATGGATCACCATGGTCTGGCAAGAAAGAGACAGCGAGGAGTGACGAGGGGATCTGGCCGACGCTCGACGCTCAGAGGAAAGGCGAGATGGACATATAATCAGATTGCTACTGGTACTATTGGTGTTGAACTCTTCGCTGGCTGCTGAGGATGGGGACGGAGCGCTTATTGGAATGCCCCGAATGTTGTGATGTCGGTTCCTAAATCAGTCAATCAATCAATCAATCAATCAATCTAACTAACTAACTAACTAACTAACTAACTAACTAACTAACTAACTAACTAACTAACTAACCACAGAGATCAAAATCTATCTCTGTCAAACCTAGAATTAACAAACTACTCAGAAATCAGAGACTTACTATCGGATGACCTGCATTTACCACTGCAAGTCTTCTTATTGGACGCTTTAGTTTTGCTGCCTTCTGTCTGGTCTTTAGTTTGTTGCTGTAGCTTGTCCACGTCATGGTCAGTTTTCACAGGAGTTGTTTCACACTGACTTAACGGAGGTGATGACGACGCGGAACAACCCATGCTTCAATATTAGTAGGCTGGGGAAAAAAAGATAACGACAAAGAATTCAATAATAATTATAATTATCACCGTATTTAGTGTTAAATATGTGCTCATATTTTATGCAGAAACACGGTCTCTGCAATAATTGTCTTAAAGATGGTAATGAAACTTGAACATTATGTACATCAATAAGAAAGAGACAAACAGCTTTCTTTGGTCATGTGATGAGAAGAGAGGTATTTTAGAACATTTTGACAACCGGAAAGATCACGGGGAAGGGAAGCAGAGTGAGACCAAGGACTATGATGCTGAAAGGACTGAGGAGATGGCTTGGAGAAATATCAGCAGCGTTGATCCAGAACACCAAAGACCGTAATCTGTGGAGAGACATGAAGGCCTACACCGCTGGAAAGGCACTTTATGATGATTACACGGCGTCATATAAGGTACCTTAAATATATTAACACACAAAATGTAATACAAAGGTAGCCTTGAGCAAGATGCAGAACATACTAACCAATAAATAGCTGCCACTTGCAATGAGAAAAAGCGTATTCAAAGCCTATACTGCTGTATGTATGTGAAACGTGGACAATAATCAGATAAGCTAAAGGCATTAGAAGCATAGATTCTCATGGAAATAAAAAGATCACCATGGATGAAAATGTGTGATTCCTGCATGACACAAATGAAAACAGTTTATTTATTCCAGAAATTTGGCGTAGACTGTCAATAATTTCTGGTAAAGTTATGGGGATAAATAAACTGGGGAACGTTTTGATAACGGGCATGATTTATGGAAAAAGAGCAAGTAAGTGGCAGACAGATAAATACATGGATGGCTTAGCTATGTGGCATAAATGAGACAAGAACACAGAGCTGGTCTTAGACTCTGGTGGTCATGTGAGATGGCGAACACAAGACTGCCCACGATTCCGGCATGGCACATGATGACTATGATAAGTCCTCTGGGATGTCGTGCTAGTTCAGTGGCTAGCCCTCTTGCCTGCCTGCCCGGGTGTGATGTGTTCGAATTCTCATAGAGACGGATGTTTGTTTAAAATGGACCTGTGTACCAAGACATGTTCTGGGAAGTGCATGTGGTCGGAGTGATATTGACCCCATCGTCCAACTAGTGACTGTTGGTATATAGACATATGGGATTAGCACCAGCTACACAGTGCACATGAACTGAGTAATTGCTATGGGATGATTAATTGTCTTAAGCGACTTCCCGTGACTGCCATGGGCTTATATACAATAGTTATTTTTTTAATGCAGTTCCCTTTAATTTGACATATAATACACCATAAAATGTCTGCTAGCATATTCACAACTTTTAGGTCATAAATGTGGCACATCCCTACGTCCAGTTTCCCTCCATCCATTTTTGTTTGGTTGAAACTTACGTTTTGTTTGGCATTGACTCTGGTAAGGTGTTTGCATGTGTCCGTTATTGTCACTCACCTGTATCGTGCTCACTGTTTACTCTCTGTTAATCGCTGACTATTTTTTGTCTCTGTTTCTCTCTTTCCGTCTCTTTTGTCTACTTTAGTATCTTTTTGTCTTCTATGATCTCTTTGTGTCTCTTCTTGTGTGTCTGGCTCTTTGTTGTCTGACGTTGTATGATCGTATGGTTATTTGTGTAAATGATAGGTTGATCGATGGATGTATGTGTGTAAGTATGTATTTCTGTGTATGCATGTATGGCATATGTATGTATGTCTGTCTGCCTGTCTGATAGTCTCATAAGATGGCAATGTGCACTATTTATGTTGACAGCATTTGACAATGTGTTTTCCTGTGTGAGTGTAAAATGCAAAATACATAATTGATATTGATATGCAAGAGGTGAGTAATTGGAAGGGACGAATGTAACACGGACATGCTTGCCCAATTTGTAACTTTTTGAAAATAAATTTCGTTTGTTCGTTAGTTTGATCTGTCCCGTCTTTTTATATGTCTGTCTGGTAAATATTGTGTCTTTCGTCCTCGCTAATTTTGTGTCTGTCTGCCTAGTTCTTTGTCTGTCTATCTGTCTCATTCTTTGTTTGTCAGCATATCTATATCGCTACACACAACACATACATAAATACATATATATCATATATATTAATTGTTGTGTTTTCATCTCTCTAATGTCTCATGCCACCTCAAGCTAATTTTCTCTGTAGCTATTGCTCATTAACACTGAGCCCTCCATCCTTCACCCCTCCTTTCTCTCCCTCCCTCCCTCCCTCTCTCGCTCTCTCTCTCTCTCTCTCTCTCTCTCTCTCTCTCTCTCTCTCTCTGACGCAATATATGTATATAGCAACGAACATACAGCTAAGGCCTCATCTTTAAGAAAGAAAAGTTCATGCACACAAGGAAAGATAGATTGATTTTCCTCCAGAAGGGAGGCAATATTCTATTAAAATTGTAGCTGCATACGGCGTTAACAAACTTTCATTTCCGTCCTTGTGCTTACAGTCAGCTATGTAATATTGTGCCTCTCATTGATCTATGTATGATTCTTGCAGATAACCAAACCCACTCGTAAACATATTGTCTGTATCCGAAGGTGCCAATATCAGAATAATTAAGATGGCCGATGTTGTTGTAGTTAATTTTGCTGCTAATATTATTTTTATTATCAATATTATTAATGTTGTCAATGTGGTTATTATTTTTGATTTTATTGTTACGGTTGTTCCTATTTTTGGTGGTGTTATTGTTATTTTTGTTGTTTGTGTTTAACATCATGCCATGGGGGAAGCCTCGGTAGCGTAGTCGTCGGACACTCGCCTGCCGATACGGAGGCCATGGGTTCGATCTGCATCTGGGCGGAATCGGATTTTAACAATTGACCTGCGCCCCCAGATCCACCCAGACTAATTTGCGTACCAAGAATGTCCTGGGAAGTGGAGGCGGCTGGCACGATACTGACATATCACACAACGAAAGCCGATTGGTCTATTAAGTGATTACCTGCCAGAATCTGATAGGTCGGCTCAATGGAACTACACTGAACTGCCAGAAGCCGATATGTCGGCTTAGTATTGACAGTGCGTTATTTGTTTAATTTCTCTTATTTTCCGCAAGTTTTAGCGCCAGGTAAATTAAAATTTACACATAGAAACTATTACTCTAGCACCGTTTAACCCGATGTACCTGAGATGTCATGATGGTCCTGTAGCTTTACTTACATGGAGGAGCTTCAGTGCCATAATTGATTTGCAGTATTAAAGACAGAAGGCTCTTTAGAGACATGATGGGACGCAGAGGTGTTTTCAAGGCACCAGGGCCGGGTTATATACTGGCCAAGACCTATTGACGCGTCCTCGTCGAGCGTCCTGGGCAACAGGTCCTTTCGGGGTCCTGGCTGAAGTCAATAGGATCGTCGATTCCTCCGAAGTCGGAGAGTGTCTGCCTGTATGGCGAGGAACCACCAGTCTGCACACCAATAAGCCAGACATGGGACAACGGATACTCACGCAAAACTCAGGTCCTGTATGACATCACACTGATGTTGGACAACAGGATGCCTTCATCCGACATACAGGACTTTGCGCTGGAGCTCAAGCCAACGAACGCAAGCAAGCAAGCACCATAGACATGATAGCTCCACGTAGTATGTGTCATAGTCCAAAATGAGTTAGCTGAACGGTAATCTCGGGATTGCATGAGAAACACGTCAACAGTGGTTGCTCTGGAATGACGTAGAATTCAGTCACTGGGAAGCTTGGCGACAAGACACAGGTCGTTTAGTGACAAGTTATACACCTTATAGGTTTTGTCAGCGACAAGTATTACATGATAAATAAATCACACAAGCTAGAGAGATTATATATTAGGCACAAGCTGACACGCAAGGATTATCTTTACACGCACTCTACAGTGATGGCTAGCAGCGGTGCCCCAAAAGTGAGTTCGGCTTTCGACACAAATAGGATGGATGTCTGTGTAAACCGGCGCTCGGCACCGCACTAGGTTACGGCACAGAGAGAGATTGACACTGTAGTGTCGAAGGCATACCACGCCTTACGCTACATATAAATAAGTAGGATAGCCACCAGACATTCAGTCCTTAGTGGACAGTGAATGAGTACTCAAAAAACGTAAGCAAAAGTGAGTGACTGCGCTGGCTGTGGAGGTTTTTAGCTATGTATAATTGGTGTTGTTAGAGTTGTAATTGATGTTAATGATGTAACTGGTGGCATTGATGTAAAAGATGGTATTGATGAACAGGTTATTATCGATGTACTTGGTTGTATTTAGGAACATGTCATTATCGGTCTAAATCTTCTTACTGGTGTTAATGGAAGTAAAGTGTTAACTGGGCGGGACAATTTCGAGTTTCCTTTATTGCTAAACTTTCTCCGTAATACCGTATATCCACGTAGGGTAACGCAGCTGCGCGAGATTCTTTAACGGATCGCGCCGCGTTGGTTACTTACTGGGGTATGTGAGCCGGTCGCTCAGAAAGCAGTGGCAAATTACTGAGCGTATTCTTGCCAAGAAATAAATAATAGCTGTAAAATTCTGGTGTTGACAGCGATGTCCTGTAAATAAGATATGCGAAAGAAAAAAAAATATTATTGCTAAAATGGTTTAGACGAAACCAGATGTGTAGATATTGTACAAGATGTATAAAATCATACAATAATTGATTTAAGTGGATTCAAAGAATTTATTATTGCATTTGATTTGACTCAAACTGTGTGTGCTTATATTTAATTAGATTCAAAGTTTCTGTAATTGAATTTTAATGAATTATAATCATGATTGCATACTAATTGTATGCAATTGACTCCAAACACTCTGATGCTTGCATTCTACTGGATTCAAAAGCTGTGTTTATTGGATTCCAAACCTGAACTTTGTGTGTGGGGGTTGAGTGGTCTCGAGGTATGGTGTCCGCCTCGAGTGCTGGAGGTCCCGGGTTCAGGCCCCGGTGAGGCCCCGGTGAGGCCCCGGTGAGGACCGGGATTTATTTAAAAAATCCACCTGGACTTCCAGTAATAAAATTTCCCCTGGTCTCTGGGTAGTGAGATCGGACGCCCGTGTGTATTTTTGCGCACGTAAAATATCCCTTGGCAGTTGGAAATCGAAAAAGAGTAGCCTAACGGCGCTGCCCAGGCAAAATTTCGAGTTAAAAATCTACCCAAGGTATTCTCAGGATCCTCGCCGATGCAACGGAGTTCGTGCATTGAGCTGAGTTTCTCCAGACTCAGGTTTGCGATAGGAGGAAAACGGAGCACTTATGGGTTAACCCGTGTGCCGTGATGTTGATCCAACGACTAAACTAAACCTGAACTTTGTGATAGTATTTGATTGAACTCAAAGACTGTGTGAGGATATTTAATCGGATCCATTGACTGTCAAAATAGTAGAGAGCCTGAGATATGAGACGAGTGTTTCAACTCGGTCAGACCTGTTAGGATTCTCCGGGTGGATTTAAAAAACAAAATAATAATAAATTGGATGACCATCACATACTCCGTCATTGGGTAGAAAGTCTACCCATCGCCAATACAGGCGAACAAATAGCACTATAAACATCGCTTGGCAAGTTAGAAACAGACAAGAGTGATCTAATTGGCGGCCAGCATAGCCAAATTTCACATTATAAAATAACAAACAAATGTGATATGTGTAGAATGTTTGATTCGGTTATTAGCATATTTGAGTTCTCGCTGGTGTTACGGAGTGTGTACACAGTGATGGGATTCCACTTGTGGGATTTATGGGAGTAGACAGGAGCACTTCCGGTAGGTATTCTTTTGAAATGAACGTGACACTGTATTAGCCAAACCAAATTAAGTCATTATACGTCTTATAACAGTAACACGTCTTTATAGCACAAAGAAGCCGACCAACAGTTATCCGTGCAAACTTATCAAACAGCACCTTTTGAAGGTTACCAGACTACTTCAGACCACACATGCTGTTCTTATATTACTTCAAATCATGCCAGCCGAATATTACCAAAGAGGGATGTTACTAAACTACTTCATATCACATCAGCTGAATGTTACTAACTACACCAGATATCACCACAGTTGAATGTTGACAAACTCTTTCAGATCACACCAGATGAAAATTACCTAACTACATCAGATATTACACCAGCTGAATGTTACCACATTCAGATCACACCAGTTGAATGTTACCTAACTATATCAGATATCCCATCAGTTAAATCTTACCTATCTATATCCGAGATCACACTAGTTCAATGATACCATGTTCATATGACACCAGTTGAATGTTACCTAACTACATCAGATAGCACACCAGTTGAATGTTACCTAACTACATCAGATATCACAGAAGTTGAATGTCAGCTAACTACATCAGATATCACACCAGTTGAATATATATTTTTTTTACAATTCGCATATTCTTTTACAGGACATCGCTGTCAACAGCAGCATCTTTCAGCTGTCTGTTGATTTCTTGGCAAGATTACGCTCAGTAGTTTGCCATTGCTTTCTGAGCGGCCGGCTCAGTTATCCCGCAAGTCACCAGCGGGGGTAGAACCGCTTCCAGTTCTCGCCCGCTACGAGACTCTGCGTGATAAACGGGATTACGGAGAAAGTGGTGTAACCCCTCGGCCAGAGAGACCGGCAGTTGAATATTACCCAGAGAGACCGGCAGTTGAATATTACCACTACAATATATATCATAACAGTTGAATGTTGCCAAACTCTTTCAGATCACACCAGGTGAAAATTACCTAACTACATCAGATATCACAACAAGCTGAATGTTACCAAACTACATCATATCACAATATCTGAATATTACTAGTTTAGACCGCACCAGTTGATTGTTACCAAACAACTTAAAATCACACACCAAACTATACGAGATCTCACCAACTGAATGTTATCAAATTACTTCTTATCACACCAGTTGAATATTACCCAAGCTGAATAATACCACACTAATTCAGATCACACCAGGTGATATTTACTAAGTTGAATGTTACCAAACTACTTAAGAAATCAATGCCAAACCACTGAACTTAAAATTAATTGGCTACAGCCAATAATCTTGAGGTTTATTGCGACGTCCTGTAAAAGAAAGGCAACTAATTTAATTTAAGATCACTTCAGTTGAATGCCACCGTAGTGTGTGAACCCCGCAACAAACACCACATTGCATAAATGCTATATACACGTAAATCAGTTCAGGGTATGTTTTACAAGTTTGACAGGTTGAAGAATAATCTGATACACTGCCTAACTCCCTTTGATGCTTAAATTCGAATTCATCCTGCACACGGGACCTTCCTCTGGATCTCCCTTGCACTGGAAGACCAGTGGTCCGATAAACACGCTAAGAGTACAGTTAATGGCAGGATTCCTCTAACTCCGCAGTAACAAAGAACCTTTGGGCAATATGACACCTATCACCTCCACATTCACACAGAGACGTCAGGTATTGTTAAGGGGCAAGGCCAGAGCACAAAGCTGCCAAAGAGAGTGATTCACGGCCCGACTACAGATGCAATATTAATATTTCTTGCGTAGCACGGAGAATGAAAGATGTAAATCATATTCTTGTATATCTTCACTTCGTTTTTCGTACGGACTTTCGCCTCTTCTTATTCTTGTGTTAAGCTACTCGTTGAGAATAAGTCATCAGTCAGCACTCCGCCATTCTGCCTATGTGTCGTTGTATCAATTGCTTACGTGTCTATTTAATATTAGTTATGTCTGTGGCCAGAACTGTTATGAATCATTAAATTGTCTCTTTTATGCTTCCTTTGCTTCGCATCATACATCATTTTTAGACAACGCTTTATTTGCTGTTTCTATATCTGGACAGCATTTGTTCTGTCTTTTCAGAGAAAAGTGTGAATGTGATTATGATGAAGAAATTAGGTCATTGCACTCAGGACAAAAACATAAGTTTTCACTCACACCCTGCAGAAGAGTGAGCATAGTGAGTGTCCTTGTTGTGAGCAGATTAGATAGGCACTGGAACCGTCCTCGGTTGACTTGATATCGACAAGTTTTATTGTCGATTCCATATTTTCCAAAGCGGAAACTGAGAAGATTGATCAATAGAAAGGCGAGATTTTTCATGAATACTTTAACACCGTCTAGTACGTTGGTGTAACGGTTATGGTGTTGTTATGGCAACGGCGTGAGCGAGGTCGGATTAGGGTGCGATGTCAGCTCTCAGTAATTTTTTATCCTCATCATCATTTGCCATGCCGATAAGCGTAGGCAGTCATGGTTGACCAGCTAACACGATCACCAGAGTCGCGGAACAGCTCAACTCACACTATCCCCAGAGTCGTGGAACAGATTAACTCACACGATCCCCAGAGTCGTGGAACAGATTAACTCACACAATCCCCAGAGTTGTAGAACAGATTAACTCACACAATTCCCAGAGTCGTGGAACAGATTAAGTCACACAATTCCCAGTGTCGTGGAACAGATTAACTCACACAACACCCAGAGTCGTCGAACAGATTAACTCACACTATCCCCAGAGTCGTGGAACAGATTAACTCACACTATCCCCAGAGTCGTGGAACAGATTAACTCACACAACCCCCAGAGTCGTGGAACAGATTAACTCACACTATCCCCAGAGTCGTGGAACAGATTAACTCACACGATCCCCAGAGTTGTGGAACAGATTAACTCACACTATCCCCAGAGTCGTGGAACAGATTAACTCACACGATCCCCAGAGTCGTGGAACAGATTAACTCACACTATCCCCAGAGTCGTGGAACAGATTAACTCACACAATCCCCAGAGTTGTAGAACAGATTAACTCACACAATCCCCAGAGTCGTGGAACAGATTAAGTCACACAATTCCCAGTGTCGTGGAACAGATTAACTCACACAACCCCCAGAGTCGTGGAACAGATTAACTCACACGATCCCCAGAGTCGTGGAACAGATTAACTCACACGATCCCCAGAGTTGTGGAACAGATTAACTCACACGATCCCCAGAGTCGTGGAACAGATTAACTCACACGATCCCTAGAGTTGTGAAACAGATTTACTCACACGATCCCCAGAGTCGTGGAACAGATTAACTCACACGATCCCCAGAGTTGTGGAACAGATTAACTCACACGATCCCCAATGTTGTGGAACAGATTAACTCACACGATCCCCAGAGTTGTGGAACAGATTAACTAACACGATCCCCAGAGTTGTGGAACAGATTAACTCACACGATCTCCAGAGTCGTGGAACAGATTAACTCACAAGATCCCCAGTGTCGTGGAACCGCTATGTGTTTTTGTCCCGAGTGCTCGTCGGTATCCCTACCCGGCAAAGCTGCGCCTATGGAGCACCAATTTACGCCGCTTCTCGGATTCTCCGTTTCGCTACAGTAGATAGCAACTGGCCGGCCACCTACTCTTCCATAAACTCGCAGTTACAGAATGTCATGGTCTTACACTTCACATATACACATTATGTTCCTGCTACAAAATTATTCTGCGTAATGACTCGATGCTCGTCTGCCGGCCGGGTAGTCAAGGATTCCATACGCATCGACGCCGATTCGAACTTGTAAAAGTGACGGAGTATAAGATTAGTTCCAGGGAATGTCGTGGGAAGTAAAGTTACCTGTTGTATGCTGACCACATCCTTCACCGAGTACCGATTTGGCTACAACAAGATGGAAACAGCACCACGCGACCACTGAGCCTATTACAAGTGTGATAAAGGGGTACTTTACGTTTACTCGTTGCTTATAAATTAATAACTAAATGTTTGCATGCTGCTTGTAAATTAATAACTAAACTTTTACTTTTTACTATAACATTATAAATAATTACCAGCACCATCAGCAGGATACAAATATGGATGCCTAACAAATAGATTTTTATCAACTGACTAAATAATATAAGAGCTTGGAAACAATATAACTTTCTAACTGAAACTCCTACATCAACCGGTAAACTCATGACGGTGAAGTGTCAATCATTTTGTAAAGGACACTTCTGGAGGATAGGCCACAGCAGATAATACCGTTGAGTTTTGACATTTTAGGATTTCCCATATTCTAAATTACGACATATTTCGTAGGAGTGATCAGTTTTCTTTCTCGGTGCCTTCCATTCTCATACAATTCCAAGAATTTCTTTGAAGTATTTATACTTACTGTCCTGAGGTTGGATAAACCCCGGAAACGTACTGGTCAGTAAAAAGATATTTTTTTTTAAAATATTGCGCTCGCTCGCTTTGAACTCAAGTGTAGTCCATACACACTACTTCTATTAGCACTGGGCTGAATTTCAGGTGAACCAACTCCAACTTCAGAGGTACTTGTAATTTACGTCTCAAAGTCAACGACGAGAAGTCAACATTTTAGTCAAATGATAATGACATATTGCATATAATACTTTTCGTTTTCTGAAAAGCAACATTTGCTTGCCCTATTCTGCTCTTAATCTCTGTTGTGCATCTTCCGACTGATGTTATAAATGCCACTAGGTATTTAAGATTGTTCCCTTCTATTTGGATTTCATATTTTGGTGTGACATTTTTCTTTGATATCACAATTGTTATTTTCCTAAGATGACAAACTACTGAACGTAAGCTTGCCCATGGATCACAAACAGCCAAAAATGTTGGAGTTTACTGCAACGTCCTGTAAAGAATATGCAACTAAATTCAAAGAAATAAATAAAATAATATACATCTCCAAAGGTTATTTTACACATAGGGCTATAGACATGAAAAACTGAAACATTACATTAACGAAAACATGATCAGTGAAAAACAGCGCGGCCTATTGTTTTATATAGATTCGATTACTAGACAGTGTGTAATGCAATGGAGAAAAAACTGAAAGCGGCAGAGATGTGGTTTCTTAGTAGAATATTGAGAATATCACGGACAGGAAAGATACCAATCATGGAGGTATTCGACACTGGGTCACTCATTGAATTATAAGGACAGAACAAATGAAGTTATTTTGGGGACATATCAAGAAGCAACACCGATGTGGTTCCTTGAATGTTGCGAATGCCTTAAACTGCCAAAGTAACTAACGACGAAAGCCTTAAAGAGGCTGGCGAAACTGGAACATTATACACAACAATAATAAAACGAGAAACAGCTTTTTTTGGTCATGTGATGAGAAGAGAGGCGCTGGAAAACATCGTGACAACTGGAAAGATTGAGTTGAATAGAGGCAGAGGCAGACCACGAGAAATTATGCTGGATGGAATGCGACGGTGGCATGGAGGAATATCATCAGCAGAGTTGATCCAGAACACCAAAGACAGAGATCTGTGGAGAGTCATGAACGCTTACACTAGTCGGCACGGCACTTAATGACGATGATCAAGAGAAAAGCTGATACAGAGAAATTAGGGATAATGATCGTAAATGCTCGACGATAGAGGCAGATAAAGACAGACAGACAGACAGACAGACAGACAGACAGACAGACAGACAGACAGGACAGACAGGCAGGCAGGCAGGCAGATAGGCCGACAGGCAGGCAGACAGACATACACTCAGGCAGACAGACAGACAGACAGACAGACAGACAGACAGACAGACAGACAGACAGACAGACAGAAGCCACAAAGAACAATTGCACGATTTGTTGCCTGACACATTCCGCCTCATGTGGATACTGCAGCGATGTATTTCAGTATGCATCTGACGAGACGCAGCGAAGTATGCCAGCCAATAAATTGTACAACATTTTGTTTCTGGCTACTGTGTTTGAATTCACTAAGGGAATACACTGTTTTGAATATAGGTAACACCACCTGCGATCAATGTCAGAAAAAGAGATTGTTGGAGGATCATGGTCGCCAATGCCTGCTTCAGATCAGGCACACGGAGAGGAAAAATCTCCTACGGCAGAAAAGGTTTTTTAAAAAGTAATTTGTGGAAGGCTCGCATATGCGCGTATGTTAAAGATGACAGGCATTAGCGCGTAATTTATAGATCACACACACGTACGGCGTATTTTTACAGACGACACTTACATGTGTGTTTTTTATATATGATACATGTGTGAGATGGAAGTAACAGATAAACGACCATTTTCAACACCTTCAGCCATGTTGGGTATATGATAACAGCTTTATATCTGTACAGATCTCTTAGAAAGCAATGGCAAACCACTGGGCGTAATATTGCCATGAAATCAACAAGCAGCTGAAAGATGCTGATGATGACTGCGATGTCCTGTAAAGGATATGCGAACAAAACAAAAACGAAAACAAAAAATCTGCAGTAGGTGGGCAATGTAGTCACTATACTGTTGGTTGCCTTTATTTCTCATACCAGTTCTTAGTTATCATTCTACTCTGGGTCGAGCTGGGATCACAGATGAAGTTTAGTAAAAATAACAGTCTCGATTGAGATTCCAGACCATTATCTAATATTACTGTGTCGTGTAGTTTAGATGTTCGCATTTTGCCCATGCCTTTATAATGCATCTCTTTTATATTGTTGCTGTTCTCTGTTAGCTTGAATGATGGTGTGAATGAAATAATGTATGAAAGAGAGTGATAGAAGGGCAGAATGTTAGACGGGCCTGCGTGCCCAATTCTGAACCCTTTGAAAATAAAGTTTGTTCGTTCGTTCGTTCGTTCGTTCCAATATATGAATATTCAGCCGAAAAGCAAACACGTGTACCACTACGCTCCCGTGATTCAAAGCCGGTCAGATATGTCTATGTTTCATGCCGGTCAAATTTGTCTCTGGTTTCAAGCCTGTCAGATATGTATGTCTACGGTTCCAAACCTGTCAGGTATGTCTATAGTTCCAAGCCGGTCAGATATGTCTATGGTTCCAAGCTAGTCAGGTATGTCTATAGTTCCAAACCTGTCAGACATGTCTACGGTTCCAAGCCGGTCAGATATGTCTATAGTTCTAATCCGGCCAGAAATGTCCATGGATAAATTCTTATCCATAGACCAATAATGATGTTACTTGATGTAATAATTGTTTGTTGTTTCCACAAAAAAAAAATGATATTTTATGCGATCTTAGATCAAATTTTAACTTACATCGAACATGCTGTGTAATAATCTAGCCTAGATATGAAATTTCCGCACCATATGTTTATGGATTAGTCTTATCTGTAGACCAATAATGAGGTTACTTGATGTGATCATTGCTTGTTTTTCTCCAGAAATGATATGTTGGTTTTCTGCGATCCTAGATCATATTTCAGCTTCACATCGAATCTAATAATCTGTCTGAGATATGAACCTTGTGCACCCTGTTCAATGGTCTGTCATTACATGCTAATATTTATGGTTTGGGTTTGTTTTGCAAATATCACCACTGTGGTTTACTGCCACACGGATAATCAATGAAAGCATTAGCGCTAACTACACACTACAAGTTGTCCACAAAGTCTAGAACACAAGTCAATTATAGATCACACACACGTACGGCGATATTTTTACAGACGAAACTTACATGTGTGTTTTTTAATATACTTTGAAAAAGTAATGACCAAATGTATCATTTTTTTTTATCTAGTCATCATTGTGTTCAATACAAGTCCTCCGGTGCCGATAAAGTGTTTGGATTCATGTAGACAAAAATTATCTAGGTCAACTGGATGTTCCTGACCCGGTCGTGAACAGTCTGCCACAGAAGTCATGTTGTTTTAAAATTTTCTACTCCGCTCTTACACTTACTGGACTGACAGGCATGCATCACCATACTGGACCTTCATTCGCCTGATGAATTTCTGTAGGTTTCACCCCTTCACTGATTAAAAATAACAGATAACAGAACGCTGGTCCTCTTTGCTGCATGTAAAACGTGCGGCCATGTGTAAACTGCCATTATGACGTCACCGTGTTCGTCTGCATCATGATATCACGCGCTTAGCCCACTTGGCTTACTTAACAACAGTATTGACAGGCTATAAGGCAGTGATATGGTTAGTGTAAATTCTATCATACTTTTATTACAGTTTTCATTTTAATCCCCCTTGTACATCTCCACCGCCATTCACTTCATCATCATCATTATCATATAACGGGTCTTCTGCAGTCGGTCTCATCACGGTGTTAAAGACAGATCGTGGTGTTTTACACAAGTACAAACTCTTTTACATGCCCTGAGGCGTCATATGTTTAAGAATATTAACAGGAGCTGAACTTCCGGTCCTACGTGGAGGATAACCGGTTGAAGTGTTAAGGGCTCTGGAGTGTTTATGCTTTTGACTACGGTTTGCTTACGCATTTTCCTCATGTTGGACTGGTACTACATGGTTCCGTCGCCCAGCTACTGAGATAAGTGCGTGGATCGAAACCGTGAGCTGTGGATTTCGTTTGGAGTGCTTTTATAAATGTCCGCGGTTGTGTGTATCGTGAACTGCATGTTCAGAAAAATGGCGGTCGACCGGTCGCTAAACCAACTGGGTTTGCCTTATGCATTAATGTGTGGCAGCTGGTTTTCTAGTGACTGTCTCTTCCATCAGCGATGAACTCTATTTTTCGTGGCGGACTTCCGTGTCCGCATTCTGGTGGCGCCTTATGTATGTATACCTATGTGCAGGCTGATGGTGTGTCGAGACACTTGGTTGTTCCACTTTTCATATGAGACAGTGGAGAGCACTTAGTATGATATGCACTAGCACAGGAACTTGCACATTACGGAGAAAAACATTTCCGTGAAGTTGGAACCGCGACTAACTAAATGACTGACTTATGGTTGATTATGTATATCAAGCTAGCCCTATATCTTATAGACCAATCGACTAGTTTTCTTCCGTGATCAGATCATTCAGCATTTTGTCTTCTTCTCGTTCCATGATATTCCAGAAATAAGTCCGTACCATTTAAGTGATACTGCATGGATTTGCTTCTTTAGTGGTTGGGAAATTCCCTACGACTCACGGTATTTTGCATGGGTACGCCCATGACAAGGAAACCGCGATAGCTCAATGTCTAGCAGGCAGGTCTTGGGGGGCATACGTTCAAATCCCCATCGAGGGGGGAAATTGGTTTTTACTATATGGACTTCAAGTATATAATGGGTATTGTGAAATATTGTGAGACGTAAATACCACAATGGTTATTAACTACATCGGACACTGAGTGCCGATTAATCAAGAACATTATGAGACGAGACTAGTAGCAGATATGAAATACGTAGGCCAGCGTAGGAAGAGGAGCCTCTCCTTACATGCATGACGGCCAGTAAAGAAGGACCATACGTGACTACAGGTCTTTGCTTACCTCTGTGGGGATTGCTGTCTGGGCTTGAGCTTGGAGGGTGACAATGGAAATAGCTAGAGCTCCTGGAGGAACTAAGACCAAGCTAAGGCAAATCCGAGCATTGTCACCAAATGCTGAATTACTATGTGTTTCCATACTACTCCTGCCCTGTCGTCATATGCTAATTCCAGCCAAGTTAAATCCGTATATGGTTCACCGAAGATGTGATACTATAGTTCATGTCCTGCAACATTTTTGGTTTCTGAACGTGGGGATGGGGCAAGAACTCTGAAGTACATAAACATTCCCCGAGAAGACGCTTCTTCAAGATCGATTGATAAGTAGAATCCCACATCCTCACTTTAAACAATCCTAGTTCTTTTCAGGTCTCAGAGAAACTGATCGCTAATACATCGGGTGTAGAGGTAACATCGTTGTTATTTTGAGGATCGACTACCCAAGCAAGCAAGCGATCGTTGTTGAGAGATTCTCCTATGGGCTGAGGTGTACGGGACACTTCTCCGGCGTCTCCAGATATAGTACAAACTACTATTATTTATATTTAGTTCACTCGTGTGGATACATACGTTTCTTCTATCGGTATATAACATCTTTGTCTCCTGACATGGTAGATCAATATCCCACCCTCTATACTCAGTTATATAACAGGGGAGTTCAGAAAGTAATAGAACACATCGTTTTTCTCTGGAGCTGTTTATTCAGAAAGCATGAAATTTATACACAAAATACATGGGTATGTGATGTAAACATCGGCATTACTGAACATAATCCCGATCAACATGTACGGCTTTAAGCTAACGCGAAACTAGTGCGTGTATTCCTTGCTTGTACCAGATTTTGTCTTAATCATGTAGCCATTTCTTCGCTGCATAAATCGCTCTTTTATCATCTTCAACCTTGTCCCACGTAGTGCACCTTTAAGTGGACCAATTAAAAAAAAAAATCAGAGAGTGCCAAATCGGGATTATAGGGTGGATGGGGTAGTACAATCCAACCCAATTTGATGATTGCTTCCAGCGTAGCCAGACGTGTGTGAGGGCGAGGATTGTCGTGAAGGAGAAGCAGGTCTGCTGGATTATTGTGCTGCCAATCTATGCGAAAACATTGATTTAGTTTTTTGTTTTTTCGGTTTTTCAATGTCTTAATGTAGGCTTGTGAATTGATTGTCTCTCCTCTTGGCATAACATCCACACACACACACACACAAACGATGTGGCGCATTACTTTCTGAACGCCCCTCGTAGACCCTTCTCCAGTGTGTAGTCTAGTTTCGTTAAGTTTGAATTTTGTAGAAGTTCACCGTAGCTCTGCAGAAATAGACCGTGGACTTAGTGCAGCCGCCGCGAATTGTGCAGGTTGTGTTGTATGTGTGTTGTTGTTTTTTTTTTTTTTTTTTTTTGGGGGGGGGGGGGGACCAAAAATAAATCCGCACTATACCGGGGGTTTAAATCCAAATCTCCCAGAACTCAGTGTTCTTCCCCACTCGGTCAACCACTCCATCGGTTTAATCTACTTCCACATTTAAAGACAAATAGAACACGTTTCCCTGACAGGGTCGAGACTTTTCGGACAACCTGTGTTTACCATGGCCTAATTTAGGGAATACGATCTGGTTCTACACTCGGCCAACAACCAAGGACACGTTTTAATGGATAACGGGGGGAGGGGGGGGGGGGGGGGTCTCAGGGAGCAAACAGAAGAGAAATTAGGTTTTCGCGGGGTCTGTTGTCACGGAATGTTTAAGATAGGGAGACCAAGATGTAATATTGTCGGATTCACTTTGCTACTGAGCTGTTTCTCTTTGGTGCATAACTGATTCATTTCCAAGGAATGATATATCGCCTGAAGTATTCCGCATATCTGCCATAGGATTATATACAGTAGTTATTTTCAAGCAACCCCCGTTAATTTGACACTACATGTCTGCTACCAATCAATCAATCAGATGCCGTCCCCACAATGGTGGTTGGCTGCAATGGATCTCCAACACTGTCGGTCTCTTGCCCTGACTGTACATTATGTAGATTGATGGTCGTCCATCTCTTGATGTTATTTTCTCACTTGTACTGTTGTATACCTCTTGCTCGCTTGCCCTATACCTTGCCCTCCAGTACTGGTTTTATAAGATTATTATGTATTTTAACTTGGCCGAAATATTTCACTTGCCTTTTTTTCCATTTCTTTCATCAACTTCTCTTTCAGTTCACAGTTTTCCGACAATATTAACAAAGTTTTAAATCATAACCTTGACACACCCCCACTTCCCATATTCCGCCGTCCATTATTGTTTGGTCCAAACTCACTTGTGTTTGGCACAGAATGTGATGCAGCTTCCCAAATGCAGGGGTGTCAAACTCAATTGCTCAGCGGGCCAAAACTCAAATCACACGTAAGGTTGCGGGCCGGACAGGAATAAACATTCAATATGCCGAAAATTAAACCTTATTTAAACATTAATATATATTAAAACAGAAAAAACATGTTTTAATAATACAACATTATTGGTATACACATTTCCACTCTTGTGTCAATTTGTCAGAGCACGATTTTTGGCATTTTTTCTTGGCTACAAGTTCGTTTATTTTGGGAGTAATGCTTTGTGTCATTGAGATTCTCACGATGGACTGCAAGTGTCCATTAGTGAAACGACTCATGTGTGATGTTTTGTTAATCTTCATCACAGAAAACAGTTGCTCACACAGATATGTGCTACCAAACATGCTCAAGGTTCGAGCCGCATGTGGACGAAGCCGGGACATCTCTTCAGGAATGAAACGAGTGAACTGTGCAGGCCCTACAGCGTCGTACTTTGCCTTTCGTGTCCCATTACACTGCAGCTCTGTTAACTCCATCTGAAAATTTACAGATACAGTTTCCACATCTATGGCAAATGGATTACGAAACAGCTTGAAATTACTTTTCTGGGCTTCGTAGTGCCGTCCCAGATTATATTCTTTGATCACAGCCGCATCATCTCCACAAATTAGACACACAGGAGAATGTGATGTAATATCCGGGCATTACACTACTTTCATTTTTTATACGCCAATCCAAAACGAGCATCTGAACGTTGTTAGGTAACTATAACGACGAATACTAGCTCACTACACAACTTTTATTTTCGCTTATTCTGATCGAAGCGAAAACGCTCTCAGGTAGCCTATCATTCGGAAGGCTGCTAATCAGGGAATTTGATTTGCACTTTATATCGTGACCTTTAAAAAAAAAACTATCTTTGCATAAAATTCTCTCTTGGGCCAAATATATTTATTCGTCGGTTAGGGCCTGATATGATTGTACGGCGGGCCGGATGTGGCCCGCGGGCCTTGAGTTTGACACATGTGCTCTAATGGAAATGTCCTCTGTTAAGAATAACAAATGTATTGAAGTGTCCAAGTGTACATTTTGATTCCCCTAGTAGTTTTAAAGGGCAAGTCGGTGGCACAGTGGCTTGCGTACTTGCTTACATTTGTTCAGATTATTCTATGAGCGGGAATATTTGTTAATAGATTCAGTGCTAAACAAAAAGTAGGTTCGGAATAAACAAAAATGGACGGCCGGAAATGGGAAGTAGGGGTGTGTCACAGTTATGACTTAAACGTTGTTATATATGGTAGGGGACATGTTGTATTATATATCAAATTAAAGCAAGTACGCAAGACACTGTGCCACCGACTTAGAAAGAGAGATGCACACAAAAGTAAGCTATTTCAAAAAACTGGTCAAGGTGGTTAAAAGCGAAAAATGGGCAGAGGTGTGTCAAAGAGTAAGCACAGACAAGTCACTGAAATTGTTCTGGCGACTACATAAAAGCATGAGTGGTGTAGTCAAGAATAAGAGCATTTCAGACTTCCAAGGTGCTGACCTCACCTGGCAGAGGACTGACGAGGACAAGGGCAAAGCCCTCTTTGAACGCTACCTTGAGCAGGGCAACCAGACAGACATGGGAGGCCGAAATCTGGCCAAGGAGGTCACCTCAGACAGATGCAAGGCCCAGAACACTTCGGAGGAAGACACAGTGACAGTGAAAGAAATCAAGGCTGTACTTCGACGATCAAATAACAGTGCTCCAGGTCCTGATGGCATAAGATACGACGACATAAATAGGTGTACCGACAATGAGCTAGAGAAACTAGCAGACATGTACAACAACAGTATAGGGAGTGCTAGCATCAAGGAGGAATGGTTACACAGCTATCTGATTCCCTTGCCGAAGCCTGACAAAGACCACAAAAAAATTCAGGGATATCGAATTATAACCATGCAGAATACAATAGGCAAGCTGCTGGAGAAGGTAATTTGCCAGGAAATATCAAGCCAACTAGAGAGGCAAGGTGTTTTCCCACCTACCCTGGGTGGGTACCGTCCAAAAAGAGAAACCTGGACCAATGCAGCAGTCTTTGCCCATGATGTCTATGAAGGTTTCCACTCAGGCACTGAAACCGTTGCTGCAGAGATTGATCTTGAGGACGCATACAACAGAGTACCACTGGATATTTAAATGTTTCAGCTTCTTGAACTAAACGTAAGTCCATTCCTCCTTAGTTGGATCGCTGCAGCCCTCTACCAACGGAAAGTAGTTTTTAGATGTGGCAGTTGGACTTCGGAACCAACAACAATATATCCTGGCCTACCACAGGGATCACCATTATCTCCGGTACTGTTCAACGCCTACACAGTGAGAATCACCAGTGAGCAGATCACTGGACCTGGCAGGACATTGTCGTATGCCGATGATGTTTTAGTGTATCGTCAGGGTAAGGATAGAGAGGAGGTTGCTGTGGAACCACAAACCGAACTCAATCGCATAAGTACTTGGTGTGATGAAGCTGGGGCAATGGTCAACCCAACAAAGGCAACAGTGACTTGGTTCTCGTTGAATAATCATATTGTCAACAACCCAACACCAACTGTAATGCTGTGTTCAGAGACGGTGGAAAGAACGCAGGCAATGAATTACCTGGGGATACGGTTTGATCGAAGCCTTGCTTATAATGTGCACATAGACCAGGTGATAACAAAGGCCAAGCGGGGTTTGGCAGCGATGCGGGTGATGGCGGCAGCAAACTGTGAGCAGCGCCATCTATGTCTTCTGTACGAGGGGCTGGTCATGTCTGTTTTGGAGTATGCAATGGCAATCCTGACTCTCAGCCATAAGCAGATAGAAAGGATGGAAAGGATACAGAATGAAGCTATGCGCATTATTCTTGGATGTACAAGAGATACAGCATGCAGGGCGATGCGCTACCTTCTTGATTTTCCAACCATTGAAGAGAGAATACAAGTTTGCAGGGCACGCGCCTACCTCAGAATTAACTGCAAACACACAACATCCACTGCATAGTAAATTAGGAAGGTGAAGGGCAGCAGGTTAAAAAGAGGACGGTCGTGGATGGGTCAAGCCGAAGACATTCTTCAACAGGTGTGTTCACTTGAGGACTTAGAACCTGGCGAGGAGTGGGTGCAAGTGCCAACAGACTTCTGCACATCCTTTTCAGTTTGCATCCAACTAGATAGAAAATGCAGACAAGAAAATCCGGCTGCTGTTGAGGCTGAAGTACAAGCGTTGATTTTCGAGAATTCGCTAGACGGTGACGCGGTCATCTACACAGATGGGTCGGTCGTCCGACATGTGAGAAGCTCATGGGCCTTTACAGCTCGGGCCGGAGGGAGAATTGTGAAGGAGGACTCTGGTGCTTTCACTGAAACCACAAGTAGCCTGACCATGGAAGTCATGGCAGTAAGTAAAGCAATAACATGGCTCGAGACACAGACATTCACTAGGGCTTGTTTCCTTAGCGACTCAATGAACATGATCAAGAGGATAGAGGAGGGGTCGATCCGAAGAGAATGGCTGCTGCCTCTGAAGCGGTCTCGGCTGGCAAAGATTAGTTTCATCTTCGTGCCAGGTCATGCGGGAGTACAAGGAAATGAGCGGGCTGACAAGCTCGCAGGGGAGGCTACTGTGGAGGGCGGACGCGCCATGGACCTAGGCTGACATTCTGAATGCTCTACGAGAAGTTAGACTTTTGCGAGAACCAAGTGATGACTGTGAATCTACAACAATGGCCAGACTGCAGGAGCAGCAGATTAAAAGAGGGGTAGCCAAACAAGAACACTACGCAGGAAGCCAAAGAAGATTGATAAACCAACACAGAACTGGCGTCGTTAGCCGCTACACGCTGCGGGAATTGCTGAGGAGGGGATCCGAGCATTTATGGAGTGAATGGTTCGATGTGCACCGAGGATGATCTGTCGACTAACTAACTAACTAACTATCAAATTAAAGGGGGTTGCATAAGGAAAATTACTGTATTGATATTTCTATTTAAAAAAAACGGTTCCCAATGACAATATTTCGGCGATATATAAGCCCAGAAATATACGGGAAGTCACTTAAGATGATTAATCACCCCATGGCAATTAATCAATGAAAACTCGTCATTGTCTCCCAGGTAGACCCATCCTAACATAGGTGCCAGCAATGTATGACGGGTGTAAGGTTGGTAAGCGTGATCTTCACCACACCCAGTGCTGATTGGTCTATGGAAATACGGGCTAGCACCATATACCAAAACAGGCTTTATGGTGCGGAAAAGGCTCCTGGATTGTTTACGAGGTCACCATGGCCGAGTGGATAAGACCGCTAGCTCTTAAACTTCTGGTGTTCTGAAGCTGAGATAGAGGGTTCAATCCTTACATCGCTCAGTTGGACTAATCCGTTTACTTCTCGAACTTGACTTTGGAAAGCAAATTTTAAGTGCCTTCTGAAGTCAGAGTGGTTCTCTGATGATGATGATGAGCACTGGTAATATTGAAATCGAACCCACAAGCAAAAATCAGTAAAATGCACTAGACGTAGTAGCCCGTGTATGGACTACGTTTGAGTTACAAGTGAAAGAAAGCAAAGCAAACAACCACACTGACGCCTTGAGACAAATTGGGTATATGGTGGCTAACCCAGTATTGTATAGACTATTCGGTACTCGGTGTGCTCACTGACACGCTGACCTACTTTACTTCCAAGAACATAAGAACAAATAAATGCATCCAGGCGAGGTTTAACCTCCTCCCTTCCAAACGTAAATTCCACCACAACTCAACACACATATTACCAGAAGAGGCTTGATCAAATGTTGGAATAAATTACGAGCCATGTATTTTACTTAATGTGGACTTGTACTTTTTATCCACTGGCCATGGAAGTCACATTGAATCAGTTGCCATCATCTGAACAGGAATTGGACCATGAAAGTTTTCTAACTTAACCTCCTCCCTTTCAAACGATTCCTTCGTCTTTCTAAAAGAACACATGCACACATGCCCACATGCACACATGCGGCTGACATGGGAATTTATTGAGTGATAGTTCATCTCCGCAACTCGGACATTTATATCTGCCTTTTCACATTTAAACTTTGGCATTTTCTTATGTAAATTTGTTTCCCGGCTTGCGATCTGTCCTGCGCGGTTAATAATCTGTGTGTCTGGGATAATGTTTAACCTTGCGTGGCTCTTTGCTGGGAAGACACACGACTGGACATGATAAGAAACTAGGGTATTGGAACATCCGCCGAAGCAAGCATGAAATGGAGCGCTTTGAATGTTGTCAGTGTTTCCCTTCAAAGGTCATAGAGACACAATCAGAACGAGGCTGAGAAACATGGCTCGTGGTGACCTTTAGGAAGGCCAGAGGAGCAAGGATTCATCGACTGACAAACTTGATTTTGCAAGTGGCCGTGTAATGAATGTGGCGTTGCAACATATCGCCCTGTGGCCAAACATGATATTTTGGTTGCGAAAATAATAACAGTGAAAAAGGCACTTCTATATCGGGAAAGGACAGCTAAATCAGTATATGACAAGCTATTTGAAGCGTCAACGAATTGTAGCGAAATGTTATAGTTACTATATGATTGGCGTCTGTGTGTTATGGGTCCCTGTAGGGAAACTGCATACTATCAAATGAAGAATATTTTGTGCAATAAGTTACTGTTCTTGAAAGTTAGAAAAAGAGTGCTTGTATGTTACACAGAACCACTTTTAACATACGGCCACGAATCCTGAACAGTTAGTAAACAGGCGAATAAATCCCTGGAAGCCGTGAAGATGTGGTTTTATAGAAGAATGCTGACAATTAATCGGACAGCCAAAATGAGCAATCGGGATGTTTTAAGGGAAACTCGCAGACAACTTATCACAAACATCACATCTTCTTTTGGCCACGTGATGTGAAGACAAAAACTGGAACACGTTGTGACAACAAGAAAGATTTGTGGAAGGAGAGATAGAGGGAGACAGTGTGAGAAGACAAAAACTGGAACACGTTGTGACAACCGGAAAGATTTGTGGAAGGAGAGATAGAGGGAGACAGTGTGAGAAGACAAAAACTGGAACACGTTGTGACAACCGGAAAGATTTGTGGAAGGAGAGATAGAGGGAGACAGTGTGAGAAGACAAAAACTGGAACATGTTGTGACAACCGGAAAGATTTGTGGAAGGAGAGATAGAGGGAGACAGTGTGAGAAGACAAAAACTGGAACATGTTGTGACAACCGGAAAGATTTGTGGAAGGAGAGATAGAGGGAGACAGTGTGAGAAGACAAAAACTGGAACATGTTGTGACAACCGGAAAGATTTGTGGAAGGAGAGATAGAGGGAGACAGTGTGAGAAGACAAAAACTGGAACATGTTGTGACAACCGGAAAGATTTGTGGAAGGAGAGATAGAGGGAGACAGTGTGAGAAGACAAAAACTGGAACATGTTGTGACAACCGGAAAGATTTGTGGAAGGAGAGATAGAGGGAGACAGTGTGAGAAGACAAAAACTGGAACATGTTGTGACAACCGGAAAGATTTGTGGAAGGAGAGATAGAGGGAGACAGTGTGAGAAGACAAAAACTGGAACATGTTGTGACAACCGGAAAGATTTGTGGAAGGAGAGATAGAGGGAGACAGTGTGAGAAGACAAAAACTGGAACATGTTGTGACAACCGGAAAGATTTGTGGAAGGAGAGATAGAGGGAGACAGTGTGAGAAGACAAAAACTGGAACACGTTGTGACAACCGGAAAGATTTGTGGAAGGAGAGATAGAGGGAGACAGTGTGAGAAGACAAAAACTGGAACATGTTGTGACAACCGGAAAGATTTGTGGAAGGAGAGATAGAGGGAGACAGTGTGAGAAGACAAAAACTGGAACACGTTGTGACAACCGGAAAGATTTGTGGAAGGAGAGATAGAGGGAGACAGTGTGAGAAGACAAAAATTGGAACACGTTGTGACAACCGGAAAGATTTGTGGAAGGAGAGATAGAGGGAGACAGTGTGAGAAGACAAAAACTGGAACATGTTGTGACAACCGGACAGATTTGTGGAAGGAGAGATAGAGGGAGACAGTGTGAGAAGACAAAAACTGGAACATGTTGTGACAACCGGACAGATTTGTGGAAGGAGAGATAGAGGGAGACAGTGTGAGAAGACAAAAACTGGAACATGTTGTGACAACCGGACAGATTTGTGGAAGGAGAGATAGAGGGAGACAGTGTGAGAAGACAAAAACTGGAACATGTTGTGACAACCGGACAGATTTGTGGAAGGAGAGATAGAGGGAGACAGTGTGAGAAGACAAGAACTGGAACACGTTGTGACAACCGGACAGATTTGTGGAAGGAGAGATAGAGGGAGACAGTGTGAGAAGACAAGAACTGGAACACGTTGTGACAACCGGACAGATTTGCGGAAGGAGAGATAGAGGGAGACAGTGTGAGAATATTCTTAATAGTCTTATGTCATTGCACGGAAGAGAGTCAATACACCAATTGATCCATGACGTAGGAGATCGTAGTTTGTGAAGAGGCATGATCGCCCACGTCAGCCGGCAAGGCGCTGGATGATGAAGGAAAGCGAAGAACAACAACACAGAAACCTACGGTGTATGCCACAAGAGGCTCCGAAGGTTAAGGGCGGGGCTATCTAACTACGTAGAGAACTTCAGCTGCTGTAATCCAACCTACTATGATCAAGTCAATGGTGAATTAGAGAAATGCAGCTCAGTGAAGACAGATGGATAGAACCACTACGCCTACATCAAACAATAATATGTTGAAGGGAGAATATGGCATATGCTATGGGTACTTAGAGTTAGTTTCTTGAATGCCGATGCACCACGTAAAGATAAACAGAAGAGCAAGAAGAGAAGGAACAGGAGGAGGACTGGGAGGACGAGGAACATTTGAAAATCACGCTCGTTGCTGAAGATGGATATACGACTGAAAATTCAAGTCAACACATAGATTACTTGAAGAGTCTTGTAAATACATTGAAATATTTATTTTTTTTTTGGGGGGGGGGGCATATCCCTTACAGGACGTTGCAGTCAACATCAGCATTTTTCAGCTGCTGTTGATGTACTAGGCAAGATTTACGCTCAGTTGTTTGCCATTGCTTTCCGAGCGACCGGCTCACATACCCCTAAGTTACCAACGCTGCGAGAACCGCTATCGATTCTTGCGCAGGTTGCATTACTCGCGAGCATATACGGAATTACGGAGAAAGACGTTAACTCCTGGGCCACGGAGAGCGGCTGGAATAAATTACGAGCCATGTATTTTACTCTATGTGGACGTGTAGACTTTCAACTTCTGAAGTCAGTCCAAAGCTTATATTAGTTAATAACATGCTGTTTCCCATCCACTTCATTGGTTTTGAGTATACACAGAGTTATGATATAATCATTCCGTCTGAACTTGCATGTATTATGATTTAAAAGAAGTATTGGACAGCCTTCACACCTTGTGCGATGATAGTCTATATCCTGATATTTTCTCATTCAACGTCTAGTCTGTCAGGTGACATATATCATACCAAATATAAATCAGTCAGGTGACGTCTCCATAATTAAGTTTGGCTATAATGGTTCTCCAACACTGTCTGTCTCTCGCCTCTATTGTACAATCTTTCAGACAGGTGTACCGCTATCTCTTGATGTTACATTCCCAATAGTGCCAGTGTCTACCTCTTGCTCGCTTGCCTTCAATCTTACCCTCCAGTATGGCTGTTATAAGAGTTGTATATCTTTTAACGAGGCCAAAATATTACACTTGCCTTCATAAACTCTCTTGCCGTTTCCAGTTTTCTAGAACGTATGTATTTGATAACTATACCCGATACAGGTGAAATAAACTGGAAAGCATAAAGAAGCTATAAGTGTCAATCCACGCCCGGGAATTTATTTATCACATTATTTCATTGGCCCTGAAGCTTCCCCAGCACTTGTGAACGCAGCATCAAATCGGATACCATGTCTTCCCATTCAGCATTTCAAGATTTCTTCTTATTTTGCAACCAGGACAACAAAGATAAGAAATATCACACCAGACACGTCATGCTTCCAACAAAGAACAGACAATAAAAGTCATATCTGATCAGTTGCCCTGCTAATATCAATGACTAGACTATGAAAGTCACATAAAATAAATTGGAGTCATCTCAACAGAGACCAGACCAGAAAAGTCACAACTACTCAGTTGCCATGTTAACTTCAAAGACTAGACTGTGAAAGTCACATAGATTAGTTTAGTTTAGTTAGTTTAGTCGACTGATGAACATCACGGCACACGGGTGCAACCCCTAAGTGCTCCGTTCTCCTCCTAACTCAAACCTAAGTCTGGAGAAACTCAGCTCAGTGCACGAACTCCGTAGCACCGGCGAGGATCCTGAAATACTTTGGGTAGATTTTTAATTCGAAATTGTGCCCGGGCAGCGCCGTTAGGCTACTCTTTTTCGATGTCCAACTGCCAAGGGGTTTTTACGTGCGCAACGATTCACACGGGCGTCCGATCTCACTACTCAGAGACCAGGGGACATTTTTACTAGAAGTCCACGTGACAAAATCCCGGTCCTCACCGGGGCTTGAACCCGGGGCCTCCAGCACTCGAGGCGGACACCACACCTCAAGACCAAGCAGCCCCCCCCCCCCCCCTCAAATAGATTAGTGACCATCATCTCATCAAAGACTATACCATGAAAGTTACAGCAGATTAGATGTCATATTCCCAACGAAGACTAAATCTTTGAAAGTCAAAATAAATTAACTCTGTCATTGTCATCATCAGCCGCCTTGCCGCCTGGCGTGGGCTATCATGTTTCCCCTTAAATTACAATCTCCGACGGTATGGATCAATTGTTGTGTTGAATCCCTTCCATGCCATGACACAAGCCTGTCAATAATTGTCTCTCGTTGTGTTTCTTATCTCGCTGGCTATAAATATTTCCAGTTGTCACAATATATTCCAGTTTTTGTCTTCTCATAATTTGGCTATAAAATTGTGACTGCCTCTTTCTGAAGCTTGTGATAAGTTGTCTTTGCGACTTAACCTCCATCAGAATGTCCAGATTATAATTTTTGCTGTCCAGTGAAATTTCCTAATTCTCCTATAAATACAGCCCTACAAAATTAGCCATATATACCCCCCTCCCCCATCCCGCCCCAACCCTCTCCCAAAAAAAAAAAAATTACCTTCTCGAACACCAACAAAATGTGTTGCATAAATCATTATTTTTTATTGTAAATCCCACCGTTACTGTTGGCGATTCTACACCCCAGCTTGCCCACCTCTAATCGTTATTTACTCAATCGATAGTTTCATGAACTAACAAACAGATAGTCAACCCAGAAGCTCTTCAGTTACGACTTCTTTGAACCTCCAGGGCATGCAATCAGCATTTGAAGGATGATTTAATACGAGTTTGACAAGATATTTGCAATTATATAGTTCTTACAACCTTAGTTTTACATGTATGTTCCATGTCACTATACAGCATTTAGCCACGTTTCCACTGCAGTACTGACAATTTGTATCTCCGTTTCCCTTATGAAATACCCCGGAGTTAACGCGTTTCCGTGTGTACTTCTCTTCCGAGGTCTCGTTGTCAGCTCTTGCTCTGTTTATGTCTTGTTTTGTGTGTTACGGATAACATGTAGACATATCGCGTTCGAAACACAGCTGTGGGCAATTTTGACTCAGACTACCTTACGTTGGTTTACATGCAAAGGTATGTGTACTGGTCGGTCAGAAATCAATGTCGAACTACCTGAACGTACACTTGCCAAGAGATCACGAAGAGCTAAATAAATGCTAGTCTTGACTGCGACGTCATGCAAAATATATGCAATTAACTTTAACAAGTTAATTTCTCTAAACTGGCCTTATATTGTCATCTGTTTGCAAGGAATAACAAATTGTACACCTTCTCATCTCATCTCATCTCATCATGTTCCTCTTGTACCTTGCGGTGTCGAGTTGAAGTATAAACTTCGTGAGAGTGCCCGATTATGGGCTCATATATCGATATTCCCATGGACTCTGCTATTCCCTCCGTCCAACGTTTACGTGGACGGCCTCTTCCTCTGTTTCCATCTGGTCTGTACATCATTGCTTATTGTGGTATGCTGTTCACTGGTAACCTACTTGCATGGCCAAACCATTTAACTTGCTGCCTTCTGATAAAATCTAGTACTGCTTTAACCCCACTTTAGTCCTGATTTCTTTTTTTTTTTTTAAATTGTGTAAACAAGATATATCTAGCACGGTCAGGATATATTAAGACAAACGAACTTTTCGGCCAAAGTCTTAATGAATATGAAAAAAAAAAAAAAAACAAGAATACTTACATTTAAAATAAAATATCACAATCATAAATACGTGCTGCGATTGTATCTGGGCGTGCATTAATTAATATCGAGCTTTCTAGCTACATAATAGACGTGTTAGCGTGGTTGATAAGGAATTGCGCTGGTGTCATGAGATCGGTCGTAAGAGCGTTCGAAGCCTTAATTCGTCATCTCACTAAGTGATCTCAAGACTGGCCACCTACTCTTCCGTGCATCCATGCCTATCATTTCAAGACCCATAGCAAGAAACTGCTTGGGACATGTTTAATAGCTGTAGGCTAAGTGTTTTTGTTTTTAATTTTCTCTGTCAATTCCACAGCAATCACCATTATGTTTACGTTTTTTTTTACGTTTTCTTGCAAATAACATGCGTTAAGCAAATTCTGAATAATAGATTTTGGATATATCATAGGAAATATCATAGATAGAACTCATTACTTAATTTAAGGCTGACAATAAATAAAGTAATATGGGCTTCTTGTTAGAATACAGCTTAATCAGTAGCCCTTTTGGGTCCAGAATCATGGAAGCAATGACCAGAGAGCTAGAGACAGACAACGAAGGATTTTGTTAAAGATATAATGAGCACATACATTTGATCAATCGAGGCGACATATGCGGCGTAAGCTAGTCATCATCATCATGTGCCATTCTGATAAGCGTGGGCGGTCATGTTTCGACATCTCGCACGATCACCAGAGTCATGGATCAGTTCCGTGTTCTTGTCTCGAACATGCATTGTGGCCAAACCATCCAGGTATTTAGTTCTCTGCCTTCTTCTTGTTCGTTTCCCACGTAATCCCTCCAGTTGTCGCCACGCTATCTATTGTATTTCTTCTTATATGGTGTCCACAAAATTATGACTGCCAACGTTGAATTTCTCTAATCAGTTTACGGTTTTCATCAGCCTCTTGTGGGACTTTTTGTCATATCACCAATTAATTTCGTCGGTGCTCAGCAATAAATGTGGACCACCAGTCATAATCTATATAGAGGCAGCTAAGCAAGCAGGTAGACTGACGGACTAAAGAACGGACGGAACAACGGACCGACCGATTTCCCGACAAATGGACAGACGGACGGAAGGACCGACCGATTTCCCGACAAATGGACAGACGGACGGAAGGACCGACCGATTTCCCGACAAATGGACAGACGGACGGAAGGACCGACCGACCCACCCATACACCGATATTAATAGAGTTGTGGGGAGATACCCCAATGTAGCTAAAATTACAATGAGTGCAAATTCTAAATAATAGTAAATCTGCTAACCTTTGAACGTTTATTTTGGTTTCAGAAACACTCTCGTCTGCGGCCTATAGTACCTTGCGATGTAGAACAGGGGGGTCTTGAGCCTGAAGAAATAAGGCAGCCTGGCTAGTGCAGTCGCCGCGAACTGTGCAGATTAGGGTTTTCATGGTGCCCTCAGAAACACTGTTCAAATTATTTCACTCAGAATATAAACACGGCGCTATTTTGTCTCCTTTTGAGTCGACGGTTGATTGGCAGACATTATGTGTAATACATTATACGAGGGTAAGTTAATAAGTAAGTCATAAATGGCTGTAGAAAAATAACTAACTATGATAACAATTTGAAACCAGTTTATTGTTATACATACATTGTCGCTTTATTTCTCAACATAATTTCCACCAACATTGATGCACTTATCCCATCGTTTTATCAGTCCTCCCAAACCCGCTGCATTAATCTGCGTGCTCTGTTTTCATTTACCTGCCATCCCACAGAACTGTGTGACTTACTTATTGACTCGCCCTCGTAACGTTTTCTACCCATGTATGCACCTCTTTACGGGAAATCGCATGGGGCTAAGTCCACTGACAACCCACCTTGGCGGGAGACATTTCGCGAATGACGCCGAAGTTGAATGTGAAGTTAAAAGTTGGTTTAGAAACATTACACGCTTGCTATATTGTCTTCCCCAACAACAATTATTTGGTTAAATAAAAAAAAAAAAAAATCACCAAAGACGATCTATAGAAGCATAGCGGCGGCTGACGCCATTATACGATTGTGTCATAAAACCGGTTCGGTACCTTGTTTTAATTAATGTTCAAACCTGTAGATGATTTTTGTATAAATGCATTATATGCTTATTTACTGACAGGCGTAATGCATGTTTATTACTCTGTCTGTCAAATCTATTACATTCAGCAGTGTGTATGGAGTTTTACCAAGCTGTGATTATCCATTCTCTTTTTTTTTTCATTTAGCGAATGAATCTAATTAATTTACTTATGGACATGTCATGCCGAGATATTTATACCAAGGACATGTTTTAGCATGTCATTCGGCAATATATCTAGCTACATAATAGCCTGTTCACACGTCACTGGGAAATTACGTTGCCGTTTATCCTTGAATTCCACATCTACATACGTCATTTATATGTCATAAATATTTATGTTAAAAGCAGTGTACTCATTTTAGGAATTGTGCAAAGGCGATCACAGCCAACGGCGGGCTCGTTAGCGAGGTTGAAAGAAAACTGCGCAGATAATATAATTAGCGCGGTCGGAGATGTGTTACACAGCCTGGGAACGTCGCCTGCTAAGTGAGGGAAAGATTAACCACCTACTTCTTTGTTGCATTCAGGCCTAACAATGTGTAGGCTCTATCACATCACAGCGCTATATCAGGAAACTGCTTAAATTATCGCAACCTATATTGTGTTAGTTTCAGTCTTGGAGAGATATTTAGCCATCACATCATGCATACATGACCCATATGTTTCACTTAGGTTAGTTTATTTTAGTTTAGTCGACGGATCAACATCAAGACACATGGGTGTAACCCATAAGTGCTCCGTTCTACTCCTAACTCAAGCCTGAGCCCGAAATTCTCAGCTCAGTGCACGAACTCCGTAGCACCGGCGAGGATTCTGAAATACTCGTACTTTGGGTAGATTTTTAACTCGAAATTTTGCCCGGGGCAGAGTCGTTAGGCTACCTTTTTTCGATTTCCAAATGCCAAGGGATATTTTACATGCGCAACAATACACATATGTCCGATCTCACTACCCAGAGACCAAGGTACATTGTGTTACTAGAAGTACACGTGAAAAACTTCTGGCCCTCACCGGGGCGTGAACCCGGGACCTCCAGCACTTAAGGCGGACACAATACCTCGAGACCATTCAGCCCCCTCTCGCTAGTAACCTGCATGGCTAGACGAATCGACCCACTAGTGCCGGAACTATGGCTATGGGCGGGAGATGTCTTTTCTCAGATAAATTAATGTGCAGAAAGTATCCACACAGGATTAGTGCCCATCCACAGAGGACTAGTGCACATCCACACAGGATTAGTGTCCATCCACACAGGATTAGTGCCCATCCACACAGGACTAGTGCCCATCCACACAGGACTAGTGCCCATCCACACAGGACTAGTGCCCATCCACACAGAACTAGTGCCCATCCACACAGGACTAGTGCCCATCCACACAGGACTAGTGCCCATCCACACAGGACTAGTGCCCATCCACACATGGCTAGTGCCCTTCCACACAGGGCTAGTGCCCATCCACACAGAACTAGTGCCCATCCACACAGGACTAGTGCCCATCCACACAGGACTAGTGCCCATCCACACAGGACTAGTGCCCATCCACACATGACTAGTGCCCAGTTCACTGACAGCTAAAGCGGGGTAAGTAAGTAACATTTAAAATAAAGGACCCTTTTACAGGCTTTGTGAGGCATGCGGTGCTTGACCCATATTGTTATAGACCAATCCTGTCGGTCGCGTTTACTTCTCAAGACATTCCCGGTCCCCATTTTGGGCTGGGTCCACATGGGAGCTCACATAAATTTGTAAAATTCCGAATTCGCACAACAGCGGATCGAACCCATGACATGTAGCGGAGTGTCTAGCTACTATACTACCGTTGCTACCGAAAGAAGCCGCTAGATGTCTAAACCTCTTGGCCTCATACCACTGTTGTACTTATGCTGACATGTCTGCGTCACTCAAGCTATAAGGGGCGTTCATTTGAAATCATTCGTGCCGCACCGCGCGTAATTGCGTACGTTGAACATGATCATGCTATGGTCATGTGATAAGTACTGACCAATGAATAAAAGAGCACGTGCTTATCGTCCCATGATGCATAGGTTCTGTTTCTGACCGTTGAGAATCGTGATGTGATTTTGTTGCACGATAATGCTCGTCCGCATGTCGCAAAGATTGTGCAGGAAGCATTAGCAAGGAAGACGTGGGAAATTCTGCAACATCCAGCCTATATTCCTGATTTGTCACCATGTGATTTTTATTTGTTCTGACCTCTAAAAAGAGCTCTCAAGATGCAACGATTTCACACAGATGTAAACGTAATGAACGCGGTAAACACTTGGTTCAGTGAGCAGCCACAATCCTTTTGTGCGGACGAAATTCGCAGCCTACCTAAGCAATGGGATGCCTGCCTGAATATCTACAGCGACGTCTTCTGACCAATCCATGGTGCATAATTACTTCAAAATGAATGCTTTGTGTAATTCTACCACACCTGTTAATGTTTCTTTCATGCTTTTGAAATAAAGCTATTGAAACGGGTTTCAAATGAACATCCCTAATACATTTACAGCATCTCAGGGCTGCTAAACAATGAACGAATACCATTACTCCAACAATGGCATTATAGTAAGATGTATCTGTCCACTCCATACAGAAACAACATCACAGCCGATCAGCATTATGCACCTGTTGCCCCAGGTTTGGCGTTAACAACACTCCATCACACCAATTAGATCGGAAGTGGTTCTATTGCCCAGGTCATGTAGGTGCACATGGAAAGCGGATAACTGTTTAGCTGATCTCCAAAGCACCCAAAGAGCCACAATGGGGGTTCAGCAGTGGAGATGACACTGATATATATCTATATATATATATATATATATATATATATATATATATATATATATATATATATATATATATATATATATATATATATATATATATATATATATATATATATATATATATACACTAGCTGACCCGGCCCGGCTTCGCCCAGTCCTTGGTGGGGAGCATCTCATTTAATTCATATAAGTAGTCATATAAGTTCCCGTTCCCGTTACCGACTGTCTGTCTGTCTGTCTGTCTGTCTGTCTGTCTGTCTGTCTGTCTGTCTGTCTGACCCGGCCCGGCATTGCCCAGCTCCTGGTGTGGAGCATCTCATTTAATTCATATAAGTAGTCATATAAGTTCCCGTTCCCGACTGTCTATCTGTCTGTCTATCTGTTTGTCTATCTGTCTGCCTGACCCTGCCCGGTTTCGCCCAGTCCCTGGTGGGGAGCATCTCATTTAATTCATATAAGTAGTCATATAATTTCCCGTTTCCGTTAACGACTGTCTGTCTGTCTGTCTGTCTGTCTGACCCGGCCCGGCATCGCCCAGCTCCTGGTGTGGAGCATCTCATTTAATTCATATAAGTAGTCATATAAGCTCACGTTCCCGTTCCCGACTATCTATCTGTCTGTCTGTCTGTCTGTCTGTCTGTCTGTCAGTCTGTCTATCTGTCTGATCCGGCCCGGCTTCGCCCAGCCCCTGATGGGGAGCATCTCATTTAATTCATATGAGTAGTCATATAAGTTCCCGTTCCCGACTGTCTGTCTGTCTGTCTGTCTGTCTGTCTGTCTGTCTGTCTGTCTGTCTGTCTATCTGTCTGTCTGTCTGTCTGTCTAATCATTTATTGGTTGCAGTTAGAACAACCTTAGATAAACGAAGACCAACTTGGTAATATATTAACTTGGGTAAATGGAGCAGCGGCAGCAGCAGCAGAAGAAGAAGAAAAAGGAGGAGTAGGAGCTGGGAGGAGGAAGAGGGAGGAGGAGGGAGGAGGAGGAGAAAGAGAGAAGAGGAGGATGGAGGAGGGAGAGGGAGGAGGGGGAGGAGAAGAGGAAGAGGGTAGGAGGTGGAGGAGGGGAGAGGAGGAGGAGGAGGAGGAGGAGGAGGAGGAGGAGGAGGAGGAATATAACGCATATGCCTGTAGATTTAATAATGGCTGAGGTTTTTCCATGTCTTCTTAGAGTTGGCGACAGTGTAAAGAAATATAAAATCTTCAAACTTGATAGAGATAAGGTAACTATTATTTATTCATTCTTTAAGCAAAAAAAGATGAGTTACAATGTTATGCATTATTTTTATGAAAACTTTGAAAATGCCTTACAGATTGTATCATTATTTATTATAACTCATATGCCGGTACATAACTATGGACAAAGAGTTTATAAATCTTTGAAAACGATGCCACAATATGACTATAAGTTATACAGAAAAGTTATGCCCCTTGAAATAACTTTTACAGAGTTAAGTCCCCTGAGATAGATGAAATTATAATGAAAAATGAAATAATTTTGGGTAAGCAGCCGATTTCATACTACAAAAATATGACAGTGGGCTGCGCTGGAATGAAAGGAAGACGTGTAAAAAATTTCATCTCAATGGGATGGGCCGTTCGCATTAGGGACATATAGACAGACAGACAGACGGACGGAGATCGCCTTTTATATATAAGATATACCCATCCATGTTGGGTTTTCCTCTTGTCCGCTTACTTGTTAGGCCTCCCTCCATATACATCTTTTCCAGACTCTACACGCCCAAAGTATTTCATTTCCCTCACTTTCGTTTGTCTTAATAACCACATTTCTTTGACAATGAATCCCTGTTGAACGGTTCAGTGTGTTCTCTATTTCGCCCATGCAGGAGGAGGAGAGGGAGGAGGAGGGAGGAGGAGGAGAGAGTAGGAGGAGGGAGGAGGCGGAGGGAGAAGGAAGAGGGAGGAGGAAGAGGGAGAATGAGGAGGGAGAAGGAGGAGAAGGAGGGGGAGGAGGAGGAGGGAAGAGGAGGAGGGGAGGAGGAGGAATGTGAAGGGAGGAGGAGGGAGGAGGTAGAGGGAGGAGGAGGAGGAGGGAGGCGGAGAGAGGAGGAGGGAGGAGGAGGAAGAGGGAGGAGGAGGAATGTGAAGGGAGGAGGGGGGAGGAGGTAGAGGGAGGAGGAGGGAGGAGGAGGGATTAGGAGGAGGAGGGAGGAGTAGGGTGGAGAAGGAGGCGAGGAGGAGGGAGGAGGAAGAGGGAGGAGGAGGGAGAAGGAGGGAGAAGGAGAACGCAGGAGGAGAAGGGAGCAGGAGGAGGATAGGGAGGAGGAGGGAGAGGGAGGAAGAGGGAGGAGGAGGAGAGAGTAGGAGGAGGGAGGAGGCGGAGGGAGAAGGAAGAGGGAGGAGGAAGAGGGAGAAGGAGGAGGGAGAAGGAGGAGAAGGAAGAGGGAGGAGGAAGAGGGAGAAGGAGGAGGGAGAAGGAGGAGAAGGAGGGGGAGGAGGAGGAGGGAAGAGGAGGAGGGGAGGAGGAGGAGGGAGGAGGAGGAATGTGAAGGGAGGAGGAGGGAGGAGGTAGAGGGAAGAGGAGGAGGAGGGAGGCGGAGAGAGGAGGAGGGAGGAGGAGGAAGAGGGAGGAGGAGGAATGTGAAGGGAGGAGGGGGCAGGAGGTAGAGGGAGGAGGAGGGAGGAGGAGGAGGTAGAGGGAGGAGGAGGGAGGAGGAGGGAGGAGGAGGAGGGAGGAGGCGGAGAGGGAGGAGGAGGAAGGAGGAGGGGGAGGAGGGAGGAGGAGGGAGGAAGAAGGAGGAGGAGGGAGGAGGAGTGATGAGGAGGACGGAGGAGGAGGAGGGAGGAGGAGGGAGGAGGAGGAGGGAGGAGGAGGAAGAGGGAGGAGGAGGAATGTGAAGGGAGGAGGAGGGAGGAGGTAGAATGAGGAGGAGGAGGGAGGAGGAGGAGGGAGGAGGAGGAGTGAGGAGGAGGAGAGGAGGAGGAGGGGAGGAGGGAGGAGGAGGAGGAGGGAGGAAGAAGGAGGAGGAGGGAGAAGGAGGGATGAGGAGGAGGAGGGAGGAGGAGGAAGAGGGAGGAGGAGGAATGTGAAGGGAGGAGGAGGTAGAGGGAGGAGGAGGAGGGAGGAGGAGAAGGGAGGAGGAGGGATGAGGAGGAGGGAGGAGGAGGGATGAGGAGGAGGGAGGATGAGGAAGAGGGAGGAGGAGGAATGTGAAGGGAGGAGGAGGGAGGAGGTAGAGGGAGGAGGAGGAGGGAGGAGGAGGAGTGAGGAGGAGGAGAGGGAGGAGGAGGAAGGAGGAGGAGGGAGGAGGAGGAGGAGGGAGAAGAAGGAAGGAGGAGGAGGAAGGAGGGAGAGGAAGGAGGGAGAATGAGGAGGGGAGGAAGGAAAGAGAGGTGGAAGGGGAGGAGGAGGGAGGAGGAAAGAGGTAGGGGGAGGAGGAGGTAGAGGGAGGAGGAGGAGGAAGGAAAGGGAGGAGTAAGAGGAGGAGAAGGGAGGAGGAGGGAGGAGGAGGAGGGAGGAGGTAGGAGGAGGAAGATGGAAGAGGGAGAAGAAGGGAGAAGGAGGAGGGAGGATGATGAGGGAGAAGGAGGCAGGAGGAGGAGGAGGGAGGCAGGAGGAGGAGGGATGAGGAGGGAGAGGGAGGAGGGGGAGGAGGCGGAGGGAGTAGGAGGGAGGAGGATGGAGGAGGAGGGGAGAGGAAGAGGGAGAAGGAAGAGGGAGAAGGAGGAGGGAGGAGGGAGAGGGATGAGAGGGAGGAGGAAGAGGAGAAGGGTGGAGGGAGGAGGTAGAGGGAGGAGAAGAGAGGGGGAGAGAGTTCGCCATTCCGAATTCATACTCGTCTAGTTCTTCCCTTCTACACGACTGTAGATAACTTCCTTACACATAAAAAGATGAATTGTTATTGATATTGCCGTGGCATGGAGGAATATCAGCAGCAGCAGAGTTGATCCAAAAAACCAAATCTACGGAGAGCCATGAACGCCTACGCCAGCCGGCACGGCACTTGATGATGATGATTGCCGTGTGACGATTCTGTGTAGTCACGTCATTTTCTTCCCTTTCCCTAGCGTTTTGGTTCGGGGATTCTTTCATCATCATCATCATATATTTACGTACGTATTTTGGGAGGGGGAGGAGGGAGGAGGAGGAAGAAAAAAAAAAACTATGACAGTTGACAGCTCTGGAATGAAAGGAAGGCGTGTAGAAAATTTCATCTCAATCGGATGGGCCGTTCGCGAACAAATAAAGGACATACATATTTACATACATACATATATACATACATATTTACATACATACACTTTGTTTTATAAATATATATATATATATATATATATATATATATATATATATATATATATATATATATATATATATATATATATATATATATATATATATATATATGTATATATATATATATATATATATATATATATATATATATATATATATATATGTGTGTGTGTGTGTGTTTGTGTGTGTGTGTGCGTGCGCGTGCGTGCGTGCGAGTGCGTGCGCGAGTGTACGCGTGTGTGTGCGTGTGTGTGCGTGTGTGCGCGTGTGTGCGTGTGCGTGCGTGCGCGTGTGTGCATGTTTGCGTGCATGTGTGCGTGTGTGCCTGCGTGTGTGTGTGTGTGCATACATGGTCGCCTTCTGCACGCAGAAACACAAATCAATAACAACATGCTGCCGAGACTGATGTATTTGGGAATCCAGTCTGGCACAGCAGGAAGGATCGTCGCAGATGCCGGAGTAGAAACGTGTATAATCATCTAGCCACTGCGACTATAACTATCCATACTCTTCGACATCTTCCTGGAAAACGGATCACATACGCCATGTCCACAGTTGTATGACGTCCGATTTGGTGACACATTATGACACTTGCTGACATGATTGTGGCAATCTTTGCTAATATACCATCATCTCTATCGAATACATAGGGCTGTGATCTTAACAACACTATTTCCATGCGACGATCTCATTGTTTACTTCCCACGCCAGATAAGCCACCCGGCTGTGTATCCTGTGAAGTCCCGTATTAGACTGAAGACAGCTGTTGGATGTTCAACATGCGTTACGCTTACCTTTCACTCAGGATAGTTCCTTTCTTGCCTACAGCAGGCGCGAGTCGTACATCATATTAGGGACGTTCTATTGAAACACGTTCCAGTGGCTTTATTACAAAAGCATGAAATAAACATTAACAGGTGTGGTAGAATTTTAAAAAGCATTTATTTTGAATTAATTATGCACCATAGGTTGGTCAGAAGAAGTCGCCGTAAGCATTCAGGCAAGCATCCTATTGCATAGGTAGGCGGCGAATGCCATCCACAAGAAAGGATTGTTGTTTATCACTGAACAAAGTGTTTATCGCGTTCATTACATCAGCATCTGTGTGAAATCGTTGCCACTTGAGAGCTTTTTTAGAAGTCCGAAAAAATGAAAATCGCATGGTGACAAATCAGAACTATAGGCTGGGTGTTGCAGAATTTCCCACGTCTTCCTTGCTAATGCTTCCTGCACAATCTTTGCGACATGCAGACGAGCATTTTCGTGCAACAAAGTCACACCGCGAGAAAGCATGCCGGGTTGTTTATTCTTGATGGCTTTTTGCAGCTTGTCTAGTGTTTGCAAGTAGTGGGTAGAGTTGATGTTGACACCAGGTTCTTTAATAGTCGGCCAACAATAGCCCTTCATGGTCAAAACATGCCCTCAGCATAACCTTACCAGCTTAAAACTGTAACTTGAAATTTTTGGCTTTTGGTGATCCGGCAGTTTCCATTGCATGCTCTCTATTTTGCTGCTCGGCTCAAAGTGGTGACACCATGATTCATCGCCTGCCACTATGCGGAAGAGAAATGCATCACCCTCCACTCTGTAACGCAGCAAGTGGTTCAAACACCACCCTATGCGTTCCTCTTTTTGGTGGTCGGTCAACATCCGTGGTACTCACTGTGAACACACGTTTCTATATTGCAGTTTCTTACGAACGACCTTTTGAATTGTCCCAATTGACACATCAAATTGTTTCGCTAGCGAACGTATGCTTCGACAACGGTTCATCTGTACTGCTGCATCAATTTAGGCGATGATTTTTTTCTATTGCAACAATATGCGCTTGACCCGGCCGTCGAAGATCTGTCGTGAACTGACGTCCTTTCTGGAAAATTCGTGCCAAATCTGTCACTGTTGTCTTCGACACACATTTGTTACCGTAGGGTGCCTGCATTCTTCGATGAATGTCCACTGGTCGACCCGTCAAATAAAAGAAACTGAATCACCGCTCTTTAAGCTTCTTTGGACGGATATTGGTTCAACCCAGCCATTTTCTCAACGGTCAGAAATGCATCATGGGACTTTAAGCACGTGCTCTTTTATTCATTGGTCAGTACTTATCACATGACTATGACATGATCATGTTCAACGTACGCAATTATGCGCAGTGCGATACGAACGGATTTCAAATGAACGCCCCTTATACAAACATCTCCAGTAACAAACGTTGAGAAGTGGGGACTTTCAATTCAAAGAAGTACAAGAATTCTCACACTCCTATGCACACATCTACTCCTCTCTAACAGTGATGCAAATCAAACTCTAATATAACTTCCAGAGTTTTGGCACCGTGCAATAAACGGTAATTCTTTTAAATGCAGCTTTTTGAAAGACTTCTTAGGCAAATCGCAACATGAATAGTACTTCTTCTTCCACTCTTTATCAAATCGCGACATGAATAGTACTTCTTCTTTCACTCTTTATCAAATCGTGACATGAATAGTGCTTCTTCTTTCACTCTTTATCAAATAGCGACATGGAATAGTGCTTCTTCTTTCACTCTTAATTAAATCGCGACAAGAATAGTGCTTCTTCTTTCACTCTTTATCAAATAGCGACATGGAATAGTGCTTCTTCTTTCACTCTTTATCAAATCGCGACATGAATAGTGCTTCTTCTTTCACTCTTTATCAAATAGCGACATGGAATAGTGCTTCTTCTTTCACTCTTTATCAAATAGCGACATGGAATAGTGCTTCTTCTTTCACTCTTTATCAAATAGTGGCATGAATAGTACTTCTTCTTCTACTCTTTATCAAATAGCGACATGGAATAGTGTTTCTTCTTTCACTCTTTATCAAATAGCGATATGGAATAGTGCTTCTTCTTTCACTCTTTACCACAAAGCGACATGGAATAGTGCTTCTTCTTTCACTCTTTATCACAAAGCGACATGGAATAGTACTTCTTCTTTCACGCTTTATCAAATAGCGACATGAATAGTGCTTCTTCTTTCACTCTTTACTAAATTGCGACCTAAATAGTGCTTCTACTTTCACTCTTTATCAAATAGCGACATGGAATATTGCTTTTCTTTCACTCTTTATCAAATCGCGACATGAATAGTGGTTCTTCTTTTACTCTTTATCAAATAGCGACATGAATAGTGTTTATTCTTTCACTCTTTATCAAATATCGACATGGAATAGTGCTTCTTCTTTCACTGTCTATCCAGTGCTGGGACACAAGCCCTCAGCCAGCTCACTCAAAGCTCTTCTATCCTTAGTTAGCGCATGCAGCTCCATCCATGTCCTCCACATAAGTTTTTGTTTCTGTTTCTATTTCTTTGCACAGTGTGCCAACTGATTCGGGTGGAGGAGCAACTTAGGGGGTACAAACCCTGCACAGTGTGCCAACTGATTCGGGTGGAGGGGCAACTTAGGGGGTACAAACCCTGCACAGTGTGCCAACTGATTCGGGTGGAGGGGCAATTTAGGGGGTACAAACCCTGCACAGTGTGCCAACTGATTCGGGTGGAGGGGCAATTTAGGGGGTACAAACCCTGCACAGTGTGCCAACTGATTCGGGTGGAGGGGCAATTTAGGGGTTACAAACCCTGCACAGTGTGCCAACGGATTCGAGCAGAGAAGCAACTGAGAGGGTACAAGTCCTACACAGTGTGCCAACGGATTAGGGTGGAGGAGCTATTGAGAGGGTACAAGTCCTACACAGTGTGCCAACGGATTAGGGTGGAGGAGCTATTGAGAGGGTACAAACCCTGCACAGTGTGCCAACGGATTCGGGTGGAGGAGCAAATGAGAGGGTACAAACCCTGCACAGTGTGCCAACGAATTCGGGTGGAGGAGCAATTGAGAGGGTACAAACCCTGCACAGTGTGCCAATGGATTCAGGTGGAGGAGCAATTGAGAGGGTACAATTCCTGTCATGGTGCGTGGAAATGCAACCTACAGACTGAATGTTATGACAGCGCAGACCAGGCCCTAAGTCTTAGTTGGTAACTAGTCTAGGATCGAAGCTCGGATAGGCGGAGAGAAAAAGCATTGCTTTGCTGATCCGGCAGCTCATTGCAGCATGTCTTGATTCAGATGTATTGGTGCTACCTTTCTTCCGGAGTAAGGCAAGCGGAGAGAGGGGGATCAAGCTGTATGTGCAACACATTGTCTATAATAATTCAACTCAGGCTTTGTGTTTTGGTGATGTTGTTATGCCTTTTGAGATGGAAGGGTCAGTGTCTGTCCTCGCCGACATTATTTCCCCTATAATATCCTGGCAATTATGAAAAGTGGTTAGTACCTGTTTTGTGAGTCTTGTTTGGCATCAGATCAGGAGGGAAATATCCTACCAATCTTAGGGATTAAAATCAAACCACGGTCTCGATATGCAAGCGTTCCAATCTGTATACCACAAATGCTCCTTAACATAATTTACAGCTACAAAATTATTTGTATATTAAATTCATAATACACATTACTAATTAGAGTTTTTTAGCTCTTCAGTTTGTTAGCTCCTCTTTTTCTAAAAGTTCCTGGCGAATTTGTTCACATTGTCAACAGATATCCATGGCTATCAATATTCACCATAAACTATACGGCCATCCCAAATATCACGTCGGTTTTGAATATGTTTCTTTACTTCTCTTCCTTTCGCTGTCCATGTCTATCGTTTGTCTTTAGGTAATAATAATGTCCTATCACACTCCATGTCCTCGCAATTTGCATGTTTTCATTACTGTATCCATAATACTGATGGTGTCTGCGTCTAATGCTTTTTACTAGATGAAGAACAACGGTCGCTTGCCCAAACAGTTGCCATGTAGTCTACAGAGTAGACTCCTTTTCTAAGTCCCCGATCTGAACATAAGTTTGAACTCATAACTCATGTCCCACCTTGTGTCATTCGAAAACGACGATCCCTCTACCAACAGTCAATGCAGTACTACGTTTTTTTTTTTTTTCAACATTTCGGAAGTCTTAACGCTGTTATTTACCAGAATGGATGTCCCAGTTCTAGCATTTCTCATCTAATCCTGCTAGAATTGTACATGCATCTATTATTTATGCTCTCGCTCCATGTACTTCCTGTGCAGTCCGGCTCCCATCCTGTTTCTAAACATTGCGTAAATACAAGAATAACATTCATCCGTTCAGCACGACGTTTCGTGACTGTTAACTCCGAGTATAAACTGGAAGTTATGTCAATCTGCCGCTGAGGCTGAATGTTGCATGGTGAGTGGCAGGTTTTACACTAACTCTGAGGGTGAAAGCTTCATGGTGAGTAGCAGGCTTTAAACCGTGGCCGAGGCTGAATGTTTAATCGTGAACAGCAGGGTTTACACTGACTCTGGGAATGAATGTTTCACAGTGAACAGCAGGGTTTACAAGGACTCTGAGAATAAATGTTTCAAGGAAAGCAGCCAGTTTTACACTGACTCTGATGATAAATGTTTCATAGTAAGCAGTAGGTTTTACACTGACTCTGAGAATCAATGTTTCATAGTAAGCAGTTGATTTTACACTGATTCTGAGAATTCATGTCTGATAGTAAGCAACGTCCGTTACACCTACTCTGAGAATGAATTTTTTTTTTTTTTTTTAATAATAAGCAATAGGTTTTACACTGACTGTGAGAAAGAATGTTTTATTGTGAGGAGCAGGTTTTAAACTGACTCTGAGACTGAAAGTTTCATGGTGAGCGGCCAGTTTTAAACTACCACTGAGGCGTAAAGCTGCATGGAAAGAAAATGATTCTCAGTGGCGCTCATACTGAATGCTACGTCGTGTGGGAAGATTTGACGTGGCACTGTAAACATTGTAGTCACTAACCGTCAAATAAAAAATGACTGCCTAGAGTAAATTGCGGTGTAGGACAGGGGTGTCTGAGTCTTCGGAATTAAGGCCGCCTGGCTAATGCAGTGAACGGGAACTGAGCAGATTATGGATTATTTATTTTTGGTTTTTGTGTGGCCCCGACAGAAAATATATATCAACACTTTAACGATGATTCGAACCCAGGCCTCCCGTATGAGCACCCTACTTTCTAGTCCCTTGGCCAGACGCTCCACCTAGTCAATAACTAAACTACCAAAACTAGTCACTGGGTCAACACACTTGTGTAAATTACGATTAACAAAGCAACGAACTTGTTTCAAGTGATAATCGTGTTAACATCCTTTGGAGAAGATGCTAGAAACACTATTGTCATGTCCTGCCTCATGCTTTGTCATTCTCGATGTCTTTAACACCCTGTTTCCACCTTGGGTTGGTCGAATCCATCTGTTCTTCCAGAAACCATTCCTTCTATGACCGTTATTTCTAAGCTACAGTGATGCTTAATTGGCAAATTATTTTAGTACCCTTGGACTGGCAGAAGTACCTAACAACAAGTGCCTGAAAGAGGCTAATTAAACTAGAACAGTAAACACAACAATAAGAAAGAGACAAACATAAACATCTTTCATTGGTCATGTGATGAAAAGAGAGGCATTGGAGAACATTGTGACAACTAGAAAGATCAAGGGGAATAGAGGAAGACCATGAAAATTATGCTGGATGAACCGAGACATGGCATAAAGAAATACCACCAACAGAGGTGATCCAGAACGCCAAAGAGGGACATCTGTGGAGAGACATGAACAGGACACGTGATGATGATGATGATGATGATGATGATGATGATGATGATGATGGTGATGATGATGATGATGATGATGATGATAGTGATGATGATGATTATGATGATGATGATGATGATGATGATGATGATAATGATGATGATGATGATGATGATGATGATGATGATGATGATGATGATGATGATGATGATGATGATGATGATGATGATGATGATGATGATGATGATGATGATGATCCGATACATGATATTATTTATTAGCGTAGTTTCACCATATTTTACAACGCCCATATCTTACATCTTCTTGAACCATGATATGCTGCGACCTTATTTTATTAAATGTCACTTCAGAAACCTTAATTCTCACATTAGTTATTGAGAAATGGTTTGTGATTCTCATCCTTTATTGCTCCAATAATTTACAACCCGCCACATGTCTACCATAAAACGAAAGAACGAACGGACGAACAAACTTTATTTTCAAAGGATTAAGAATTGAGCATGCAGGCCCGTCTGAGATTCTGCCCTTCTTCTCTATTTCCTCTCATACATTATTTCATTCAACACTACGTATGAAGCTGATCTTAGGCAACAAAAGAACAATAACATTAAAACGCATGAAAAATAATCAATAATACATGACTCACTGAGGCAATGTTTAACATGGACATTATAAATACCTAAGGAAGGTATATTGTACCATTCATATGGGAATGTTTATTGGCTAGTTTCGTTTGAGATAATTTTGCATTATTAAGTGACTGAGCACCACCTGCCTGTAACTGAAACTGTTACAATGACAATGTAGTTATTGTAAAAGGGTTCATGATTCCCTTCCGTATACTGCCACTGTGGTGCAATGACTGAAAATGGTGCATGTCCGTTTCAGGACTTCACAGTCAATCCCAGCTGTGAATTTCTAGACATGTTTACGTTGATTTGTTTGTCACGTGATACTTTAATTATGTTTGTGTTCAGAACAATGTATCCCCATAGTGAATTTAAACACAGACACATGTTGATGTTGATGTTGCTTATACTACTATTTGTTTCCAAATTGTTTAATCTGCACATATATAACATACCCTTTCGCCTAAATCTCTCTTGTCTAGTATTTTCTTTCATGCGGCTAATTTGTTTATCCCAATGTCGTCTATTGATTTGACTCATAAATTGCATTTGTCGGTGCCTTATGTTTCTCAAAAGCTATTTAGGCACCTATAGTTAGATAGTCGCGGTTCCAACTTCACGCACCGGGTGGTCCTATTATGCTCTGTTCCTGTGCCAGTGAATATCACACATCTTTACTGCCCAATGTGTAAAGTGGAGCAGATAGTCAACAGCCCGCACAGGTACATTGTGCATAATGCCGCCTCCAGAGTATCAATACAAAAGTCCTCCACGAAATATACAGTTCATCGTCGATAGAATCGGCAGTCACCAGAAAAATTTATTGACCCGGGTTTAATCCTATATTACTCGGTCTCTATCCGCAGGGCGATCCCCCGAATGCACCACACAGAGCACGAACTCCGTAGCTCCAGCGACGACTCCCATGAGTCTCCTGAAAAATGCACTCGTGAACCGAAAATGAAATCAATCAATTCAGCGAGAGTCGGTTATATTGTCGCCCAGTATCTCACCATCAGCTTTCTATCTCTGTCCGCAATAGTGTCAACATTCTTTTCGAAAACCACATCTTCATTGTTACTAATGTTTTGGTAATTGCATTGCTCATTACTCAGCATTCGTGTTAAAAAATTAGTAGGTGGTTAATGGATCTATGCTTACAAGAGTATCGGCCCATGGTGTTAACCGCGTAGTTTTTATTTTTTTGTTTTGGTACCTGTAGTAACTCGATCAATGATGTAATAAACATCACATCGATCACCTTTTAATTTCCAAGGCATTTCGTGGTACATTTTATACACGGTTGACCTGGGAGTCAATGAAAGTGTAAAAACAAAAAAACAAAAATAATCATCCTAGATACCAAGTCGAACCTGTAACCATTTAGTTTGAAGGAAAACATACAAGTCACTGTACTAACTCTGCTCTATCCCCCATTGACATCTATAACAGACGAGCAGGTCGCACACAAGTTTCCAGCGAGGGAACTGGTGCATTTGTTGCGTACTTCTGTTTCCCATGCAAAAAGTTCAAACTAACAGCAAAATAAACTGACCTTATTGTTCCGAAAACTCCATGATGTCCAATCATATACGAATGAAGAATAGGGCATGGAAAGAATATTCCAGAATTTAGAGCGCTGTTTTTGACCAGAATTTTAGTAAATTATTCAATACAGCCGGATTAACCGGCTCTCTTAATTTTCAAATGTAAAGGTCATTCCAACATGTGCCGACGACTAATGAATATATCGAATGACACTAAACTTTACACAGGTATCGATTGCAGGGAGGTATCGATCAAACAAACTAGATAGTTGTTCAGAAATGCCACATGCACTGATTGCTTATAGCGATTAGATTGTTGGGGAGGGAAAAGCCGCATGGTAATGAATAGTGAAAGCTGTGTACTGTGAACGCGGAGTTAAAGGTTAACAGTGAATTGTGTGGGAAAAGTGCAAAGCAGCCTTTTCATTGCTGATGTTTATTTTTAGTGTATCCTGACGTGTTCAGCATGTTATATCTTTTAAATGAGGTAAAAGACAAATTCAATATCAAAATTTAAAACGACACAACAGATTTGATACAGTTTCTGACTCATAAGTTATGTTGAGAAAGGTGAAGACAGACATGCTTTGTGCAGTTTGGCATGCTTCAGTTAAAAGTCACAGATAGGGAGCATCCGTTCGATCTTTCCCCCAGGGTATACTGATGTGGAGGGCAACCAGCAGGCTGACATATTGACTGAGTCTGCATCGTTGGGTGGAGTACTGGTGCACGTCAAGGCAGGAGTGGTCAGGCAACCGTGGTCAGGGTCCTTAGGGATCATGTGTATCGTGTTAGGGATCATGTGTATCGTGTTAGGGATCATGTATATCGTGTTAGGGGTCATGTGTATCGTGTTAGGGATCATGTGTATCGAGTTAGGGATCATGTGTATCGTGTTAGGGATCATGTGTATCGTGTTAGGGATCATGTGTATCGTGTTAGGGATCATGTGTATCGTGTTAGGGATCATGTGTATCGTGTTAGGGATCATGTGTATCGTGTTGCAGAACGGATCCTGATCTAAATGAGAATGGTACTGTAAGAGAGTTAAGCGAGAGAAATGTGTAATGTCTCCAAACATTTCCCCGATACATGGAACCTGTTATGAGATAGTTTACAAGATATAAGAGGAATCACTATCGGGGGACATCTCAACCACATTATTTATGATCCAGGTTAATGCACGGATCTGGAGTATTTAGTGGATGCGGTGATGGCACACTTATGGCTATATTAATTTGTAAGAAAGCAGAAATTATAGTAATCTCGAAGAAGACAGAAACACCATAATTTAATAGCCACGTATATGGGTAATACTTAGACAGGTGCTCTGTGCATCAATCTTGGAACAATAATATCTGACAGCTGATGGGGTGTATAGATTAAAACAATATTGCCATGACAAAGAAGTGGCTTGCAGGATGGAAAACATTCTTACGAATATAAGGCTAACAATAGCAGTACGAAAACGAGTGTTAAAGTGCTATATATAAACTATACTGTTGTATGCATGAGGAGCAAGGACAACCTGTAGATACACTAAGAAACACATACTAGTAGTGGATATGTGGTCGCTGGATACACGTGAAAGAATTCCATGGAGAAAATAACGAATGAACAAGTCCTTCAAGAGACAAATGAAAGCCGTAAATATAGGTCAATACGACTGAATGGATAAGAGCACTCGCTCTTAAACTTCCGTAGTGCTGATGCCGAGGAAGCGGGCTCAACCCCTACCCTGTCAGCTGAACTAAATTGTTGACTTTTCGTCCTTGACTTGGGGACGTAAGATACAATAAGTCAGAAGTCGGAGTAGGTTCACCTGATGGCGCGGAACACTGGTAATTGGGAAAGCTAATCCACACCCAAATATCAGTCCAGTTCACCAGAAGTAATGACACTTATATGAACTACGCTTGGGTTCAATGTACGCGAACGCAAACAAAGTAAATTAATTACAGACATTAAATGTAGACAGCAACGGTTTCTGGGCATCTTATTAACTAAGTAAACTTGTAAACCCATTGACAACTGGCAAATATTATGGACAAAGAGCAAGAATGTACACTGATATATAAATATCTGGATGGTAAGGCCATAAAGCATAATCCGGTCTAATTATTAATCAGATCAAAATGTCTGGTGACCGTAAGATAGCCAACCATGTCCGCCAATATCTATCGTAATAATGATACAAATCGTGTCGGATATATGCCTAGAATGTTTATATTGTCCAGTGTGACCTCTGACCTCTGTTCTACTTCTAAGACTGCCAACAAATGCCTGCGAATTTATATCTAGTGCTGTGTCAATGGCCTCAACTATTTTCTAGTGATTAATAATTCTTGGTATTACGTATAATTAAAGTGGAACCAATCAGTCATGCCTCTTCTTTAAATACTCCTAAAATAGACTCACTCTCATCATGTGCCATGCCGATAAGTGTAGACGGTCATGTTTCGCCATCGCGCCCGTTCACCAGAGTCGTGGACCAGCTGTTTGTTCTTGAATCGACTATGACATGTGGTCAAGCCCTCAGGATATTTACACCTCTACCTTCCCCTTGCTCTGTTCTCCTCAATCTTGCCAATTGACACTATATTATCTCATGTATGTCTTCTTATAAACAGACCAGATCCTACATTACGGCCAGAAGTATTTGTCAGTTTGCTATTTGGCCGGAGTAGCTAGGAAACCGGGCTCTCACTCAAGAATCCTCGGTAAGGTTATAGATGTGTTTTTTTTCGTGTCCGGAGTATAACGAATATTCTAATCTGTATAGTTCGCGGCAATTGTACTAGCCAGGCGGGTTTAATTTTTTAAGCTCATCACCTCATCCCCCTGCTAACCCCCTCTGCTGGCCTACAACCGCAAAATACTACAGGCAGTAATGACAGTTATTTGACTTGTGCTTGAGTAATATTCATTTATCAAACCGACTGCACTATCAAATGGCTGGATACGAACTCTTTCCATATTATATAGTTGTGGGTGATTGACCTGTCCATTGATGACATATTTTGATTAATATGGTCGTGCGTCAAGTACGCTTCCTTTCTCTAGAGAGAGGCTGTTGTCGTTTGGAAGCCACAGTTTGGAATCCCATTGTGCCTACAGCTTTAAATACGTAAATAAGCACGCAAGTAAGTAAATAAGTATGCAAGTAAGTAGCTAAATAAGTAAGTAAGTAAGTATGTATGTAAGTAAGTATGTAAGTAAGTAACTAATTAAGTAATTAAGTAAGTATGTAAATATATATGTACGTAAGTAAGTACGTAAGTAAGTAAGTAAGTAAGTAAATAAGTAAGTACGTAAGTAAGTAATTAAGCCAGTCAGTCAGACAGTCAGTCAGTCAGTCAGTCAGTCAGTCAGTCAGTCAGTCAGTCAGTCAGTGAGTGAGGAGTGAGTGAGTGAGTGAGTGAGGAGTGAGTGAGTGAGTGAGTGAGTGAGTGAGTGAGTGAGTGAGTGAGTGAATGAGTGAGTGAGTGAGTGAGTGAGTGAGTAAGTAAGTAAGTAAATAAGTAAGTAAAGGAACGGTTTACGCGCCTTAAACAGGACATATTTGCAAAGACAAATGCACAATCGATGGTATCACGTCGGTCGCCTTTACTTACAAAGACCATAATCGTACCCATTTTTGACTGGGTAGATCGTAGAGCCCAGGTCAATTTGTACAATTCAAATCCGCTTGACCTTTATCCATAAATCATATGCCATGCCGATAAGCGATGACTGTCATGAATCACCATTTCACTCGATCACCAGAGTCGTGAATCAGATCATTGTTCTTGTCGCGACCATACAACGTGGTCAAACCATCCAGGTATTTACTTCTGGGTCTTCCCATTTTTCTTTTCCTCTCGATCTTGCCATTTGTCATCAAGTTCCCCAATTTATTTCTAATTATAACATGCCCAAAACATTTTGACTGTCTACGTCTAATCGTTCTAATCAGTTTACGATTTTCATTTATTTTGTGTAGGACTTGGTCATTAGTTTTTCTGTCTGTCCATGATATTCCTTGCATGTTCCTCAGAAACCATATTTCCACAGCAAACGGATGTTTGTCAGCTTGTCTGCTCATTGTCCTCTCTTTAGACCCATACAAAAGTATAGGCTCAATGTAGCACATACATACTCTTTTTTCTCGTTGCTAATTGCCCGTGTTTTTTATTGGTAAGTATGTTTTTCATCTTGCAAAAGGCTACCTTCGCCATAGCAATACTTGTTGTAATCTCTTCAAGACATCTCCCAACAGATGTTATGACTATTTCGAGATAATCGAACCGATTTACATTTTTAAGATTATTCCCATTTACTTGTATATTACGTTGTGGTATTTCCTTCTTCCTAGACACCACCATAATCCGTGTCTTCTTAAATTAAATTCTAACCCTAGTTGTTCACTGTGTTCAATAACTGCGTCTACTAATTGCTCCTGCTCATTGTCTGCAATCAATGCTGTATCATCTCCATATCTAATATTATTGATGTTTAGTCCCCGAATGATAATTCCTTTCATAATTTCTATATTTCTAAAAATATTTTCACTCGAACAGGGAAAAAGAGAGATCCGGAGACGTTACACATCCCTGTCACACACCTCTCTTAATAAGCTGATATTGACCTACTTCATTATCAATTCTGTTGGCAGCTTGTTGTTTACTATTTATTGTTTTTACAAGTCTAAGTTCTTTCCCATCCATGTGTAGTTTTTCAGGCATCTTCATCATGTCGACATGTCTTACTCTATCAAAAGCCCATTGTGTAGTCAATAAAGCAAGATGTAGATGTTTGTTTACTTCTATAGAACGTTCAATTACTGTTCTCAGCATATATACAGCATTTACTGTACCCTTGCATTCTACAAATCAATAGTGTTCTTCTCCTATTTCAGGTTGCAGTTTCTTCCAAACTCTGTGCATGATAATTCCTTGCAAAATCTTCTTGATGTGACTCATCATACTAAGGGTTCGTTGTTGATCACATTCCAAGGTTTCTGATTTCTTTGGGATTGCAATAAATAAATTATTACATAATTCATAAAGTATATCTCCAGTACCATATATTATGTTTAGCAGTCTTGTTACTTGATCTATTCCATATTCTTCTAACGCATTAATAATTTCTGTTGTGATGTTGTCTGAACCGGAAGTCTTGAGAGTCTTCATATGGCTAAGAACACTCTGAACCAGCATCTTCAAAATTGATGGTTCTTCATTATTATTTTGAAAATCATACTGTTCTTCTCTGTTATCATCATACAGGCTTTTCACATAATCTGACCATACATGTACCATCTGGTCTTTTTCTACCATGATTTTCCCATATTTTGCCCTTAGACAGCATGCTGATGTGTGTGTTCTTTTATTAGGTTATTTTTTTTTTCATTACAGGACGTTGCGGTAAACACCGGCATTTTTCAGCTGGTGTTGATGTACTAGGAAAGATTACGCTCAATAGTGTGCCATGACTTTCTGAGCGACCGGCTCACATACCCCCGTAAGTTACCATCGCGGCGCGAACCGCTGCCGATTCTATCACAGCTGCGTTATACGCGATTACGGAGAAAGACGTTAAACCCTACGCCAGGGAGAAGGGTCTTTTATTAGTAAGCACCTATATTTATGGGTGCATTAATTTGGTATATTTACTGTGTGTTGTTTTTCCATTTCTATGCAATATTTCTCAAGACATGCTTCTTTTGCCTATTTATATAATTTTCTAACTTTTTTTGTGAATTTCTTCATATTTGGCAGGATTACCTTCGTTGTGTCTTCTTGTTTCCATTGGTTGTAAAATTTCTTCAGTCATCCATTTCTTATGACGCACTTTCTTTAATTTTGGAATAGTTGTTTCTGCAGTCAAACTGATTTAATTCTTCAACACTTCCCATTGATCATCCACATCATGAAATGGGATCTCTAGATCAGACCATATATCAAATATTTTCTTTACTTCTATTTTAAAATTGTCTTGTATTTACTTGTCGTTTGTCAATGTACAAAGATCATATTTACTGTTGTATGCTTGGCTTTCTTTACATTTATCCTAAACGTGCCTATAATCAATCTGTGATCACTTTAACAGTCAGCATTGGGAACTGTTTTTGCGATTGTTAGCGCATTTAGAAACATTCTGCTAATCAGGATGTAATCAATCTGGTTTCTAATCCTGCTCTCAGGATTAGTCCATGTCTATAATCCATTAGGATGTTGTTAACACCAGGTGTTTCCTATAATCATTTCCTGCTCTATTGCCTTTTCTACAAATCTGTGTCCTCTTTCGTTTCGCTTTCCCAAACTATGAATTTTCTACTCTTCATCCATCGCCTTGATTTCCTACTTTTGTGTTGAAATCGCCCATTATAATAATTATTTCTGAAATTTTACATATCTTAAAAGCAGACTCCATGTCATTATAAATTGCATTCATACTATCTTCACTGCATTCTCCTTTTGGGGCATATATTTGAATGAGCTTTATGTTAAAAGGTCTGCGATTAATTTTATTAATAGAATCCTGTCTGACACAGCCCCATATCTTTTAACAGATGTTGATGTTTGGCAATCCAAGATATTGTTACGCGTCTTTGCCGTTCTTCTACCGCAGAATAAATAATCTTACAATCCTCCCATGTCTTAATCCCCACCCCTTTCCATCTCGTCTCGCACATTCCTAATATAGTAATCTTCTCCCTTTCCATTTCTTGTTTGATGTTATCTAATTTTCCGTCGTCGCTTAACGTCCGAACATTCCATTTTGCTAATTTCAGTATCCCTTTCTTTTTCTTGTGATGATCTGTAATTAGTCGAATCATGATAAAGTAGGCATCTTTAAAGAAGATAATGTGCCGTTGCTTTCCTTGCTGGTAGTGGCCATACTGACCTGTGACCGTAGGCATTGTCCCATTAAAGAGATCTTCTGCCTACCGTCGCGAAAATGAGACCATAACCAACAACTATCTGTCGGCTGCCTTAAACATGTCATCCACCACCTGCCTTCCGTGGTTTCTTGTGAGCAGCTTAAGAAAACGAATACGATTTTAAACAATAAAGAAGTCCCCTGAAGAAAACAGTTACCTCGTCGCTATTTACCATATACCTCTCCTTTAATTGCATGGATATCAATCAATGCCTGTTAGTTTACATCTCGTGTCTAAGCAACACTTCAGAAACTTGTAGAACACTTGGAAATACTGAGCTCTTAGTCTTACGTGTATTGGAGAGGCGATGTAAGGAGAACCAAAAGAAAAGATGCATCAAGGTTTGACATCAAGGTATGGAGCAATATCAGCATCAGAAATCATTGCCAGTACATGAGACACACGGCTGTGAAAAGACACGACCATCAAAGCCACAAGGCGTGGACAATAAAACAATAATGTATTATTCGGTTAATAATCAGTCTTGTCAAAATATCTGCATACACACTTGTAAATATCATACCGTGACGCCTTCCGTGTATATTAACTCTTGAAATATAAATGTACATCAGTCGTCACACAGATAAAAGCTTCACATGTTGTATCAGATACTACCTTTTACAGACAGCCCTGACTCAGTGTGTAAAGAACTGAAAAGCACACAACAGAAATAACAATTATAGCAACAATCGAAACGGCAACAAACTTAAAAGCGACACGCAAATTTCGTTTCAGTGAGCAATCTAACGCTTCAAGAAAAAACTAGCAATCACTGCGAACAAGGAAAAACATTTTCACACTTCAGTGTTAAATCCGCGGTATTTAGAAACCGTAACTGCTATCTATATTCTATTCCAAATGGGTTTTCATCGAATCCTTCACTATTTTAAGTGCATTGTCAGTCCTATCCTTGGTTTGTTTGTTGAGTAGATGTTTTGTCGATTATCAACAATGCATGCTTTTGGTTAGATTTATTCCCATTCCTTTGCTTTGAACCCCAGCGTTGTCATACACTTACTGTTACTACTAGCGAGTGCACAGGGACAGATATTGCCGGAGAGCTAGCTTTCCATGTTACTATTGTCCATCGCTAACAGGCGAACCCTCTCCGACTTCTGAGGTAAATTAAAACGGTAGTATGCATATGCCATGAAAGGTACAGATGTGTCATCCTTTCAGAACTATGGCTGGATGTGAATTTCAGGTCATCCAGATCTACTCGGTAACGAGACAAGTGATATTGTAGTTTCAATATTACCTTTCGTGGGGACTCTGAGGATAGGCAAGATGTTAATAGTATATCGTATGAGATGGCGAAACATGACAGCCCACGCCTTTTTTAATTGGAACATGATAACAACGAAATAATACATATTACGCATGACTGCCAATATATTTACATATCTAGACACTAGAACAGTATGTACAACAATAAGAAAGAGACAAACAGTTTTCTTTGATCAAGTGATGAGACGAGAGACATTTGAGAACATCGTAACAACCGGACAGATCAATGGGACCAAGGTTATGATTTTGGATGGACTGAGACTGTCGCATGGAGGAATATCGCCAGCAGAGTTTATCAAGGACACAAAAGACCGAGATCTTGGGAGAGACATGAACGCATAAGCCAGCTGTCAGGGCAAATTATTCTGATGACGAGGCGCGGTAATACATTAAGAGGGTTAAATGTAAAATAGCCCAAACAAAAGTAGCAAGTCACAAGCTGAAGAATCTTCGGTGCGACATATCTTTGTCAATTAGGGTTAGAATAAGAACTAACCCGAGCTAGTCTTCATGTGCTGAAGCGAACTATCGATAGTTTACTGGTTATAGAGGAATTATGTAAAAGCTGTGGAGATGTGGTTGTATAGAGGAATGGTGAGGACACCTCTGGCGGGTAACACAATCAAAGGATATGTCTTGAAAGAAGTTAATTCACAAAGAGAACAGGCTACTCTGATCAAAAGAAGCCAGTCCGTATTCGTTGGGCATGTCATCAGAAGGAGAAAGCTGGAGTACGTCGTGACAACAGCACACGAGACAGAAAGCTGTGGATAGTCGTGATCATCAGTACCACGCAGCATGAACTATAAGACTAATATATGACAGATGACAACAGGTTGACACCGAGCTCCTTAGATAACATGCATTGTACATGCTACTCTACTGTTTACATGCTTCATGTTCTACTTATTCCCCTCCGCCTTTCATCTCGCAATAGACCATACGCATCAAGCAATTCAGGACAACCCTTTTTATATAATAGCTCATATTTTCTTGCATTGTGCAGCTAGTCATTTCTACGGGATAAGATAGCCAGTCTCACACCAACTGTTGCCTCATACGACATGCTTGACTGGTTACAGAGTTGATACTCTGCGCTTTCCTTATGCTTCCTGGCAGCCAGGTGGTATTAGTTTTACGTTACTTACGATTAAGTCCGGCAAACCGTTGCATTTTATATAATCATACATTACTTGTGCAACTTTTAGACGAAATAGGACATCGATGCTTTTCACAATCAATCACTTAAGGCCTGTATTGTTTGCCCTTTGAGCGTGTGATTTATATGCAGGATCTTATGCGTGATTAGAAAATGCCTTATTACAGCTTTCTGGTAGCTCATTCGCTAGGCAAACTGACATTTCTGGGCTATATTTGGCGGGTTCATATACATCGCCTCGACGCACACAGATGAAAAATAGATACTTGCTGTGTTATTAGTGGGTTCACGATAAAGGTTACTAGGAAAGGATATCATAGAACAAGATATCGGGAATATTTCCAGACTGGAGGGTTTCCGTCGTAATAAGTAAAGTCAAAATAAAGTCAAAGTAAATAAAGTCTAAGTAGTTAAGTAAGTAAAGTCAAAGTATTCATTGGCACCTTTCCGTATTGGCAGATGATAGTTTGGTACATTGTGCTTCAAAAGGCTTAATAGCTACAAACCATGGCGGTGGCGACTGTGGTTGATAAGGCAATTCGTACAGTGGATGTGTGTGAAAACATGGTCATTTCCACCATCGTGCACCATCTTACGTCTCTCACGCTCGGAGTGTGCTTTATCTGCAGTCATTTTCTCCTTTGTCTTTATTCCATTTGTCATAGTTGCCCTCAATGCAACACGTTAAGCGGTGACCTGCTCCCAATGTACATTACCAATGCCTGTATCAATCATGTCCCGCTTACACACATCTTTGTATCGTAGTAGAGGCCGAAACTGAGATCTCCTACCTATCTGTAATACACCAAAAATGATTTCCGTTGGTATTCTACTATCATCCATCCTCTTAATGTGTCCTATCCATGTAAGTCTACGAAGACTGAGCATGGAACATACTGTCACACAACCTGATCTTTCCAATACTTCAGTATTTGTGATTTTGTCTTGCCACTTAATACCAAGTATTCTTCGCAGACACCGCATATGAAAGCTGTTTAAACGTTTCTCTTGGTGTGAGTAAGTTGACCAGGTTTTACTGCCATAAAGAAGAGTACTAAGGACACAGGCTTGATAGACAAGGACTTTTGTTTTGGCAGTAAGCTTCCTGTTCTCCCAGACTATTTTTGCTAACATGTTCATTGTTGTTGCTACCTTACCAATCCTGATGTTGATTTCCTGATCGAGGGATAATTTGCTTATTTATCTCTGATCATAGATATGTGAAATGGTCTACCATCTCTAGTTCGTCGTCGCAATAAAAATTGATAGTACCCCATATGCACCTTGTGACATAATCTGTGTCTTCTTTTCGTTAATTGTTAAACCACATTCAGAACAAGCATTGGAGAATGCAGATAGTAGATGTTGTAATTCTTCATCAGAGTGGGTCGTAATTGCAGCATCATCCGCAAAAAGCAACTCTCTGATTAGTACCCTCCTAATTATGGTCTTGGCCTTCAATCTCTGAGCATTATAGAGGTCGCCATCTGAGCGTGGGTGAATGTATATACCGGCATCCTGATCAGGAAAGGCATATTTCAGTAGAAGTGAAAAGTATATTCCAAAGAGGGTGGGGTATAGTACACAACCTTGCTTAGCTCCAATCTTGATTTCAAAGTCTTCTGAAGTTGCACCATCAAACTTGATTATACCATTCATGTATGTGTGGAACAATTCCACAATGAACAGAAGAGTTGGTGGGCAGCCAATCTTCTTTAGTACCTTGTATCAACAGTAGCTGTGCCACCAGGACAGCAAGCCGTCCAGGCGATGAAGACAGTGCTATTGATCTGGCGCTGGTTTCTCCTTCACTCACTACATTGTGTAGATGGGGTGTCCTAGGACACCACGGCAGCGACCACCACACTTGCAGCATATTGGTAGAGAAAGGCAAAACCAGGCAGCACAAGCTAACGGTATGACAGTATAGGGCAAGATGTGGTGAGTAAAATAAGACGTGATAAGCGCAGAAAGCTTCAGGGCAGGAAAAGAAGCTGGGAGCAGCCACCTTGGTGGAATTTCAAGGTGGAGAAGGCTTGGGTGGATAAGCGTAGTGCTGTAAGGAGATGGCAAAATGCCAAGAAGAACAGAGCTGGCCATCCTAGTCCCTGCTTGCACTTAGAAAGAGAGACGCACACAAAAGTAAGCTAATTCAAAAAACTGGTCAAGGTGGTTAAATGTGAAAAATGGGCAGAGGTGTGTCAAAGAGTAAGCACAGACATGTCTCTGAAATTGTTCTGGCGACTACATACAAGCATAAGTGAGGTAGTCAAGAATAAGAGCATTTCTGACTTCCAAGGTGCTGACCTCATCTGGCAGAGGACTGACGAGGACAAGAGTAAAGCCCTCTTTGAACGCTATCTAGAGCAGAGCAACCAGACAGACATGGGAGGCCGACATCTTGCCAAGCAAGCCACCTCAGACAGGTGCAAGGCCCAGAACACTTCGGATGAAGACACAGTGACAGTGAAAGAAATCAAGGCTGTGCTTCGACGATCAAAAAACAGCGCTCCAGGGCCTGAAGGCATAAGATACGACGGCATCACTAGGTGTACCGACAACGAGATAGAGAAACTAGCAGACATGTACGACAACAGTATAGGGAGTGCTAGCATCAAGGAGGAGTGGTTACACAGCTATCTGATTCCCTTGCCAAAGCCTGGCAAAGACCACACAAACATTCAGGGATATAGAGTTATACCCATGCAGAATACAATAGGCAAACTGCTGGAGAAGTTAATTGCCAGGAAAATATCAAGCCAGCTAGAGAGGCAAGGTGTTTTCCCACCTACCCTGGGTGGGTACCGTCCAAAAAGAGAAACCTGGACGAATGCAGCAGTTTTTGCCCGTGATGTCTATGAAGGCTTCAACTCAGGCATTGAAACCTTTGCTGCAGCGATTTATCTTGAGGACGCGTACAACAGAGTACCATTGGATTTTTTAATGCTTCAGCTTCTTGAACTCAAAATAAGTCCATTCCTTCTTAGTTGGATCGCTGCAGCCCTCTTCCAACGGAAAGTAGTTGTTAGATGTGGCAATTGGACTTCGAACCAACAACAATATATCCTGGCCTACCACAGGGATCACCATTATCTCCGGTACTGTTCAACGCCTACACAGTGAGAATCACCAGTGAGCAGATCACTGGACCTGGTAGGACATTGTCATATGCCGATGATGTTTTAGTGTATCGTCAGGGTAAGGATAGAGAGCAGGTTGCTGTGGAACTACAAACCGAACTCAATCGCATAAGTACTTGGTGTGATGAAGCTGGGGCAATGGTCAACCCAACAAAGGCAACAGTGACTTGGTTCTCGTTGAATAATCATATTGTCAACACTCCAACACCAACTGTAAATGCTGTGTTCAGAGACGGTGGAAAGAACGCAGGCAATGAATTACCTGGGGATACGGTTTGATTGAAACCTTGCTTATAATGAGCACAAAGACCAGGTAATAACAAAAGCCAAGCGGGGTTTGGCATGCGATGCGGGTGATGGCGGCAGCAAACTGTGAGCAGCGCCATCTATGTCTTCTGTACGAGGGGCTGGTCATGTCTGTTTTGGAGTATGCAATGGCAATCCTGACTCTCAGCCGTAAGCAGATAGAAAGGATGGAAAGGATACAGAATGAAGCTATGCGCATTATTCTTGGATGTACAAGAGATACAGCATGCAGGGCGATGCGCTACCTTCTTGATTTTCCAAACATTGAAGACAGAATACAAGTTTTCAAAGCACGCGCCTACCTCAGAGTTAACGCAAACACACAACATCCACTGCATAGTGAAATTTTGAAGGTGAAGGGCAGTAGCTTAAAGAGAGGACGGTCGTGGATGGGTCAAGCTGAAGACATTCTTCAACAGGTATGTTCACTTGAGGATTTAGAACCTGGCGAGGAGTGGGTACAAGTGCCAACAGATTTCTGCACATCCTTTTCAGTTTGCATCCAACAAGACAGAAAATGCAGACAAGAAAATCCGGCTGCTGTGGAGGCTGAAGTACAAGCGTTGATTTTCGAGAATTCCCTAAACGGTGATGCAGTCATCTACACAGATGGGTCGGTCATCCGACATGTGAGAAGCTCATGGGCCTTTACGGCTCGGGCCGGAGGGAGAATTATGAAGCAGGACTCTGATGCTTTCACTGAAACCACAAGTAGCCTGACTATGGAAGTCATGGCAGTAAGTAAAGCAATAACATGGCTCGAGACACAGACATTCACTAGGGCATGTTTCCTTAGCAACTCAATGAACGTGATCAAGAGGATAGAGGAGGGGTGGATCAGAATAGAATGGTTGCTGTCTCTGAGCGGTCTCGGCTGGCAAACATTAGTTTCATCTTCGTGCCAGGGCATGCGGGAGTACAAGGAAATGAGCGGACTGACAAGCTCTCAGGTGAGACTACGGTGGAGGACGGACGCGCAGGGACCAGGCTGATATTCTGAATGCTCTACGAGAAGTAAGACTTTTGCGTGAACCAAGTGATGACTGTGAATCTACAACCATGGCCAGACTGCGAGAGCAGCAAATTAAAAGAAGGGTGGCCAAACAAGAACGCTACGCAGGAAGCCAAAGAAGATTGATAAACCAACACAGAACTGATGTCGTGAGCCGCTACACGCTGCGGGATTTGCTGAGGAGGGGATCCGAGCACTTATGGACTGAATGGTTCGATGTGCAACGAGGATGATCTGTCGACTAACTAACTAACTAAAGTCTATGTATGTAACAATAAAGTCTATGTATGTTAAGTAAAGACTATATAAGTCAAGTCTATGTAAGTCAAGTCTACTCAATGTAAGTAAGTCTATGTAAGTCAAGTCTACTCAATGTAAGTCAAGTCTATGTAAGTCAAGTCTACTCAATATAAGTCAAGTCTATGTAAGTCAAGTCTACTCAATGTAAGTCAAGTCTATGTAAGTCAAGGCTATGTAAGTCAAGTCTATGTAAGTCAAGTCTATGTAAGTCAAGTCTACTCAATATAAGTCAAGTCTATGTAAGTCAAGTCTACTCAATGTAAGTCAAGTCTATGTAAGTCAAGTCTACTCAACGTAAGTCAAGTCTATGTAAGTCAAGTCTACTCAATGTAAGTCAAGTCTATGTAAGTCAAGTCTACTCAATGTAAGTCAAGTCTATGTAAGTCAAGTCTACTCAATGTAAGTCAAGTCTATGTAAGTCAAGTCTACTCAATGTAAGTCAAGTCTATGTAAGTCAAGTCTACTCAATGTAAGTCAAGTCTATGTAAGTCAAGTCTACTCAATGTAAGTCAAGTCTATGTAAGTCAAGTCTACTCAATGTAAGTCAAGTCTATGTAAGTCAAGTCTACTCAATGTAAGTCAAGTCTATGTAAGTCAAGTCTACTCAATGTAAGTCAAGTCTATGTAAGTCAAGTCTACTCAATGTAAGTCAAGCCTATGTAAGTCAAGTCTACTCAATGTAAGTCAAGTCTATGTACGTAAAATAAAGTCTGTGTAAGTAAAGTCCGTGTAAGTAAAGTCACGCCATTGTAAGTAAAGTCTATGAATGTAAAATAAAGTCTGTGTAAGTAAAGTAGTGCCATGAGCTGTACTTTTACCATAGCAAATAGACCGAGAAGACGAGTCAACCGTGGCTATTGCATTATTTAGCCTCTTCCCCTTCCACAAATCCATACAGCTCATCACTAATTTCCATCCTTATTTTCCTTCTTGTTCTTTCATTAGGATAATACGTAGCTATTAATAACTACTGGAAATGCCCTGGCTTGCCAGAAATAGTGTCTTGCAGTTGGGCGCACGCAGTTTAATTGAGCGGACACATTGCTAATTATCAAATAGATATTGGTGGGTTTTATCGATACGTGCGCAATGAAATGAGATACGATAATGTTAGAACGCTCTCAAGCGTGCCCTGCTCATTCGTTTTAAGCAGAGTAAAAATAGATAAAAGAAGATAGTTCGTAGATCGTAGTTTTGTTGCATATCCTTCACAGGACGTGGTTTTCAACTACAAAATTATGTTAGCTGTTTGTGATTCCTGGTCAAGTTTACTTTAGGTAGTTTGCCGTGCTTTCTAAACGACCGGCACTCACACCATTGTAAAAGAAACCATCACAAGACAGTCTACATCCATATCGCCCGAAGCTGGTTTGGTATGCGGGGTTACTCATTGCATTCGCCACACCTTCGCCACAGAGCCCGCTACCTGTAGAGCGACTCATAAATATGGGATAGGAGTGTGATATGAGTTGTGTGGGTAATTTTTTTTTACCCAAGGGCACTTGTTGGGTTTTGTGACCAATCATACTATTTGGTAGTTATTACCATTATACAGGTTATTTAAGTATGCCTTACGAATTGTGATCGGCGTTCACCAAACCCGATAGCACTGTGCTAACGGCTTCGGACGGAGTTTTTTTGTTGTATTTTTTTTTTCTCAACGGTCATTGTTGGGTTTTGTGACCAGTCATATTGTTTTGTAGTTATTAACATATTTAAAGTTATTTGTGTATATTTTACCAATTTTGAGTGGCGTTTAACAAACCCGATAACACTGTGCTAACGGCTTCGGACGGAGGATCACAAATAGGAGGGTCAAGGCTGACCCTTCTTTAATTCATTCAGTAGCATGTCCTTTGCAGAACCTCACTCCCATAAAAACCCTCCGGAAAACTTCTCGATCACAAGCAGAATGTCCCGCGTCCGATACACCCATCTGGAGATCATCAGCCACATTCTGCATCCATCTCCTCTTTGGCCTTCCTCTTCCTCTCTTCCCAGGCATATACCCCTCCATTATTGTTCTCCCCAAACTTTCATGACGTTTCAGGTTACCAAAATATATACATTTTCTTTGTTTTATCGTCTTCAATAGCCAATCTCTTCAATATTCAGCTCTTGAAGTATGGATGCATTTGTTCTTTTCTTTACCCAAGATATTCTTAGAACCCGTCTATAAGACTGACCCTAGTGCAAGGAAATGCAACTTAAAGACTAAATGCCATGACGGGAACCTACATCTTGGTAGGCAACTGGTCTGGGATGAAGCTCCGACAGGATGACAGTTACAGCATTGATATGCTGATCCGGCAGCTTCTGCAGCTTGTCTTGTTCCAGACTCATTGGTGTTACCTTTCTTCTGGAGTAAACTAGGCAGGCCGAGAGAGGGATCATACTGCATGGACAACACATGGTCTTTACAATTCAGCCCAGGCCTTGTGCTATGAAGAGGTATAACTCCATTTTACAAACTATTGTCTATCAAGTCGGCAATGTGCCAATCAAGTATAATTTAGCAGCAGTGCGGCTGGAGCCATATTATTAAACCTCAGTTTGTATTTCTGGCAAAACTCATGGGGTATTGCTCTTAGGTCAAACAGTTCTGAGCTGCCTTTCCTCTGTCCTCAGTCTTGAGACCTACGTCTGTGTGCCATTGGATACACACAGGCGTACGACAGAGTAGTAAAGGTCGACATGATACAATATCATTTATTTCTTCACTTCATATGATATATAATTCTGCAGTATGCACCTGACGAGAAGCAACGAAATATGCCAGGCAAGTAATCGTGTGATATGTTATTTATTGCGTCTGTGTTTAAATACATTTATAAGAAATGATGTAAGATACCTTGCAGATGTCAGAACACGAATAGCCAGGGTGAAAATTACCTTTCACAAAGTGGACAACATAGTAACAGTAAAAATCAGTCAGTTGCAGTGAGAAAAAGAGAGTTGAAATGCCATATATAAAGTGATACGAATTGAACTACGGATAACAATTAGATATAGCCGAGACACCTGGTGTAAGTGAAAATTTGGTATCTGAGGAAATTACAAAGAATACCACTGGCAGACAGTTAAACAGACAAGAGGGTTCTCCAAACAACAATTCAAAACCTTAAACTGATTGTACGAATTAGACAGACGATTTGTTTGAGCATATTATGAGAATAAATAGACTTGAACATTCAGTCACAATTAGCAATATGGACGCCATGTGAGCAGGTGGTGGATGGAGTGTGAGAGCACCCGACAGATTGTTGTTGGTTATGGTCTGCACTCTGTGGCGATAGGCAGACGATCTCACCAGTTGAGACAGTGGCTATGGCCACCGACTCCTTCGCCACAGGATAATTGCCCAAAAGGAAAACAATGGCAAATTACCGTCTACAAAACTTGCCTAGAAATCATAAGAACCATGAAAGAAAATAGTAATAAGAAAGAGATATGGTGGTGAGACCCTCAGGTCAGGCAGATAAGATAACACTAGGGAAGACTGTGACGCACCGGTCAGTACTTGTAGTTGTGATGTGAAAACTGCAGTACATAACAAATAGCTAAATGGCCCGATGGCTTGGCCACATCGCATAGCTAGGACAAGCAAACAGAGTTTACCCAAGATGTTAGTCATAGTGTGAGATGGAGAACCATGACCACCCATGTGTATCGGCATGACACATAATGTTGATACATATTGAGACAATCAACTTCGTATTTGTGAAGAAATCTATTTGTTTTTCTTTATTTGTCTCAGCCGGCAGCATTTCTGCTGCAGTTTTCTAGGTCTATATCTCTGATCTGAAGTTTTTTTTGGGGGGTGGGGTTTATTTTTTTGCATATCCTTTACAGGACATCGCTGTCAACAGCAGCATCTTTCAGCTGTCTGTTGATTTCTTGGCAAGATTACGCTCAGTAGTTTGCCTTTGCTTTCTGAGCGGCTGCTCAGTATCCCGCAAGTCACCAGCGGTGGTCGAACAGCTCCCAGTTCTCTCCCGCTACGAGACTGCGTGATAAACGGGATTACGGAGAAGCTCTGAAGTTACTTAACATTTATCAAGTTGGATACAGACTATACCTGATACGATCGTTTTGGGACTCTCCGCTGGCTGGTGAAGATGACGATGGAGCACGTTTAAGAATGTACCGAGTGCTTTGATGTCATTTCTTAACACCACTGAACTCAACTTACAAGTGGTAAATATTTATAATTATGTGAGCTTGGGCCATAAGTGATACTATATCTTTCGCAGTTAAATTGATCGTGTGTGTTTGTTTGTTGGTCAATGTGGAACGGATACATCACAGGTTAGGAACGCCTTGAGATGACTAGCTTAATAACGTAGTTAATTCACAATAAATGTGGGCAATGTTAATCACAACATTTAGTTATGTTTATATTTATATATGGCTATATAATGCTTTAGTTTAGATCATAAGACATCACTATAATCGCTTTCATTTATCTAGCAGAATCTGTGGTGAAGGAGTTACCAATGCTATTCGTAATCCTGCAAACCGCGTTCGAAACACAGCTGCGGGTGATTTGGAAGCAAATCGCCTTGCGTTAGTTCTCATACTACGGTATGATTGCCGGTCGTTCAGAAAGCAATAGCAAACTTCTTTTTTTCCGCATATCCTTTATACACGACATCGCTGTCAACGCCAGCATTTTACCGCTGCCGTTGATTTATTGCAAGATTACGCTCAGTAGTTTGCCATTGCATTCTGAGCGGCCGGCTCACTTATCCCTTAAGTTACCAACGCGGCGAGAACCGCTTCCAATTCTCGCGCGCTGCGTTACCCTAAATGGATAAATGGGATTACGGAGAAAGTCGTTTAACCTCTGGGCCAGGAGGACCTGCAATTGCAAACTACTTAACGTAAATCTCCCCAGGAATCACAAACAGCCAGACAGTGATGGGATTGACTCCAACGTCGTGTAAAGGATATGCAACTAAAGTATCTCCAGTTCACCGGGATGCCGGACAGCACATTGCACGTGTGCTAGCATCATTGGTAGAGTAAACTCAGGCACCTCCTGCAACATTTTTGGACCATCTGTCACATTACCACATGCTGACAGCCTTTCTCACCCTGGAGTCCTTTCCACAACTGGTACACGAGTCGGTGCAGTGAAGTATTTCCTCTGTTCCCTGTTTTTCTATTTCAGGAAAGGAAGCTGGTAATATAATTTCTAACAATGTCCATTTTCTTGGTTCGCTTGGCCATTCTCGTCTAGTTTCCGTATGACATAATATTATAAGGCACAATGCTTTTCGGCTTTTTAGCCAAAGTGTAGATTTATCTGCACGTTATCTGGCTACGGTTCAGAGGCGATCATCCAATCTACAAACTCAAATCACTGTCCACTAACACTGGCAGACGGGCCTTGGTGGACCACATTGGGCTGAAAGGCACATAGTGGGAATAAGAGGACATAAACATACTTTAAAAAAAAAATATCCATTTGTTTTTTAAGGTTCGCTGTACCCCTAGAGGCCAGAGCCACTCCACGAAGTTTCCACGTCCCTGTGTGTCATTCTGATGACTGCCTCTTCTGGTGGCCCTGGCAAGATCAAGTGCACATAATACACTTTGATATTAGCCAAAAGGCCAACGCAAGAAATGTCTACTTAAATGTATTAAACCATCATTTAATGTATGTCAATTGCCGTTACATATGGAACAGTCATCTAGAATCCAAATACTTTAAGAAATGCCCGAAGAGGTAAAATGATTTGTAAATATCTTTTCAGAAAAAGGAAAGCTTTTGTTGATACCTAAATTTTCGGAAGAAAATTGTGTATTTTATTGCACCTTTCGTAAGAAGCATGGTATAGTACATTACTAAAGACAAAATATTTCATTTATAATATGCATTTTCATAATTCTAATTGTTTCCCTTGCACGGCATAGCATACCTCTGTGTCTTTATGAATGCTAAATATGTAACACGTTTTTATCTAATTTGGACATGCAGTGCCGGATTAAAAAGGTGACATATGAGAGCTTTCTAATTTGGTCGAGCAAACCTAGGTGCTTCCAGCAACAGCTGTGAACATCTGCCACATTGCCACATACCGACAGCCTTTTTCTTCCTGGACTAGTTTCCACACCTGAGGCATGTGCAGGCGCTGTGATGTGCAACCTCCGTCTTCTTCTTCTGTCGTTCTAACTAAGTCACCATATCTGGCAGTATACTTTCCAACACTGCCCACCTTCTTGGGCTGCTTGGTCATTCACTACCATAGTTTGCGCATGGCTTGGAGCGTCACCAGGTCTGTCGAACATAGCGCTGTACTGCAAAAAAAAAAAAAAAAGAGCAAAGCTCTTCCTTCCGTTCAAGTCCGTCATGGAGGAAGACAAAGTCGAAAAAAGGCGATGGTGCTTCGCGAGTCTCTAGATGAAACGGTCGACAGCTCACAACTCGCGCTCAAAACGGGAAGGAATTGTAAGGTCGGCGGAGCAGTCATGCCGAGCATAACTAAAGCTAAAGAAAATTATGGGAAGCACCCGGTCCAATCGACAGAGCTGCGGTCACCTTTAGAGGAGCTCAGTGGTGGTCAAAGGTGACTGAAAGGGAATGCAGGGACTTGGTGGTTCAGGGGATCCGCGAAGGAGAGGGTAAAAAAGAGAGAACAAAAAGTTACCTGAAAGTCACTGCAGTGCGAGTGGATGTCGTGGAAGGATCAATGCAGAAGTCCCAGACATGGAATGATATCTGGCGTATGGTACTACTGCGCCTAAGTTTCCTCGTCAGATGACTTTACGATGTTCTACCATCAGCTTACAACCTGGTCATGTGGGGTAAATCCACCGACCAGGCATGTCCTCTCTGTAAGGGACAGAGTCGGACACTAGACCATGTTCTATATGCATGCAAAGTAGCCCCTTGACGGAGTCGATTCACATGGCGCCATAATAAAGTACTCCCTGAGCTGGCGGCCATAGTGTATGAACAAGAGAGGGGACAGTACAGGGGCCATTGTATAGCCGATGCGGATTAACTTGGTCAGTGATGGACAGAGACCTGGAGACAAGGAAGACTGCTGCAGACACACCGCGTCGTCAGTCCTCGATGGCGTCGACGACTGGGAGCAGCCTGTTGAACTAAACGAGCAGGAGTAACCCAGCAGTGACCCAATAGTTTCAGCGGCAGCCTGACATTGTTTTGCACTCCAAGTTTGCTCAGCAGTTAACGCCGATCGAGCTGACTGTCCTAAACCAGTCGAGAATCGAGGAGCAACACACATACAAGATGGTGAAGTACTGTAACATGTTCTCAAGTCTGAGACAAGGATATACTGTCAGTCTATTCACCAGAGTGCCAGACGTAAGAAATGCAATCGCCCACTTCGTAGTACGACCTGCTTAAAGAACAAACAAGATGTCGGGCACAAAAAAGCAACTGGGCGAGGCAGTCGTCAATTGGGGAACAAGTGGGGTACAACTTGAACGTCTGGAAACGGTACGAGCTGAGGACAGGGGAAAGACACCCGAAATCATGACTCGGGTGGGCATTACGTCATAAAGTGCCAGGAATTTAATGAACAATAACATTCCGGGACAGGAGACCTTATGTGACAATCCGAAGCCTCCTATCGTTCTTGCTGCCCAGCGAAGTTGTTTTCACTTAGTATGACAGAACATGATTTAATTTTTGTTTTGATGCATTTGGTTACATGTCGCGGCCTTTAGGCTAAGATCAAAGTGTCTTGGCATTAGGATCAAGAAAACCTAACACATACAGGACCACTGACCTCTAACACTGGCAAACGGGACTCGGTAGACCACACTGGACCGAAAGGCACATATTGTGTGACAAAGAAGGCTCAAATAATTTACGAAACAGAAACGAATGACATACTTTTATCAGGTACATATCGTATGTACCGGTCAAAATTTGTAATAGCTTTCAGCCCGGAAAATGATTGTATATTACCTTGTTAAAACCATGTATGTATTACAATCATCAAGAATTCAAATTCTGTACTAAATTTCCGAAGAGATAAAATAACATGTAAGAACTTTTCTTCCACAAAAGTGATACTACATTGTTACTTAATTGTTGGCAGGAAAAATATCTATTTCATTACAACAGTTAACAGAAATTTAACATTTTAAGTTATTTGTGTGAGAATTTTTCATTTGTTATATGGTGTATTATAATTCTAATTGCTTCCCTTGCACGAGACATTAGCCATATTATTGCCGCATTATGGCTTCATAAAAGCTAAACTTGAAACACAATTAATGTTTTCTACTTTGGACATGCTATGTCGGATTAAATAGCTGACACATGAGAACTTTCTAAATTGGCAGTGTCAACCCCAAACTAGTTCTGTCATCTTAAATTCATGTTAGTTACTATTAATGTGATACTTATAAAATGAATCACAAACATGAGTGTTGTCATTGTCGTAGTAATCCTTTATTACTTTAGTGTCGTCCCTGGAGTGAGGGGAATCAACACCCACATTTTTATTACCCCAATATTATTGTCCTAGAGAAACCACCAGACTCCGTCCACAAAACTCCGTCAGTCTGCAGGCACCTCTTTCTTACTCTCACTCACCCCTAGATCATGCCCCCTCTCACTCATCCCCTAACACAACATACTCCACAACTCTAGCTTTAACAAATAAAAACAAAATAATTTATTAAAGCAGAGAGTATGTGTGTGAGAAGTGTGTGTGTGTGTGTAATGTGTAGAATGTGTGTCGAATATTCTAGTGTGTGCAGACTCAGACCAAACAGCTTAAGAGCAAAGCCCGATCATCCCGGAAAGGATCACACCACATCTTCATTCAGTCCACAATAACCTCACCAAGGGAGGTTAGATGTAGACTTCCACCGGTCGCTGTTTGATCACTCAAATACCTAGTCACAGTCTGACACTGATCCTGCCTGGATCACACACCGTTATTACATGCCCCTATTGTTCTGAGACTTATAACATCCTTGTCTAGTGAGGACACGAAAATACTGTTCCTTGAAATAAATGTAATTCCTGTCTAAAGTTTCTACTGTTCACAAGACCGCTGTTATAATAACTGCCTAATCAGTTTATACTGTTCTTTTCCCATGTGATGTAGAAAAACAGTACCTATTAGTCTTTTCACCTGTCGTGTGAAAACATAATACCTACTGGACTTTTCCCATGTGGTGTGGAAAAAACAACAATTCTATTGTTCTGTTCACATGTGATGTTTGAAACATTAATCTCACGATTGTTCCTTCTCCAAAATGATGCTGAAAAAACAATCTCTAGTATTCTGCTAACGTGTGACGTTTGATAAATACTCTCACAATTGTTCCTTTAAACCCCTTTCATCATGGGCCCAGTGCAAAAGATGCTGAATAACTGCCTGCACTAAGGTCTCCATTCTAGTAAGCATTTAGGTTTTAGCTTCACTGAGTAACCTGAGTAAATTGAGTACTTTGAGTGACGTGAGTAACCTGAGTACTTCGAGTAACTTCAGTAACTTGAGTAACCTCAGTGACTTGAGTAACCTAAGGGAACCTGTAAAAGAGAGAACAATACACTTGGTGAGAGCACCTGTCCCTGACCACCACTAGATGGGTGTAGGCTGAAAGCCTCACTCAGATACATGACAGTGAACCAACTCTGTCATGGGCAGAGGAGCTCATCGCTCCGGTCTGAGGTGGGTTAAGACCAGGACAGAGCAAAATGTAAAGTGTAGAACCCCAGCAGACCTCACTGGAAGATCCCACCATTGGACATTCTCCCCATCCCCAATCTCCCCAAATATCATCCCATTTCACTATTCCCCATCAGCGGAGTCACCTGCCTTCTTACACTAGTTAATCTTAACAATGCGACTGCCTATTGTCGCTGATATTCCTTGACTACCTAACCACAATGCAACAACACTATGATAGAGTTCTAAACTATATCTATCACTAAGCTATTCCACATTATTTACAGCTAGATGCAATCCCTAAAATACCTTATGCCATCCTGACTCAATCTCTGAATCGAATTCACAATTTGCCATAAAAGACACATGTTAAGCGAAACCGAACACATGCGATTCTATTCAACACGGATCGAGCCAGCTATCACTTCTGTCTAGTTCAAGTTTCACTCTTTACACTGCTAGCAAAGGAATTTATATTTTCTCTCAACCAAGGGTTTCTAGTGACGTCATTCATGTCAACAACAAATGCTCTTAGGGGCAGACAATCCGACTCTAACTTCACAGGAAATTTTATCTCCCTTTTTCACAGCCAAACATTCGTCGGTCCCTTTCATCTCGCGAGTTGGGCAATTCTACTTTGATCCGACTTGTTTTTCTGTATTGGTTAAAAACAATTGTGGCCTTGAAAACATGCTGTCTCTGTTAATTCTCTGTATCATCTGATTGTTAATCCGCATTGATGTTCACGACAGTCATTCAGTCAGACAGTCAGTCATTCAGTCAGTTAGATTTTGCAGCAGCAGTGGTAGAGTAAACCCAGGCACCCCTTGCAACATGTTTGGAACATCTGTCACAATGCCACAAGTCGACAGCCGTTCTCATCCTGGATTCCATTCCACAACTGGTAACACGTGTCGGTGCCGTGAAGTAATACATCCATTCCTTGTCTTTCTCTATCAGGCACCGATGCTGGTAATATAATTTCCTACAATGCCCACCTTCTTGGCTCGCTTGGACCATTATCGTACTATTGTTTACATATGACATAAATCTATAAGGCACATCGATTCTCTCCGTTTGGCTAAGATCAAAGTGTAGATTTATCTGACTTGATCTGGCTATGGTGCAGAGGCGGTCACCCAAAGTGCAAACTCAAATCATTGTTCAATAACACTGGCAGACCAGCAATTGGCCGAAAGCCACATGATGGAGATTAAGAGTCCCTGAATTAAAAAAAATTATATCCGTGTTTGCTTTTTTTGTTTTGTATTTGTTTTGAGGGTTTGCTGAGTCCCCCAAGGGATAGAGCCGCTCCACTGAAGTCCTCACGTCCTGGTATGTCATTTGATGACCGCCTCTGCTGATTGCCCTGGCAAGATCAATGTGCACATATTACACTTTAATCTTAGCTAAAAAGCTGCAGAGCAAAACATCTCTACTTATATGTATTACACCCTCATTTACATGAGATTATCAATTACCATTACATCTAGAGCAATAATCTAGGATGCAAAATACTTTAAGAAATGTCCGTAGAGGTAAACGTATTTGTAAATACCTTTTAATAAAGAGGTAAACTGTTATTGATACCTACATTTCAAGGAAGAAAATTGTAGTATTGTATTTTAGCTTTGTTAAGAAGTTTGTCATTGTACATTACTAAAAGAACAAACATATTTTCATTTATAATAGGAATTTTTATAATTCTAATTCATTCCCTTGTGAGATACATTATACATTTTATTGTTACCATTATATATTCAGGAATGCTAAATGTGTAACACAATTTTGTCTAATTTGTACATCCATTTGCAGGATTCAAAAGGGGTCAGATGAGAGCTTTCTAGTATGGTCCAGTGATCCTATGCTTACGCCAGCAACAGCTGTGGACATTTGCTACATTGCCAAATGCCGACATCCTTTCTCTTCTTGGGGTGTGCAAGTTGCTAAGATGTTCAAACTCCGTCTTCTTCTGTCGTTCTGATTGAGGCACCGTATATGGTTAGTATACTTTCCAACATGCCCACCTTCTTGGCTCGCATGGTCATTTACTACCATAGCTTGCGCATGGCTTGGAGCTCCAAAAAGCCTGTCGAACAAAAGCTGAAGGAAATTATGAGATGCACCCAGTCCAATAGGCAGAGCTGCGGTCACCGTGGCAGAGCTCAGTGGTGGTCAAAGGCGAGTGCCAGGGAATGCAGGTACATGGTGGTTCAGGGAATCCCCGAAGGAGAGGACGAAAAGGGAGAACAAAAGACTGCCTAAAAGCCGCAGCTGGGCGAGTGGATGTCGTGGCAATGATCAATGCTGACGTCTCAGACATGAAATGATATCTGGCGCATGCTACTACTGCGCCTAAGTTTCTTCCTCACATGACTTTACGAAGTCCTACGATCAGCTGTCTCCCTGGCCTAGTGGGTTAAATCCACAGACCCGGGATGTCCCCCCTGTAAAGAGAAAGAGTCGGACACATGAACATGTGCTATTCGCATGCAAAGTATTCCTTTGCCAGAGCCTATTCATATGGCGCTACAAATAAAGTACTCACTCTGCTGACGGCCATAATGGATGAAGAAAGAAGGGGCGAACAGACGGGCTACTGTTGGGCAGATGCGGATTTACTCCATCAGAGTTGGACAGAGACGTGAAGACAAGGCAAACTGCTGCAGGCTCACTGCTTGTCCACGGTGGCGCGGACGACTGGGAGCTGGCTGTTGACCTGAAAGGCTATGGTAGTTACTGGGCAGTGATCCAACAGTTTCAGTTGCAGCCTGACATTGTTCTGTGCTCCGCGTCGGGTACAGCAGTTAACGCTGATCGAGCTGACTGTTCCATACAAGTCGAGTGCCGACGTGCGGGCACACATCAAGATGGTGAAGTACAGTGACATTTTCGCAAGTCTGTGACAAAGGTACACTGTCAAGTTATTCTCCAAAGAGGCAGGCATAAGAGATTTAATCTCCTACTTCGTGTACTACGTGCTTAGGCAGCTGGGCTTTACAGACAAGCGAGATCTCTGGCAAAAGCAACTCCAAAAGGAAAAGGCAGGCATAGAGTTTTACCTCCCCCAACCCCAAAAAGCTTTTTTAACCCCCAAATAAAAAAACAAAAATTATTTAAAAAAAAAATTTTTAAAAGCAGAGATTATGGTGTGAGAAGTGTGTTGTGTGTTTTTAATGTGTAAAATGTGTTTTGAATATTCTAGTGTGTGCAGACTCAGACCAAACAGCTTAAGAGAAAAGCCCGATCACCCCGGAAAGGTCACACCACATCTTCATTCAGTCCACAATAACCTCACCAAGGGAGGTTAGATGTAGACTTCCACCGGTGGCTGTTTGATCACTCAAATACCTATTCAAGTCTGACACTGATCCTGCCTGGATCACACACCGTTATTACATGCCCCTATTGTTCTGAGACTTAAACCCTTGTCTGTGAGGACACGAAAATACTGCTCCTTGAAAAAAATTTTAATTCCTGTCTAAAGTTTCTACTGTTCACAAGACCGCTGTTTAATAACTGCCTAATCGTTTATACTGTTCTTTTTCCCATGGGGTTTTAAAAAAACAGAAACCTATTAGTCTTTTCACCTGTCGTGTGAAAACATAATACCTACTGGACTTTTCCCATGGGTGGGGAAAAAAACAAAAATTCTATTGTTCTGTTCACATGTTATTTTTGAAACTTTAAATCTCACGATTGTTCCTTCCCCAAAAATGATGCTAAAAAAAAACCAATCTCTAGTATTCTGCTAACGTGTGACTTTGAAAAATACTCCACAATTTTTTCCTTTTTAAACCCCTTTCATCATGGGCCCAGTGAAAAAATGTGCTGAAAAACTGCCTGCACTAAGGTTTCCTTCTAGTAAGCATTTAGGTTTTAGCTTCACTGAGTAACCTGAGTAAATTGAGTACTTTGATGACGTGAGTAACCTGAGTACTTCGAGTAACTTCAGTAACTTGAGTAACCTCAGTGATTTGAGTAACCTAAGGGAACCTGAAAAAGAGAGAACAATACACTTGGTGAGAGCACCTGTCCCTGACCACCACTAGATGGGTGTGGGCTGAAACTTCACTCAGATACATGACAGTGAACCAACTTTGTCATGGGCAGAGGAGCTCATCGCCCGGTCTGAGGGGGGTTTTAAGACCAGGACAGAGCAAAATGTAAAGTGTAGAACCCAGCAGACCTCACTGAAAGATCCCCCCATTGGACATTCTCCCCTCCCCCAATCTTCCCAAATATATCCCATTTCACTTTCCCCATCAGCGGAGTCACCTGCCTTCTTACACTATTTAATCTTAACAATGCGACTGCCTATTGTCGCTGATATTCCTTGACTACCTAACCACAATGCAACAACACTATGATAAGTTCAAAACTATATCTATCACTAAGCTATTCCCCCTTATTTCCCGCTAGATCCCAATCCCTAAAATACCTTATGCCATCCTGACTAAATCTCTGAATCAAATTCAAAATTTGCCAAAAAAACACATGTTAACCCAAAACCGAACACATGCGATTCTTTCAACACGGATCGAGCCAGCTATCACTTCTGTCTAGTTCAAGTTTCACTCTTTACAACTGCTAGCAAAGGAATTTATATTTTCTCTCAACCAGGGTTTCTAGTGACGTCATTCATGTCAACAACAAATGCTCTTAGGGGCAGACAATCCGACTCTAACTTCACAGGAAATTTTATCTCCCTTTTTCACACCAAACATTCGTCGGTCCCTTTCATCTCGCGAGTTGGGCAATTCTACTTTGATCCGACTTGTTTTTCTGTATTGGTTAAAACAATTGTGGCCTTGAAAACATGCTGTCTCTGTTAATTCCTCTGTATCATCTGATTGTTAAGTCCGCATTGATGTTCACGACAGTCCATTCAGTCAAGCAGTCAGTCATTCAAGTCAGTTAGATTTTGCAGCAGCAAGTGGTAGAGTAAACCCAGGCACCCCTTGCAACATGTTTGGAACATCTGTCACAAATGCCACAGTCGACAGCCGTTCTCATCCTGGATTCCATTCCACAACTTGTCACGTGTCGGTGCCGTGAAGTAATACATCCATTCCTTGTCTTTCTCTATCAGGCACCGATGCTGGTAATATAATTTCCTACAATGCCACCTTCTTGGCTCGCTTGGCCATTATCGAATACTGTTTACATATGACATAAAACTATAAGGCACATCGATTCTCTCCGTTTGGCTAAGATCAAAGTGCAGATTTATCTGACTTGATCTGGCTATGGTGCAGAGGCGGTCACCCAAAGTGCAAACTCAAATCATTGTTCAATAACACTGGCAGACCAGAATTGGCCGAAAGTCACATGATGAGATTAAGAGGCCCTGAATTAAAAAAAATTATATCCGTGTTTGCTTTTTTTTTATTTTTTGAGGGTTTGTGAGTCCCCCAAGGGATAGAGCCGCTCCACGAAGTCCCCACGTCCTTGTATGTCATTTTGATGACCGCCTCTGCTGATTACCCTGGTAAAATCAAGTGCACATATTACACTTTGATCTTAGTCAAAAAGCTGCAGAGCAAAACATCTCAACTTATATGTATTACACCCTCATTTACATGAGATTATCAATTACCATTACATCTAGAACAATAATGTAGGATCCAAATACTTTAAGAAATGTCCGTAGAGGTAAACTTATTTGTAAATACCTTTTAATAAAAGTAAAGCTGTTATTGATACCTACATTTCAAGAAGAAAATTGAGTATTTTATTTTAGCTTTGTTAAGAAGTTTGTCATTGTACATTACAAAAGAACAAACATATTTCATTTATAATAGGAATTTTTATAATTCTATTTCATTCCCTTGTGAGATACATTATACATTTTATTGTTACATTATATATTCAGGAATGCTAAATGTGTAACACAATTTTGTCTAATTTGTACATCCATTGCAGGATTCAAAAGGGGTCAGATGAGAGCTTTCTAATATGGTCCAGTGATCCATGCTTACGCCAGCAACAGCTGTGGACATTTGCTACATTGCCAAATGCCGACATCCTTTCTCCTCTTGGGTGTGCAATTGCTAAGATGTTCAAACTCCGTCTTCTTCTGTCGTTCTGATTGAGGCACCGTATCTGGTAGTATACTTTCCAACATTGCCCACCTTCTTGGACTCGCATGGTCATTTACTACCATAGCTTGCGCATGGCTTGGAGCTCCAAAAAGCCTGTCGAGCAAAAGCTGAAGGAAATTATGAGATGCACCCAGCCCAATAGGCAGAGCTGCGGTCACCGTCGCAGAGCTCAGTGGTGGTCAAAGGCGAGTGCCAGGGAATGCAGGTACATGGTGGTTCAGGGAATCCCCGAAGGAGAGGACGAAAAGGGAGAACAAAAGACTGCCTAAAAGCCGCAGCTGGGCGAGTGGATGTCGTGGCAATGATCAATGCTGACGTCTCAGACATGAAATGATATCTGGCGCATGCTACTACTGCGCCTAAGTTTCTTCCTCACATGACTTTACGAAGTCCTACGATCAGCTATCTCCCTGGCCTAGTGGGTTAAATCCACAGACCCGGGATGTCCCCCCTGTAAAGAGAAAGATTAGGGCACAAGAACATGTGCTATTCTCATGCAAAGTATTCCTTTGCCAGAGGCCTATTCATATGGCGCTACAAATAAAGTACTCACTCTGCTGGCGGCCAATAATGGATGAAGAAAGAAGGAGCCGAACAGACGGGCTACTGTTGGGCAGATGCAGATTTACTCCGTCAGAGTTGGACAGGGACATTAGACAAGGCAAGACTGCTGCAGGCTCACTGCTTGTCCTCGATGGCTGCGGACGACTGGGAGCTGGCTTGTTGACCTGAAAGGCTATGGTAGTTACTGGGCAGTGATCCAACAGTTTCAGCTTGCAGCCTGACATTGTTCTGTGCTCCGCGTCGGGTCAGCAGTTAACGCTGATAGAGCTGACTGTTCCCATACGAGTCGAGATGCCGACGTGCAGGTCACACATTACAAGATGGTGAAGTACAGTGACATTTTCGCAAGTCTGTGACAAAGGTACACTGTCAGGTTATTCGCCAAAGAGGCAGGCATAAGAGATTTAATCTCCCACTTCGTGTACTACGTGCTTAGGCAGCTGGGCTTTACAGAACAAGCGAGATCTGTGGCAAAGAAGCAACTGGGAGAGGAAGCCGAAATTTGCGTCGTCATTTGTGGAACAAACAGGGTACGAGAGTACGACAGGAGTAAGACACCCAGAGTTATGATACGGATGGGCCCTCCACCAGAAAGTGTCAGGAAGGTAAATAGCCATAACATTCCGAGAAAGGAGACCTTTTCTGACAATCCGAAGCCTCCTGTCGTGCTTGCTGCCGGCGAAGTTGTTATCAGCTCAGTATGGCAGAATATGAATTTTGTTTGTTAAATTTCTCGGCCTTTTGGCTAAGATCAAAGTGTCTTGGCTTTAGGATCGAGAAAACCTAACACATACCGGACCACTGACCACTAACACTGGCAAAGGGGCCTCCGTGGACCACACTGGTCTGAAAGGCACATATTGCGGAGACAAAGAGGGCTAAAATAATTTGTGAAACTGAAGCATATAACAGACAATTATAAGGTTCATATCGAATGTACCGGTCAAAATGTATTGCTATTGTCGAGCATGACAGACAATTAGCGACTTTTCTCCGTAATCTCGTATACTCTCATAAGTAACGTTACGACGGCGAGAATCAGCAGTGGTTCGAATCGCGTCGGTAACTTACGGAGTATGTGAGCCGGCCGCTCAGAAAGCAATGGCAAACTACTGAGCGTAATCTTGCCAGGAAATAAACAATCAGCTGAAAGATGCTGATGTTGACAGCAATGTCCTGTAAAGGATATGCAAACAAACAAACATTAAATACTGCACATGTAGGACAATCATCAAGAATTTAAATACATTACTAAACTTCCCAAGATATAAAGCAGTTTGTAAGTACTCTTTTCAGGAAAAATACACTACGCTGATATTTAAATTCTGGGAAGAAAATTATCAATTTTATTGTAACTATAAAAAGAAATTTTTCATTAAAATTATTTTTATAAGAATGTTTCATGTATTATATGATGTATGATGTTTCTAATTGTTTTCCTTGAACAACGTATTGGACATATTATTGTCCCATTATAGCTTCATAAAAGCTAAATTTGAAATAGTTTTGTCTAATTTGGACATGATATGTCGGATTAAAGAGGTGACATAGAGGGCTATCTAAATTGGGAGTGTAAAACCCACATTTATTCGGTCATCTTGAATTCATTTTAGTTCCTATTTGTTTGAAACTTATATATTGAATCACAAACATGGGCGTTAGTCAGTACGTCAGTCAATCAGTCTTTGAGTCAGTTAGTTTGTTAGTTAGTTACACTGTTAATCAGTTAGTTACACCGTTAATCAGTTAGTTACTCGGTTATTTAGTTAGTTAGTTAGTTAGTTAGTTAGTTAGTTAGTTAGTTAGTTAGTTAGTTAGTTAGTTAGTCAGTTAGTTATTTAGTTAGTTAGAAAGTTAGTTAGTTAGTTAGTTAGTTAGTTAGTTAGAAAGTTAGTTGGTTAGTTATATAGTTAGTTAGTTAGGGTGAATGGGTGTGTAGGAGATTGTGTAGGTTGGGGGGTGGGTGTGTAATGGGTGTGGGGGATGAGTGTGGGGGTGTCTGTGAATGGGATATATCTGTGTGGGTGGGATTGTGTGAGTGTGGATGGGGTAAATGTGAGTGGGTGGAGGATGTATGTGTGCGAAGTGAGGATGTTTGTAGGTGGGGGATGTGTGGGTGGGTGGGGAGATGTGTGTGTGGGCGGGGATGTGTATGAGGAATGCATGTGGGGGTGTGTGTGTGTGAGGGGAATGTGTTTATGGGTGGAGTTTTGTGTGGGACGGGGGGTGTGTGAGAGGTGGGGTAGGTGTGGGATGTGCAGGTGGATGAATGATGTATGTGAGGATAGGGGATGTGTGTTTGGCTGGGTGGTTGGGGTGTGTGTGGGTGTGAGGGTAGATGAGAGATGCATGTGTTGATGGGCGGTGGGTGATGTGTGGTGTGAGTGGTTCATGGATGAGTATGTGAGTGGGTGGATGTGTGTGAGAGATGAGTGTATGGATTGGGGGATGTGTGTGTTTGTGGGAAGATGTGCGCGAGCGGCGGATGTGTGTGGGTGGGGTATATGTGGGTGGTGGGGTGTGTGTGGGTAGGAGGTGTGTGTTTTTTGGAAGTTTATGGGTGGGGATATGTGTGGGCAGGTGGAGAGATGTAGTTTGTGGGTGGGGATGTGTGTATAAGTGGGGGATGTGTAGTTGAGAGGTGGCGGATATTGGGTTGGTGAGTGGGTGTAGGTTGGCTGATGTGTGTGTGGGTGGGTGAGAAAAATTGTGAGGGTGTGGGATGTATGTGTGGATAGGTGCGGGTTGTGTGGGTTGACGGGGGTATGTGTGTGTGTGGTTTTGTGATGTGTGTTTTGCTGGGTGGTTGCGGGTGTGTGGGTGGATGGTGGAGAATAAGTGGGTGGGTGTGTGCGTGTCGGTTCTGGGATGGGTGGGGGATGTATGTGTGGGTTTGGAAATGTGTGTGGGTGGGGGATCAGTGGGTTTGTGGCGGCATGTATGTTTGCCTGAGTCTGTGTGAGTGCGTGGAGGTATGTGTGGGTGGGTGGGGGTGTGGTGGGTGGGGAATGTGTGGGTGGGTGAGGGATGTGTGAGTGGCTGCGGGGTTTGAGGGTGGATGGGGGATGTGTCTCACAACATTGCAATATGCACTGTTTATGTTTACAACTTTCATTTGACAATGTTTTGTTTTTTTTCCCCATGTGAATGTACCATGCATAATATGCATTGTTTATGCTTGCAACATCCATTTGACAATGTTTTTTTTTCCCCTATGTAAATGTAACATGCACATTTGATGAATGAAAGATGAGTGATCGAAAGGGCCGAATGTAAGACGGGCCTGCGTGCCCAATTTGTTACCCTTCTAAAATAAAGTTTGTTCTTTCGTTCGTTCGTTTTTTAGTTAGGTAGTTAGTTAGTTAGATAGTTAGTTAGTTAGTTAGTTAATTAGATAGTTAGTTAGTTAGTTAGTTAGTTAGTTAGTTAGTTAGTTAGGTTAGTTAGTTAGTTAGATAGTTAGTTAGGTAGTTAGTTAGTTAGATAGTTAGTTAGTTAGGGTAGTTAGTTAGTTAGGTTAGATAATTAGATTAGTTAGTTAGTTATTAGTTAGTTATTAGATAGTTAGTTTAGTTAGTTAGTTAGTTAGTTTTAGTTAGTTTTAGTTAGTTAGTTAGTTAGTTAGTTAGTTATGTATTCATCCCCTTAGTCATTTAGTCAGACAATCAATCAAACAGTAAGTCGCTCAGTCAATCAGTCAGTTAGCTAGTTACTCTGTTAAAAAGCTAGTTAGTTTGTCAGGTATTGAGTTAGTTAATCCTTACTTTAATCAATCAATCAAAACGTCAGTTAGTCGTTCATTTAGTCATTCAGTCAGTCAGTCAGTCATTCATTCAGTCAGGCATTTAGTTAGTCTGTCAGCTAGTAGGTTAGTCATTCATTTGGACATTCAGTCAGTAAGTCAGTCAGTTAGCTAGCTAGTTAGCTAGTTAGTTATTTAGACTGGTTTAGTTAGTTAGTTAGTGTCTACATTGCTGGTGGAGTGAGTGTACTGTTACTCTGGAATCATGCACTCATATCCCATGTTCCCATTTGTAATTGTCTTGTAATGATCCCGCTGTGGCAGTGAGTCGGCATGGATTCCGTCATCACACTTCCTGGTGACATTCCCCCGTGGCACACTGATTCCCAAGGAGTGTAAAACATTTTAAAACATGAAAACCTCATTAAATTTCAGTTGTGTATGGATGTATGTGTGAGTCTATTTGTCTGTCTGGAGGTAGGAAGTCAGGCGAGTGTGTGTGTGTGTGTTAGTGTGTGTGTGTGTTGATGTGTATGTCTGAGTATGTATTTATGTGTATTTGTGTTGATGTATGTGAGTATTTTGTGTGTGTGTGTGTGTGTGTGTGAGTATGTGTGTTAGTACGTGTGTTAGTACGTGTGTTAGTACGTATATACGTATGATGCCTGCCTGCCTGCCTGTCTGGATGGATGGATGGATGGATGGGTCGGTCGGTGGGTGGGTGCGTGAGTGCGTGTGTGTATGTATCTATGCATGTGTGTATGTATGTGTGTATATGTATGTATGTGTGTGCGTATGCATATATGTGTATATGTATATGTGTGCGTATGCATGTATATGTATGTGTGTATGTGTGTACGTATGTATGTGCGTATGTATGTATTTGGGATGCAATTAGAGTGGTAGGTAGGAGGGTTGGTTGGTTGGTAAGTTGCTTTGTGGTTAGGTAAGTGGGCTAGGTAGGTAGAGTAGGTTGGTTTGTAGGTAGGTAGGTGGGCGAAGTAGATAGGATTTTTAGGTATGTATGTAGGTAGGTAGGTAGTTGGGCTAGGTAGGTAGGAAGGTAGGTAGGTAGGTATGTATGTATACATTCATGTGTGTATGTGGCAGAAGACCATGCACCTAAGGACCGATAGAACTACAAACAAAATAGATTTTTAAGAGCATGCATCTTTCCCATTGCAACATACGCCTGTGAGACCTGAACACGTACTAAACAAGCTGAACAGCGCATAAATGCCTATGAAAACAAATGTTATAGACGGGTTATAAGAATATTTGGGTACAAGAAAAGAACAAATGCATCCATACTTCATGAGCTAAATATTGAAGAGGGTTGGCTATTAAATACAATAAAACAAAGAAAATTGAAATATTTTGGTCACTTGAAACGGCATGAAAGTTTGGAGAGAACAATAACGGAGGGGTGTATACCTGGGAAGAGAGGAAGAGGAAAGCCAAAGAGAAGATGGATGCAGGATGTTGTGGATGATCTAAAGATGGGTGTATCAGTCGCGGGACATCTTGCTTGTGATCGAGAAGTTTTCCGGAAGGTTGTTATGGGAGCGAGGTTCTGCAAAGGACATGATACTGAATGAATGAATGAATGAATGAATGAATGAATGAATGAATGAATGAATGATATGAGTACAATATGTTGCTGTTTTAGAGTGATAGTTTTCTCAGAGATTTCGCCTTACGTACATGTAAACATTGAAAAAACCATTAGTTCACTCACTGTTTTAGAGAAATATATTATCTCCGAGACTTCGCCTTGCATGCATGTAAGCATTGAAGAAACCATTAGTCCATTCACTGTATTAGAGTGATATTTTCTCTGAGAGTTCGTCTTACATGGATGTAATCATTGAAGAAAACATTAGTCTAATCATTGTTTTAGAGAGAAATTTTCTCTGAGAGTTCGTCTTACATGGATTTAAACATTGAAGAAACCATTAGTCAAGTCACTGTTTTCTTAAATATGTCCAAGTGGATCTACATGTTGACTTTCGCTCGTTAACTTGGGGACGTAAATTACAATTACCACAAAAGTCGAAGTGGGTTCACCACAAGGTGGAGCACTCTGTTAATATTATAAATAAACCTGTTTAGTTGTAGCAGCTATACGTTTTTAAAATTGGGCAAAAGGGGGCCCTTTAGGCTTTTTTTTTAAATTTTTTAAAAATTTTTTGCCAAGGTGTTTTAAATTTTTAAATTTTTTAATCCCAATAATTTTTAACCAAAAATTTTAAAAAATTACCCTTTTGTTTTTTAAACGTTCCGTCCCAAAAATAAATTCCGAAACAAAATTTCTTAAAAATTTTTTTCCCCGTGCTCCCCCCTTGTATTTTAAACTTTTTCCTTTCCCCCTAAAGGGGGGTTCCGGGGTTTTAACAAAAATTCTCAGCATTTTATTTCGGGCCTTTTGGTTTGAATTTTTCCCCGACCCAAAAAAAATTTCCGTTCAATTTACCAAAACCGTGGGTTTACAAGATCCAATCCGCTTTTTTTAATTCTTTTTTTTTAAAATTTGGAAAAAAAAGTTCTGTTTTTTGGTTTTTTGGGAAAGGGTATTAGGTCTTTAAAAAATTCAAATTTTATTTTTGTTTGTTGTTTTTTTAAAAAACCCCAACCCAAAGGTGGTAACTTCGTGTTAAATATAAAAAGGCAATTTTTTTAAGGGCTGTTTTTTAAAATATACGACCCAACAACACAATTTTTCCGCTTTTTGTTGCGAGAAAGCCCCCATGTAGATTCCGCGTTTTTCCTTAAAAATTTTACCTTAAGTTTTTTGAACTTCTTCTTTCTCTTCTTCTCTTCTTCTTTCTTCTTCTTCTTCTTCTTCTTCTTCTTCTTCTTCTTCTTCTTCTTCTTCTTCTTCTTCTTCTTCTTCTTCTTCTTCTTCTTCTTCTTCTTCTTCTTCTTCTTCTTCTTCTTCTCCTTCTCCTTCTCCTTCTCCTTCTCCTTCTTCTTCTCCTTCTTCTTCTCCTTCTTCTTCTTCTTCTTCTTCTTCTTCTCTTCTTCTTCTTCTTCTTCTTCTTCTTCTTCTTCTTCTTCTTCTTCTTCTTCTTCTTCTTCTTCTTCTTCTTCTTCTTCTTCTTCTTCTTCTTCTTCTTCTTCTTCTTCTTCTTCTTCTTCTTCTCCTTCTCCTTCTTCTTCTTCTTCTTCTTCTTCTTCTTCTTCTTCTTCTTCTTCTTCTTCTTCTTCTTCTTCTTCTTCTTCTTCTTCTTCTTCTTCTTCTTCTTCTTCTTCTTCTTCTTCTTCTTCTTCTTCTTCTTCTTCTTCTTCTTCTTCTTCTTCTTCTTCTTCTTCTTCTTCTTCTTCTTCTTCTTCTTCTTCTTCTTCTTCTTCTTCTTCTTCTTCTTCTTCTTCTTCTTCTTCTTCTTCTTCTTCTTCTTCTTCTTCTTCTTCTTCTTCTTCTTCTTCTTCTTCTTCTTCTTCTTCTTCTTCTTCTTCTTCTTCTTCTTCTTCTTCTTCTTCTTCTTCTTCTTCTTCTTCTTCTTCTTCTTCAGCGTTCCGAGCCATTGCGGTTCTTTGCTGCAGATACAAGAGATCTCCATTCGTCTCTCTGGTTGACCTTCTCTTGCCATTCGTTGATTCCAAGCGCCTGTAGGTCTGTGTGTATATTATCTCTCCACCGTCTTCTTGGTCTACTTCGGGGTCTACGGTCATTTATTTCTTGAGTGTAAGCGAGTTTTGTTGCCCTAGTATCTTCCATTCTTTCTATATGCCCCAGCCATTGCAGTCTATTAGCCTTCATGATACCAGTGATTAGCGGGGACTTAAACAGATCATAAATGTCTTTGTTGCTTCTTCGTTTCCACTCTCCACTTTGTGTATCCCTAATGGGCCCAAAAATGCGTCTTAAGACTTTGTTCTCAAAGGTTTGTAACAAGACTTCATCTCCTTTAGTTGTACTCCAGGTTTCAGAGCCATGTAGCACAACTGGTCTGATCAATGTTTTTTACATTGTGATCTTGGTGTTACGAGATAGCGCATTTTCTTTTAGCAGATGTTGTAATGCATAGTATATCTTATTTCCAGAGTTGATTCTAGTTTGTATTTCTTCCCTTATTATGTTGGAGCAGTTGAAGATTGTACCCAGGTATTTGTATGTTTCTGCTGTTTTAATGGTCATATTATCGATTTGTATGTGGCCAGAGTTTTTAGCCGTTCCTTCTCTTGAAATTGCCATATATTATGTCTTATCTTGGTTGATGATGTCACGAGATCGCCATGAGTTAACCAGATAATAATACCGACGTTTGCTTGGCGTATATTTTCTAGGCCACAACAGTCGTACTAACAGAGTAAACACAGCTGCACGGGTTACATCGGGGCAGCCCATATACACATTTGGTGGTGAGTGAGAAGGAATGGATACACCGCGTTGGCAGTTCATAAACAGTTGAAATCACATAGCCTTGCCCGCTCAGGATATGGAATAGTTCCGGCTGTCATCTATAGTTCCGGACATCAGACGGAATGGAGGTTTTTACTGTCACCACATGACATAAAGTTAAGGGCTTGTTATTGAAAACAGTGGAACACCTGCCGGACATGAACAACGTCACGTGCACAATGTAAGCTTGTTTGGAAAACCATGATTGGCAGCTTGGTATCGAAACTCTTTGTTGGAACTCTACAGTAACTCTCTAGATTGTTTTGGATGTCTAAACCAGTGATGACAAATCTAACGTTGAGGGAGCCAGAGGTGGGATGGATCCCTGACAGGGGATGATCTGCCAATGTGCCACCTGTGTGGGGGCATAAAGAATAACGTCACGTGGCCAACTTTGGTAGTGCCATATAAACCCGAGTTGGGGCCAACTAGGAGGACTTGAAAATGTGGCTCTAGTCGGAGTGCAATGGCACTGCAGTGCTTAGTGGAAATAATATCTACCGTGTGTTAATTAGTGACTTAATTTTACACGTGCCTATAATGGCAGATGTAGATATGATTGATATGACTGCAGTAGTGCCATTTAGGGTTCCCTACCAGATCCGAGGAAACTCAACAAGTTTTTAGGAAAGGTTAAAATCCCATTCGGAAGAACACCAGTGGAACAGTAAATAAAGTTGCGTACAGAACGTAACTAAAGCTAGAAGGAAGATGATTTACCAAAGAGGGGTGATGATTACTGATGCACCACACAGCATCAGACAGTAGTAACTAACTGAGAACATTAATGAGAATAGTTACCTAGTGTGATATAATCTCGTGTAATAGAACACAAGACATGATACTTGAGGCTAGATAGACACGAGTGAGGATCAAGTCCATTAACAATTAACATTAATAACTGTGTACACACTACAAAGGACTTGTGAATTTTTTTTGGAACGATAGGAACGGACATTGTGTAGGGTGCAACCGGTCCATGATTAACTGTTAATACCACCGTTGTCTATTTCTGATGATCATGAAATGGGATTACCAGAGGTCTACAGAGGCACATCAGTATCCAGCAAGATGGTTTCGGCACTGGGTGAGATGTACATGTTCTGACGTAACGTGCTGTGGTCTATCCTTGCTGGGATCAGCTGACTGGGTTGGTGTCTGAGAGTCCGATTCTACACACTTTATAGAACACGTCACACATTTTCTTCACATACACGTCTCATATACGTTACACGTTTCTTTTAATAAATTAATCTTTATTAATTTTTAGAAGCAAGAGTTGTTGAGTATGTTGCGTTGGGAAGTATGAGAGGGGGCATAGTACGACAGTGAGAGAGTGACAGGAAAAGGTGTCCACGGGCTGAGGGAGTGTGTTGGACGGAAGCTGGTGGATTCTCCAGAATATTGAGAGGAAAAAAAAATATTATAATGTGAGTGTTGAATCTCTTCACTCCAGGGACGACACTTTAAAGGAGGACACGACATTATTGGGGGCTCGTAAACGGAATCTTTGGACAGCGGGATCTCTCGTAAACGGAATCTTTGGACAGCGGGATCTCTCGTAAACGGGATCTTTGGACAGCGGGATCTCCCGTAAACGGAATCCTTGGACAGCGAGATCTCCTGCAAGCAGGAACCTTTGACAGTGGGATCTTCTGACAACGGGGTCTTTTGACACGGGATCCTTAGTTATAAGAGGGAGATATCATTTTGGAGAATCCAGCTAGAGTGAATGTGGATAGGGGTTAGGACAAATATCTGACCTGTTCACACTTAACACGTCTTCATAGGTCTGTGGTCCTGATTCTACTCTTGTCACTGAGTGAATGTGCTGTGTGTGGTAATATCTAGATTTATAGTACTTGTTCATATATCTGTATAGTAATTTGCAGTTATATTGTACTAGACCTGCTAGCTTACCTCTCTGTATAATGGCCACCCCTAAACTAAGCACGTTAGAATTAAAGCAAAGGGGGAAGAAATGGGACTGGCGGGTTCTGCTCTAACGGATTACATACAGGAAGTGGAGAGAGAGTATCGTCAAGCAGAACGGGAAGATCGAAAGGCCGAGCTGGAATTGAGAAGGATGGAGTTGGAACAAGCAGCGATGAAATTGGAAGCTGAGCAAGCAGCTAAGAAATTTAAAGCTGAGCAAGCAGCTAGGAAATTTGAAGCTGAGCAAGCAGCTAGGAAATTAGAAGCTGAACAGGAAGAACAGAAAAGGGAGCATGAGTACCGGATGAGGGAACTCGAGTTGAAGAGTCAATCTAATGGAGAAACTGAGGGAGCAGTTGGAGGTTCCTCCATCCCAGGCTCAACACCAGTAGGTGGACATGGGTACCATGCTATGAAGTTTCCTTTGGCGGTCTACGAGGAGGACAAAGAGAAGATTGACCAGTACCTTCAACGCTTCGAGGCTATGTCTGTTGCTATGGGCCTGGAGCGTAACAAATGGAATCTTAAGCTATCCCAGGGTTTACGCGGGACCGGTTACGAGGTTTATTCTCGCCTGCCACCAGGACATGAGAACAATTATGACGAGTTAAAGACGGCTCTGCTGAAACGATTCGAGGTTACGTCACATACCTACCGGAAAAAATTTCGAGCAGCGAAACGAGAACCGGGGGAGTTGTTTGCCGCCTACAGTTTGCGTCTAAAATCTTATCTCCATAAGTGGATGGATTTGGCTGGGTTCGCACATGACTATGAGAGTCTGGAAGAGCTCATGGTGGTCGACCAGCTGAAGAAGCAAATGTCTAAACCTCTCAGGACGTTCCTGGGAGAACAAGGGGCAGAACGTATTGACCTCGTGACTAAATTAGCAGAACGGTTCGTCGAGGTACATGGGGAGGCAGGGGAGAACCTTTCCACCAACACCAAAAGTCATGAGAAACATGACAAGAAGAAAGCCAAAAACTCAGGAACCAAAAAGTGGGAACCTTATGTGCAAAAATCAGGGATAGTTCAGAGAAGAAGAAGGAGGGAAGCAAGAGCACTCCAAGCTCTACACCAAAACGACCATGGTCGGAGAAGTGGTGTTCAATTTGTAAGTCACCCTTCACAATACGAGGGACTGCAAATCGAAGGCTAAGAACCCTCACTTCGCAGCATGTCAAGTGACTTCCAAGGAGGTTGTCACGGAAAATGCCAAGGTCAACAAGGAAGCACGCCACCAGGAGAGCTCACTCAAGTCCGGCACTAGAAAATCTAGGACAGGGAAATGGTGCAACCAATGCCAGTCGAATACGCACAATGCTATTGAATGCCGGGGAAAGTCAGGAGACACTCAAATCTTCGGGTGCTCAGGGAAACCTAAGGTGGAGCCCACCGAACAGGTCGAGGCCGAGGAAGAGACTCCAGACCAGGAAAAACCACCTGTAGTGGAATTGGTAGAGGTTAACGGTCGTCAAGTGGAGTGTTTATACGACACAGGACTGGACGGGGAGGCCGTGATTTCTGCGGATCTGGTACATCCAGAACAATTCACAGGTGAAACCTTGGATATACAGTCTGCACAGAAGAGTGCTGTAACCATGAAGTTGCCCATTGCTAATGTAGAGATTCGCTCAAGGTACGTCACCGGCACCATCAAGGCCGCTGTATTGACCGATCCCATTTTTCCAGTCATCCTAGGTTGCCGGCATGTCTTTCTGGGAATGCCCAGGGAGCCAATTCATATGGGAGCAATGCAGACTCGCTCTCAGACGAAAACGGAAGAGGCAGATGCAATTGTGACTAACCCAATGCCGGGGGAGCTACTAACTGCCCAGAGTGAGGATGATACTTTACGTCCTTGCTACAAAAAGCTGCAGAAAAGTGCTGATCCACCAGGACGGGGGCAGTACTACATGAAGAATAGGATACTCTACAGGAGAGCAGGAAGGGGAGACAACCTGTAAGGTCAGTTGGCCGTCCCGAAAGCTCACCGGTCCCAGATTCTTCATATGGGGCATACCATCTCCTTTAGTGGACACATGGGTATTGCCGCCACCATGCAGCGGATTTCCTGCCACTACTATTGGCCGGGAATGACAGATGATGTGCGTCGGTATGTGAAGTCATGCCCTGAGTGCCAGAGGGTGGCACCAAAACACTGGACAGCACCGCTGGTGTTGGGTGAGATGCCCATCATGAACTCTCCTTTCGAGAGGGTAGCCATCAATATCGTGGGTCCACTTCCCAGGACTAGGAAGAGGAACATGTATATACTCACAATGGTGGATTGCTGTACAATGTGGGGTGAGGCTATACCGTTGACCACGATTGACTCGAAAAGAGTGGCGGACGCACTGATGGAGGCCTTACCAGATTAGGCTTTCCGGATCAAATTCTGACGGACAATGGATCTCAGTTTTGTGGAAAACTCATGGAGGAGGTATTTAGGGTGTTTCACTCTAATCACATACATACCAGCCCTTACCACCCTCAAGCCAATGGACAAGTGGAGTGTTTCAACGGTACGTTGATGACAATGCTCAGGAAACTAGCGCAGGAAAAACCTGATAGGTGGGATGAATATATCCCAGCAGCACTCTTTGCCTATCGGGAAGTTCCTCATGGCTCAACAGGACTACCACCCGCTACGTTGCTGTTTGGTCGTCCAATCAAAGGACCGTTGGAAGCCATGTTGAGGAGTTGGACTGAAGAGGGGACGTCAGAAGAAGTGATCTCATCCTACAAATACGTGGAGGAACTGAAAGAAAACCTCCACAAGGGATGGACTCTGGCAAATCAAAACTTGAAAAAGGCCAGGAAAAGACATGCGGCTTACTACAACCGTAGGTCTAAAGAAAGATCTCTAGAGGTGGGAGACAAAGTCTTGTTGCTACTCCCAACGGGAAACAACAAACTGGAGATAGGTTGGCAAGGACCATTTCCCGTGGAAAGGGTAATATTCAGAACCAACTATCAGATCCGGATCCGGGGAAAGTCGAAGATTTTCCATATCAATCTATTGCGGAAATACGAAGAGAGACCCGGAGACAAGGCAGCTCACCTCATGGCAACGGAAGTTGCAGTGGAGACAGAAGTGGGAACCAGCGAGGGCAGGGAATATCCCTTGGAACACCAGGAAACCTATAGGGATGTGCAAGTGAACCCTGATCTGACCTCCCAGGAGAGGGAAAGGATAACCCAGGTTCTCAAGTCTCATAAGGAGATACTGACTGATATACCAGGACGAACGAGGTTGGTTGAGTTCGAGATGACTTTGACCACACAGGAGCCTGTTCGCCAAAAGGTTTACCCAGTGCCATTCTCTAAAGAAAAGGCCCTGGAGGAGGAAATACAAAAACTGCTGGAGGATGACGTGATTGCACCATCCACATCCCCATACAATGCGGGGGTAGTTTTGTTACGCAAACCAAGTGGAGAACACAGGTTGTGTATAGATTACCGACTTCTGAACAGTCATACACAGTTTCAGGTGGAACCTTTGCCGAATCCAACTCAGTTATTCGCTAGGCTCCATAAGGCTCGGTACTTTTCAAAGGTGGATCTGAGTCGGGGGTACTATCAGATACCAGTCAAACCCGAGATTCGACCACTGTTAGCTTTCAGTACACCCAGTGGACACTACGAATTCAAGGTCATGCCCTTTGGACTCAGCAATGCACCTAGTGTGTTTACACGCATGATGAGGACTTTACTAGATCTGTTACAGGATTCGTCCGTCATCTCTTTCATGGATGATATTCTGATTTCCAGTGACAGCTTGGATGACCACTTACAATCCTTGGAGAGAGTGTTTAATAGGCTCAAGGAAGCAGGGCTTACCGCTCGTCCAACCAAGTGCATGATTGGTTACCAGACTCTGGAATTTCTAGGTCACACCATCACTCCAGGACACATTGTCCCAGAAGAGAAGAACCTGGAGAAAATCAGAAATGCACCAAGGCCAAAAACGAAGAAGGATGTGCGATCTTTTCTCTCGTTGTGTGGGTTCTACCACAAATTTATCCCACATTTCACGGAACTGGGAGCTCCGTTGACGGAAACCTTGAAAAAGGGATTCCCGGACCAAATCATTTGGACACCAGAATGTGAGAATGCCTATAGTCAGTTAAAGGAGGCCTTGGTCAGCAAACCTGTATTACAGCTCCCTGACCTTTCCAAACAATTTGTGTTGAGAACGGATGCGAGTGCGATTGGAATTGGAGCCGCTTTGTTACAGGAAGGAAAAGACGATGCTTCGGTTCTGAAACCTGTGGCATACGCAAGTAAGAAACTTCTACAGGCGGAGAGGAATTATTCAACCGTCGAGAGAGAGTGCTTGTCCCTCGTCTGGGCAGTGCAAAAATTTCAGCCCTATTTGTATGGAGTTAAGTTTCGGGTCCAGTCGAATCATCAGCCCCTGATGTTCCTGGCTACTTCTCAGAAGCTCAACGCACGTTTGATGCGGTGGTCGTTGTTACTTCAACCCTATAATATCACAGTGGAGTACATTCCTGGGAAGGAAAATGTTGGAGCGGATTTCTTGTCAAGACACCCAGATCCTGAAGAAGTGGAATGAATCATCTGGATTAACCTCATGGTGGAGAAGAGTGAGATGGACTACTCTCTTAAGAGGGGGCCTATGTCACGAGATCGCCATGAGTTAACCAGATAATAATACCGACGTTTGCTTGGCGTATATTTTCTAGGCCACAACAGTCGTACTAACAGAGTAAACACAGCTGCACGGGTTACATCGGGGCAGCCCATATACACATTTGGTGGTGAGTGAGAAGGAATGGATACACCGCGTTGGCAGTTCATAAACAGTTGAAATCACATAGCCTTGCCCGCTCAGGATATGGAATAGTTCCGGCTGTCATCTATAGTTCCGGACATCAGACGGAATGGAGGTTTTTACTGTCACCACATGACAGAAAGTTAAGGGCTTGTTATTGAAAACAGTGGAACACCTGCCGGACATGAACAACGTCACGTGCACAATGTAAGCTTGTTTGGAAAACCATGATTGGCAGCTTGGTATCGAAACTCTTTGTTGGAACTCTACAGTAACTCTCTAGATTGCTTTGGATGTCTAAACCAGTGATGACAAATCTAACATTGAGGGAGCCAGAGGGGGGATGGATCCCTGACAGGGGATGATCTGCCAATGTGCCACCTGTGTGGGGGCATAAAGGATAACGTCACGTGGCCAACTTTGGTAGTGCCATATAAACCCGAGTTGGGGCCAACTAGGAGGACTTGAAAATGTGGCTCTAGTCGGAGTGCAATGGCACTGCAGTGCTTAGTGGAAATAATATCTACCGTGTGTTAATTAGTGACTTAATTTTACACGTGCCTATAATGGCAGATGTAGATATGATTGATAGGACTGCAGTAGTGCCATTTAAGGTTCCCTACCAGATCCGAGGAAACTCAACAAGTTTTTAGGAAAGGTTAAAATCCCATTCGGAAGAACACCAGTGGAACAGTAAATAAAGTTGCGTACAGAACGTAACTAAAGCTAGAAGGAAGATGATTCACCAAAGAGGGGTGATGATTACTGATGCACCACACAGCATCAGACAGTAGTAACTAACTGAGAACATTAATGAGAATAGTTACCTTGTGTGATATAATCTCGTGTAATAGAACACAAGACATGATACTTGAGGCTAGATAGACACGAGTGAGACTCAAGTCCATTAACAATTAACATTAATAACTGTGTACACACTACAAAGGACTTGTGAATTTTTTTTGGAACGATAGGAACGGACATTGTGTAGGGTGCAACCGGTCCATGATTAACTGTTAATACCACCGTTGTCTATTTCTGATGATCATGAAATGGGATTACCAGAGGTCTACAGAGGCACATCAGTATCAAGCAAGATGGTTTCGGCACTGGGTGAGATGTACATGTTCTGACGTAACGTGCTGTGGTCTATCCTTGCTGGGATCAGCGACTGGGTTGTTGTCTGAGAGTCCGATTCTACACACTTTATAGAACACGTCACACATTTTCTTCACATACACGTCTCATATACGTTACACGTTTCTTTTAATAAATTAATCTTTATTAATTTTTAGAAGCAAGAGTTGTTGAGTATGTTGCGTTGGGAAGTATGAGAGGGGGCATAGTACGACAGTGAGAGAGTGACAGGAAAAGGTGTCCACGGGCTGAGGGAGTGTGTTGGACGGAAGCTGGTGGATTCTCCAGAATATTGAGAGGAAAAAAAAATATTATAATGTGAGTGTTGAATCTCTTCACTCCAGGGACGACACTTTAAAGGAGGACACGACAGATGAACAGCCCCATTTGTTAAGCTTTTGTGTGTGTTTGTTTTTTGTTTGCTTGTTGTTTATTTTGTGAATTCTGCTTTTACGATTTCCTGTTTCTGAAACACTCAATATTAGGATGCAACCTAAACGAATTTTTGGATTATTTGAATCAATCAACGAAGTAGTAACAAGAGAGATGAAAGAGAAGCCGGTAGGTTATAGTATAAACAATATACCAAATTTAGATCAAGCAGTATTGGGTGTGGATAATGCAAAAGATCTACAACAATTGTGGACACTGCAGTAACAGAGAGTGCAAAGAAATGACTCCCCTGGAATATCAAGAAAACACTAACGCTGGTGATATCAACGACAAAGGTGACACCGAAATGTAAAATGACAATAGAAGAGAAAATTCTTAATCATGTGGATAATTATAAACACCCAGGGGCATTAATATCACCAGACAGAATGTGCACAACAGAAATTATATGAACAGAATAGGAGAGGCAAAAGCTACATATCAGAAAATGAAAAGTATCTTATGCAATAAGTCAACATTATTGAATATAATAAAGGGAGTGTTGCAGTACTATATAGAACCTTTTTTGCTGTATGGCAGTACATCTTTGAATGTAAATGAACAAACTAGGAAGATCTTGGAAGCAACTGAGATGTGGTTCCTGAGACGAATGTTGCGAATTCCTTGGAATGCCAGACTAACTAACGGTGATTGCCTGACAGGCTAATAAAACTACATTATATACAACAATAAGAAAGAGACAAACAGCTTTCTTTGGTCATATTATGGGAAGAGATGCATTGCCGAACATCGTGACAACTGATGGATTGAGACTGTGGCATGGAAGAATATCAGCAGCAGATTTGATCCAGAACACCAAAAAACCGAGATCTGTGGAGATACAGGAACGCCTACGCCACTTGGCATAGTACTTGATGAAGATGATGATGTGGTTAGAATGCCGGATTCTCCTTCAGGAGACTCGGGCTGGAATCCTCAGTAAAGTGTGGATTTTGTTTTCTGACGGGAGCAAACAGAAAACCCTAAACTGCTCAGTTCGCGGTGACTGCACTAACAAGGCGGCCTTAATTCCTTAGGCTCAAGACCCCCTGCCATACACTACGAGGTACTCTATAGGCAGTACGTGACAGACTGTTTTGACTGACAATGAACAATAGAATTCTAACCTTGTGAATGCTGGCTTCAATGTGTCTGTAGGACTAACACCTTGCGAATACTAACGTCAATCTTTCTGTTGTAGGACTTACACCTTGCGAATGTTGGCTTCAATGTGTCTGTTTGTAGGATTCACGATTTGTGAATGTTGACTTCAATGTATCTGTACAATTTAAGCCTTGTGAATGTTGACTTCAATGTGTCTATTTGTAGGATCATGCGTTGCGAATGCTGACTTCGATGTGTCTGTTTGTTTGATTCACACCTTGCGAATGTTGGCTTCACGGTATGTTATTTGTAGATGTCTTAAACAATGAATAATGGGGTTTAAGTCAAGTGAAATTAACTTTGCAATGTAGTCAATGTGGATACCTTAAAACAAATAGTTTGCGGATAATGATTAATAAAAGCGTTAAAAGGCCAGATAGTTAACTTCATTGCACCGGATTTTCTCCCATATGGCTTTGTCTTTTTAATCAGTGCGGCTTGTTTAAAGCACCGCTAAATCACGAACTCCAGTAGTTCCAGAGACGAAATCAGAAGATTCTCAAGTGAATCAAATGACGTAACCCGGATTCGAACTCACTAACTTCAGACAGCGAGGCAGGCAGCGTATCACTATCGCCACGGAGACTGCCATTAGGATGACAGACCTGGCTAACGATGACACAGGTTAAATATACCGTGCGTCGAATTACACGTATTTCCTCATTGTGGCGTTGTCGTCATATGGAGCTGGCAGGTTCGGATCCCAGTGTGGTCACCATTACGTTCCATGTGTATAATGTTAAATGTGTCCTCTAATCTCCAATTGTTCCTACTAATGTATAATGTCATATGTGTCCTCTAATCTCCAATTCTTACTCTTTACTACGACGGCAAACGAATGCACATTGAATGTATTTACCTTGCGCCATATTTCTGTAGTTGGAGCGACCAATATACAAAGAAGATCTTGGCATTCCACCAATATCTACCTACATAGGTATCAGCACTAGTCATGGTGGAAGTCGGGGTTGTGTTGAGTTCAGACGCTGCCTACTTAGCTATATGTACCAGTCATAGTGGAAGTCGAGGTGGTGTAGAGTTCAGACGCTGCCTACTTAGCTATCTGTACCAGTCATAGTGGAAGTCGAGGTGGTGTAGAGTTCAGACGCTGCCTACTTAGCTATCTGTACCAGTCATAGTGGGAGTCGAGGTGGTGTAGAGTTCAGACGCTGCCTACTTAGCTATCTGTACCAGTCGTAGTGGGAGTCGAGGTGGTGTAGAGTTCAGACGCTGCCTACATAGCTATCTGTACCAGTCATAGTGGGTGTGACGAAACGCGTTTATCTGTCTGTGGTCGTCAGGATCCCGCACTATTTTGGCGCGTCATCGGGGGAATTTCACAGCTATAAATAGACTGAGGGAAGCCGATGGAGGAATTACCATCTAGAATCTTCTCGGAGCACCTGAATTTGAGTGACCCGTGAGGCTGGGTATAGCACTAGATTCTCGTGCAGAGAGATCTAGAAATTCTAGGCGGGGAATGACTGTTTCCCGAGAAAGTGTCTTTTCCCAAGAAGCACTAGCTCCTCGTGCGCATGAGTTTACACGAGTGGGGAATTCGGCTAAACCATTCATTCACTTCATGTTGCTCGAAGAGAGCAGACGCAGGCCTGTGTTGAGCCATTTTGTGTTGCGTCTCACCTCAACCATGTTTCGGCTGACTGTTATGGAAAGGAGGCTGAGGAGCCCTTGAACAGTTCTGAAAGCTGACTGGAGTCTGGTTCTGAACATTCAGGTACTTATTTGTTTAAGTCATTTAACTTGGTAATTGTGTACAAAACGCCATCGTTCTAACCTCATTACCTATGCGGATGTCCTTACATAACTAATTAGCAAACCGATCGATAGCGCTGCTGAAGGCTAGGTCGTGTGATTGTTTACCAACGTGTGTTCGCGAATCAGCTGTTGGGAATGCAGGCATGCGATGTGGGCGATTTGGGTTTAAATTATATTTACCATGTATCGCAAATCGTTGCATCTATTAGGTCGCTGTGTTAGAATAGAACATAGTTAATAGGGCCTGATAGAAACCTAGATTTATGTCAGTCAGTTGCTGAAGCAAGGAGAACGGTTAGAAAACCAGGTAAGTTGGTAGATGGAGATTCAGACAAAACTGTGCTTAGTTACTAAGTAAAGAAAGAACTTAGTTCTGTGCCACCAGGAATGATGTAACTATTGTGTAGTAGCTTAATAGTGAATTCATTGTGTGGAACACGGGATATCTGTGTGAAGGTAAGTCTGCATTGATGATATATATATATATATATATATATATATATATATATATATATATATATATCTTCTTCTTCTTCTTCAGCGTTCCGAGCCATTGAGGTTCTTTGCTGCAAATACAATCTGTCTCCATTCGTCTCTCTGGTGGACCTTCTCTTGCCAGTCGTTGATTCCAAGTGCTTGTAGGTCTGTATGTATATTATCTCTCCACCGCCTTCTTGGTCTACCTCGGGGTCTACGGTCATTTATGATGTGGCATTGTGTATATATATATTAGGTCATGACATGTGATACTTCCTGGGGTAATTCCGAACGCCGAATAGGTCGACGCGTGATAACCATGCGTGTCGTCGCGATATACATATGCGTTCTGAATTCTTGTCTTAGCTATCATGTTCTTTCATACTGGCGCTAGTGCGGTTGAATGCTAAGGTGCTGGAAGTATGGAAGAATGCAAGGAGGTTTTATGAGACAGGGGCCATATAGGATATAAGGGATTTGAAAGCAAGTTATGAAAGTATAGGTTGGCAGACCAGGCCAACGATGAAGTTCGGTCCGGGCCAAGGCTAAACCACTTGGGAGGGCGGAACTGGAACATCACCCTTGGAACATGTGGGGAACATGTATTATCAAGAAGGCTTCTTGACTCTAAGGAAGAGTCTGATAAGAAGAGTTTGCTATGGCGTGGGCAGGTGGTCCGACCAGCCCCAAACAAAGGGCCCAAAAGGGGGGTTTTTCAAATTTTTTGGAAATTGGGGGGGATTTCCAAATTGTTTTAAAATATTCCTATATCCCGAGGGATTGGTTAAAATTGATCAAGTTTTTTTTTTTATGTTTTGACTGACAATGAACAATAGAATTCTAACCTTGTGAATGCTGGCTTCAATGTGTCTGTAGGACTAACACCTTGCGAATACTGACGTCAATATTTCTTTTGGAGGACTTACACCTTGCGAATGTTGGCTTCAATGTGTCTGTTTGTAGGATTCACGATTTGTGAATGTTGACTTCAATGTATCTGTACAATTTACGCCTTAGTGAATGTTGACTTCAATGTGTCTATTTGTAGGATCATGCGTTGCGAATGCTGACTTCGATGTGTCTGTTTGTTTGATTCACACCTTGCGAATGTTGGCTTCACGGTATGTTATTTGTAGATGTCTTAAACAATGAATAATGGGGATTAAGTCAAGCGAAATTAACTTTGCAATGTAGTCAATGTGGATACCTTAAAACAAATAGTTTGCGGATAATGATTAATAAAAGCGTTAAAAGGCCAGATAGTTAACTTCATTGCACCGGATTTTCTCCCATATGGCTTTGTCTTTTTAAACAGTGCGGCTTGCTTAAAGCACCGCTAAATCGTGCTCTCCTGTAGTTCCAGAGACGAAATCAGAAGATTCTCAAGTGAATCAAATGACGTAACCCGGATTCGAACCCACTAACTTCAGACAGCGAGGCAGGCAGCGTATCACTATCGCCACGGAGACTGCCATTAGGATGACAGACCTGGCTAACGATGACACAGGTTAAATATACCGTGCGTCGAATTACACGTATTTCCTCATTGTGGCGTTGTCGTCATATGGAGCTGGCAGGTTCGGATCCCAGTGTAGTCACCATTACGTTCCATGTGTATAATGTTAAATGTGTCCTCTAATCTCCAATTGTTCCTACTAATGTATAATGTCATATGTGTCCTCTAATCTCCAATTCTTCCTCTTTACTACGACGGCAAACGAATGCACATTGAATGTATTTACCTTGCGCCATATTTCTGTAGTTGGAGCGACCAATATACAAAGAAGGTCTTGGCATTCCACCAATATCTACCTACATAGGTATCAGCACTAGTCATGGTGGAAGTCGGGGTTGTGTTGAGTTCAGACGCTGCCTACTTAGCTATCTGTACTAGTCATAGGTGGGAAGTCGAGGTGATGTAGAGTTCAGACGCTGCCTACTTAGCTATCTGTACTAGTCATGGTGGGAATCGAGGTGATGTAGAGTTCAGACGCTGCCTACTTAGCTATCTGTACCAGTCATAGTGGGAGTCGAGGTGGTGTAGAGTTCAGACGCTGCCTACTTAGCTATCTGTACCAGTCGTAGTGGGAGTCGAGGTGGTGTAGAGTTCAGACGCTGCCTACATAGCTATCTGTACCAGTCATAGTGGGTGTGACGAAACGCGTTTATCTGTCTGTGGTCGTCAGGATCCCGCACTATTTTGGCGCGTCATCGGGGGAATTTCCCAGCTATAAATAGACTGAGGGAAGGCGATGGAGGAATTATCATCTAGAATTTTCTCGGAGCACCTGAATTTGAGTGACCCGTGAGGCTGGGTATAGCACTAGATTCTCGTGCAGAGAGATCTAGAAATTCTAGGCGGGGAATGACTGTTTCCCGAGAAAGTGTCTTTTCCCAAGAAGCACTAGCTCCTCGTGCGCATGAGTTTACACGAGTGGGGAATTCGGCTAAACCATTCATTCACTTCATGTTGCTCGAAGAGAGCAGACGCAGGCCTGTGTTGAGCCATTTTGTGTTGCGTCTCACCTCAACCATGTTTCGGCTGACTGTTATGGAAAGGAGGCTGAGGAGCCCTTGTACAGTTCTGAAAGCTGACTGGAGTCTGGTTCTGAACATTCAGGTACTTATTTGTTTAAGTCATTTAACTTGGTAATTGTGTACAAAACGCCATCGTTCTAACCTCATTACCTATGCGGATGTCCTTGCATAACTAATTAGCAAACCGATCGATAGCGCTGCTGAAGGCTAGGTCGTGTGATTGTTTACCAACGTGTGTTCGCGAATCAGCTGTTGGGAATGCAGGCATGCGATGTGGGCGATTTGGGTTTACATTATATTTACCATGTATCGCAAATCGTTGCATCTATTAGGTCGCTGTGTTAGAATAGAACATAGTTAATAGGGCCTGATAGAAACCTAGATTTATGTCAGTCAGTTGCTGAAGCAAGGAGAACGGTTAGAAAACCAGGTAAGTTGGTAGATGGAGATTCAGACAAAACTGTGCTTAGTTACTAAGTAAAGAAAGAACTTAGTTCTGTGCCACCAGGAATGATGTAACTATTGTGTAGTAGCTTAATAGTGAATTCATTGTGTGGAACACGGGATTTCTGTGTGAAGGTAAGTCTGCATTGATGATATATATATATATATATATATATATATATATATATATATATATATATATATATATATATATATATATATATATATATATATATATATATATATCTATATATATATATATATATATATATATATATATATATATATATGATGTGGCATTGTGTTTATATATTAGGTCATGGCATGTGATACTTCCTGGGGTAATTCCGAACGCCGAATAGGTCGACGCGTGATAATCATGCGTGTCGTCGCGATATACATATTCGTTCTGAATTCTTGTCTTAGCTATCATGTTCTTTCATACTGGCGCTAGTGCGGTTGAATGCTAAGGTGCTGGAAGTATGGAAGAATGCAAGGAGTTTTTATGAGACAGGGGCCATATAGGATATGTGGGATTTGAAAGCAAGTTATGAAAGTATAGGTTGGCAGACCAGGCCAACGATGAAGTTCGGTCCAGGCCAAGGCTAAACCACTTGGGAGGGCGGAACTGGAACATCACCCTTGGAACATGTGGGGAACATGTATTATCAAGAAGGCTTTTTGACTCTAAGGAAGAGTCTGATAAGAAGAGTTTGCTATGGCGTGGGCAGGTGGTCCGACCAGCAAACAGGCATGTGTACATATTGGATGTGATCATGTACTATTCCTATATCCCGAGGGATGGTATATTGATCAGTATTATGTTTACTAATGAACATTGATAATGTAAGGAACGAGTCCAGGGACTCTTTACCTTAAGGTTTAGTTCGATTAATTTTAGAACTATGATAACAGACTACTATCACTAGTGACGTTAGCGACGACTGGTAGATGATTAGGGATAGGTGAGACCTACGATCAGACTCGTCATTCTGATTTCTTGCTCTGTTTGACGGGCTGTTCTTTCAGGCCAGCTGACATTAACGAACCCATGCTTTACTACTCTCCAGATAGAGATAATGCTTTAGTTATATGCATAACTAAGTGGCATGACTGAGGGTTGAGTAGTCATTGGTAGGATGCATGTGGACTAAGGTTTGGGCCAGTATACTCTCACCGGTCGCTCTTCCTTTTCAGGAGTTTGCCTGTTGAGGAACCAGTCAACTATAATTGTCGTTGGCGGGAAACCACTTCGTGTAACACAGCGAAGGGTCCCATTCTGTACTTATTACGCCAGACTCAACCACACCATGTACCCAGTGGGATTCATCATGCGTGAAGGTTTGCATCTGGTGATTTTGGTGCCCTGAAGGTGCACGTGTGGGACATGATGGTTTGTGTTGTTTTTCTGCATTAGAATATACTCTATTTCAGCCAGGAACATTTCAGCAATTTGAGCAATCATGCTCAAAGAAATGAAACACCTGACCGTATATTATTACGGTGGTTCCGCCTAAACGCGGAAAAACGAGATTTAGACACTTGAATGGTTCTTATGACAGCTTTGGTGGCAGGTCTTGAGAAGAACTACACCAGCTATTAATTGCAACTTGTGGCAAGTGTTACCATGTGGAAGGGACAATAGATTATAGTCCAACCTGAATTGTCTTCCTTGAAATTAGATGTCTGATTCTAATAGTGTACTAAAAGAGTATGAAGACTTTGAACTGTGTTCATGTAGGACTCAGTGACATATTAGTTGCCTTATCTGATTATTCAAGCAGTGTTACTGTGTTGTGTGAGTGGGTGGAGGATGTGTCTGGGGGTAGGGGTATTGTGATCGAGAGATGATTGGTTGGGGGTGGGGGGTGTGTGGGTGCGTAGTGGAGGATGTATGCGTGAGTGAGTGTGTGTTGGTGGACGGGTAGGGAATGCGTGTGTGGGTGGGGAGAGGTGTGTGGTGTGTTGGTTGGGGATATTGTGTGGGTGAGGTATGTGTGTGTGTGTGTGGGTGGGGGATTTTTGTGGTGTGTGAGTGGGGGTATGTGGGGTGGATGGGTAAGGGTATCTGTGTAGGGTGTGGGTGGGAATATTGTGTGGTATCTGGGTGGGGGATATGTGTGTGGTGTGTAAGGGGGGATGTGTTGGTGAGGGATATGTGTGTGTGTGGTGCGTGGGTTGGGAATAGTGCGTGGTAGGGGGTGTATGTGATGTGCGGGTGGGGGATTGTGTGGTGGGGTATTAAGTTAAGGCATGTGTGGGTGGGTGGAAGTTGTATGTGTGGGTGGTGGGGTGTGTGTGAGTGGATGTGGGATGTGTTGGTTTGTGGGGGATTGTGTGCATGGGTGGGGAATATGTTGTCGATGGAGATGTGGCTGAGGGATGGGTGGCTTGAGGTGTGGGTGGGGAGAGGATGTGTGGGGTAGGATGTGTATGTGGATGGGCGTGGGATGTGTGGGTTGGTGGGGGAATGTTTGTGGGTGGCGAGTGTGTTTTGGTTGGGGGATCAGGTGAGGGCAGTGTGTGTGGGTGGGGGATGTGCGGGAGGGGATGGGTCGATTGGTGGGGTATGTATGTGTCCCTTGGTGTGCGTGTGTGTCGGTAGGTGGGGGTGTGTATGTGTCCCTTGGTGCGCGTGTGTGTGGGTAGATGGGGGTGTTGTGTGGGTGGGGTGATGTATGGATAGGTGGGAGATGGGCTTCATAACATGGTAATTAGCCTTGCTTATGTTTACAACATTCATTTCACAATGTTTATTTTTCTTCCTATGTAAATGTATAATGCTCTTGATGAACGAAAGACGAGTGATTGGAAGGGCCGAATGTAAGACGGGCCTGCGCGCCCAATTTGTGACCCTAATAAAGTTGATTTGATTTGATTTGATTTATGAGTACGGTACCATTGAATTGGTCATTGACATATTCTTCAAGCAGTGTTACTGTGTTATGAGTACGGGACCATTGAATTGGTCATTGACATATTCTTCAAGCAGTGTTACTGTGTTATGAGTACGGGACCATTGAATTGGTCAATTGACTTATTCTACAACCAGTGTTACTGTGTTATGAGTGCGATACCATTGAATTGGTCAATAGACTTATTATCCTATCACGGGTAATGTACTACTGAGGGACCATTAGATTGGTCAGTGACTACTTAGATTCATCGAAGTCACGAATACTTGGAGTCAAATCCAGGAGGATTGTCTCCCAGCCAGTGTTGAGAACTGTGTATGAACATTGACTTAGTAGGAGTGATAAAGATGCCGTTGGTCCAGTTGAGTGAGGTCCAGCGGTGACTCTATTGTTGTGGATCCACGCTCTGGGGACGGAGTGGTCTCCAAGGTTCTAGTCATCTCACTGGAAGGAGGCCGGGTGAGTGGCGGACCGACTGGACGGGACATCTGCATCTAATCTACTTCTCAACCTGATGATGACAACCATATCTCTGATTCTGTCTCTACTCTATCCCCTATTTGTATAAATAGATTATTCTATCAGGATGTTCATTTCAGTTCTATATTCTCAAGGGTAGAATAAACTTTATGTAAGTTGACTTGCTCTTTGTATAATGATTGAGTGTGGTCTCGGACGATGCCTAAGTGTTCATTGTTCCACAGAAGTAGGTAGTTAGTGGGGGTCTAGAATCTGGAGGGGCTTGTAGACGTAATTAACTAATATGAGATCAGCCACAGAGTAAAAATGTGTATCTGCCTATCCAACCCCTGGGGTTAGAATACACGGGACTGCTAGAGACACCTCGGGTGTGGTTCACTCTCACTACCCAAGGCGATCTTGTTACAGTGGGAGTCGAAGTGGTGTAGAGTTCAGCACGCCTGATACTTAGCTATATGCACTAGTCATGTTGGAATTCCGGTGTGGTGTAGATTTCAGACACTGTCTACTTATCTTCTGTAAACAGTCATAGTGGAGTCGAAGGTGGTGTAGAGTTTCAAACCATGCCTACTTATCTATATGCACTAGTCATGGATGGAAGTCGGGGGATGTAGAGTTCAGACAGCTGTCCGACTTAGCTATCTGTACCAGTCATAGTGGGAGTCGAGGTGGTGTAGAGTTCAGACGCTGCCTACTTAGCTATCTGTACCAGTCATAGTAGGAGTCGAGGTGGTGTAGAGTTCAGACGCTGCCTATTAGCTATCTGTACCAGTCATAGTGGGAAGTCGAGGTGGTGTAGAGTTCAGACAGCTGCTACTTCAGCTATCTGTACCAGTCATAGTGGGAGTCGAGGTGGGTGTAGATGTTTCAGACGCTGCCTACTTAGCTATCTGTACCTAGTCATAGGTGGGAGTCGAGGTGGTGTAGAGTTCAGACGATCGACGACTTAAGCTAATCCTGCACTAGTCATGGTGGAAGTCGGGTGGTGTAGAGTTCAGACAGTGCCTACTTAGCTATCTGTACCCAGTCATGGTGGGAGTCGAGGTGGTGTAGAGTTCAGACACTGCCTACTTAGCTATCTGTACAAGTCATGTGGGAGTCGAGGTGGTGTAGAGTTCAGACGCTGCCTACTTAGCTATCTGTACCAGTCATAGTAGGAGTTTGAGGTGGTGTAGGTTCAGACGCTGCCTACTTAGCTATCTGTACCAGTCATAGTGGGAGTCGAGGTGGTGTAGAGTTCAGACGCTGCCTACTTAAGCTATCTGTACCAGTCATAGTGGGAGTCGAGGTGGTGTAGAGTTCAGACGCTGCCTACTTAGCTATCAGCACTAGTCATTTTGGGAGACGTGATACTGGACCACTAACACTTTGCAATCAGGCCTCGGTGGACTGATTCCAAGCCAAAAGTCACATATTGGACAAAGATGACTCAAAAATTGTACAAAACAGAAAAAAAATGACATAAAATTATAAGGCACATGAATGTACCTGTCAAAAATTTCTTTTATGCGTCATCGGCGACCTTACTATGTTGTAATTATTACCTACGATGCATGTAAGACAATGATCAAGAACTCAAATCCTGTACGAAATTTCCTAAGGAAAAAATCAATTTGTAAATGCTATTTACAAAGAAGAGAAACTTTGTTGTTGCTTAAATTTTTGAAAGAAGCATATTTATTTCATTGAAACTGTAAAAATAAATTTGTATTTTAATGTTTTCAATGCGAGAAATTACATTTATTATATGATTTTTTTAAATAATTATGATTGTTTCCCTTGCACGACCTCTTATTGCCCTGTTATAGCTTGCTGAAAACTAAATTTGAAACACATTTGTATCTAATTTGAACGTGCAATGTCGGATTAAGTCTCCTTGGCGTAGATTTTATTGACGTTGTTCGTAATCCGTATACTCTCGTACGAAACACAGCTGCGCGAGATTCGGCAGCGGACCGCGTCGTGTTGGTTACTTACGGAGGTATGTTAGCCGGTCGTTCAAAAAGCAATGGCAAACCATTGAATGTAAAACTGCCAAGACATCGATAGCAGCTGAAAAATACTGGTGTTGACTGCAATGCCCTATAAAGAATATTCATTCATTCATTCAGTAGCATGTCCTTTGCAGAACCTCGCTCCCATAACAACCTTCCGGAAAACCTCTCGATCATAAGCAAGATGTCCAGCGTCTGATACACCCATCTGGAGATCATCCGCTACATCCTGCACCCATCTTCTCTTTGGCCTTCCTCTTCCTCTCTTCCCAGGTATATACCCTTCCATTATTGTTCTCTCCAAACTTTCGTGACGTTTCAAATGACCGAAATATTTCAATTTTCTTTGTTTTATCGTCTTTAATAGCCAACCTTCTTCAATATTCAACTCTTGAAGTATGGATGCATTTGTTCTTTACTTTACCCAAGATATTCAAAAAGTGGATCACAACTAAATCTGAACAGGACTATATTACTTATAGAATAGCACGACGTAATGCCAAACGAACAATTAGAGCATCTAGAGATGAAACCTGGAGAATATACGGTGAACAAATGGCGACCCTTAGCAAAGACTGCCCAAGAGAATTTTATAAACGTGTCACCACAATGAGAAACAGAGATGCATGTTACAACCCAACCACCATCATAAACAGCAAAAGAGGTATACCGATATTTAACCCACAACAAAGACTAGCAAGGTGGGAAGAATACTTTCAAGAACTACTTAACCCCACACATAACATAGAAAACCTCACTTTTGTGCCTCAATGCCAGGGACAGCAAGAACCAAATTTTATACCTGCAGAAGTCAAAGCAGTTATACAGAAAAGTCCTAAACACAAATCAGCAGGTCCAGATGGAATAACCACAGAAGCTATTCAGGCCTGTGGGGAAACAGGAGTTAAATGGATCACAAGACTTTTTAAAATAGCATGGGAAGAAAGAAAAGTCCCAGATGATTGGCAACAGGCAATAATAGTACCAATATGGAAAATGAAAGGCAATATGAGAGAGTGTGAAACATACAGAGGTATATCACTCCTGAGCCATATAGGGAAAATGTATGCAAAAGTATTGGAACAAAGAGCTAGACCAATAGTGGAACAACAGTTAAGCAAAGCACAATTCGGTTTTCGGAAAGGTAGAAGTTGCACTGATGCATTATTTACACTTAGACAAATTTATGAAAAATCTATCGAATATAGTGACCAGCAGAATATTGTGTTTGTAGATCAGGAAAAGGCTTTTGATAGAGTAGACAGATACAAATTATGGACCATCCTTGAAGACTATGTGATAGAAGGGCAACTGCTAGAAAACATCATAGCCATGTACCACTCGAGCCAAAGTGCAGTAAGAACACAAGAAGGTATATCAGATATGTTCACAGTCAATACAGGAGTGAGGCAGGGATGTGTGCTCTCTCCCCTGCTATTCAATATCTACATGGACATAATTTCCAAAGAAGCAAGTCTCGACAGAATAGATTCAGAAAATTTAGAACTCTTTACTCCAGATGAAACAACTGACCCACAGGGAATAAATGAACTTCTATTTGCAGACGATCAGTGCCTGTTTTACAGCGATGAGGGCAGACTACAAAATCATATTACTAATCTGAGTTCAACCTGCAGCAGATACAATATGAGTATAAACACAGCCAAAACCGAAGTAATGCAAGTTAGCAGATCGCCAGGCCCACTAAGTATACAGATAAATAACACACCCCTGAAACAAGTTAAATAATTCAAATACCTTGGAAGTATGATCACAGAAGATGGCAGATTGGACAGAGAAATTGAAATCAGATGTATTAAAGCTAGTGCACTTACATATCAACTATCACCCTTACTGAAACATCCAAACATACCCATGTCCGCAAAACGACAGATAATAAACAGCATATTCACACCAACCCTATGCTACCAATCTCAAACCTGGACTTTATCCAAATTACACCTTCGCAAAATCAACACCTGCGAAATGAGATGCCTGAGGAGAGCTGCCAACTTAACAATCCGAGACCGAGTAAGAAATGCTACTATCAGACAGACTGTGGGATAACACCTTGTGCCACATTTATTGAAAGACAGAAGATCAAGTGGTTTGGCCATGTCGTTAGAATGCATCATCAGCAACTACCATCACTGGCCTTACATCAAAGATCATCTGCGACGAGACCACGAGGACGTCCAAGAAGTAAATGGATTGACGACATCAGAGACATTGTACAACCACACGGAATGACACTATCCAGTGCCGTCCACCGGGCGCTGGAACGCAAATTATTCCTCCCAACGACGCTTGACGGCAGAAGTGGAAGATGATGATGATGATGATGATTCTTAGAACTCGTCTATAACATTTATATTCAAAGGCGTTTATGCGCTGTTCAGCTTGTTTAGTAAGTGTCCATGTCTCACAGGCATATGTTGCAATGGGAAAGATGCATGCTCTTAAAAATCTAATGTTTGTTGTTCTGTTTGTCCCACTCCATAATTTATTCAGCTGTTTTAGTCTTTGAAGAGCAAATGATAGTCGCCGTTTAATTTCTTTCATTATGTCGCCGTTGTTGGTAATCAATAACCCAAGATATTCAAAATTTTCCACCACCTCAATTTTTCCCTATTAATGTATATTTCTTTCTCCATAGTAGTTTTATCTGTATGCATTATCTTTGTTTTTGCTATGTTAAGATATAAGTTGTGATTTTAACTATTCAATTGGGTTGAGGCTATTAGATTTTCTATGCCATTCTGTGTTGTGGAGAGTAATACTGTATCATCAGCATATCGAATCTCTGGTATGTCATGACCGCCGATATTTAGGGCATCATATAGCTCCTTGTTTATATCATCTCTTACATTTCTCATTATATTTTCGGCGTACAGGTTAAACAAATAGTGTGACATCACGCAGCCCTGACGGACTCCTTGCTTGATGTCAAACCAATCTCATGCCTCGCCATCTATTCTAACTGCTGCTTGTTGGTCTAGATAGAGAATTTTTATGAGTTGTACTACATGTGATGGAAAGCTCATATTCCTCATGATTTCCCAAAGTTTCTGATGTTGTACACAGTTAAATGCCTTTGAATAATCCACAAAACATGAGTATAGGTTTAGATTAAAATCTCTGCACTTCACTATTATTAAACGCATGATGAATATGTGATCTCTTGTTCCTCTTCCTTGTCTAAATTCAGCTTGAACCACGTTAATCTCTTCTTCCATTTTCTTACGAAGTGAACCCATTATGATTTTTAGTAGAATTTTACTTGCATGAGTGATCAGGGCAACAATTCTATAGTTGGTGCATAATTTCAGGTTGCCTTTTTCTTGGTATTGGAATGAAGATAGTTCTCTTCCAATCTTTTGGCCTATTGCCATATTTCCAAATATGTGTACATAATGCATGATATATGTGTATGCTTTCTTCTCCTCCCGCTTTAATTAGTTCAGCTGGTATCTCATCACATCCAGTTGATTTACCATTCTTCAGGTTCTTTATAGCCCAAGCAATTTCATCTAATGAGGGTTCAGGTTCTGTCTCTGCTGTCATATCCTCACTGTCACTCATATCATACATTCCACTGCAGTACTCCTGCCATCTTTCTAGAATTTGTCTAGATTCTGTTAAGGTATTTCCCATCTTGTCACAGATAACATTCAATTGAGGTTGAACATTTCTTGTCAATAACTTCATTTCTTTGAACATTTCATAATCTCTTCCAGTCTTATAATATTGCTCTATTCTGGTACAGCAATCTTGTGTATATTGATTTTTGTCCTTTCTTGTGTTCTTTCTTATTACTCGAGTTAAAGATTTATACTTCATCCTGCTGTTATCGAATTCATCTCCTTTCTTTTTCAGCTCCCTTCGTTGTTTTATTAATTCTAACGTGTCTGATGTAATCCATGGCTTAAGTTGCTTTTTCTTGGGCGGAATTAGATCTTTGGCTGCAGTTATCAAGATATCTCTAGCTTGTACTGCCAGTTCACCAGGTGTCATTTCTTCTTGTACAGACATCAAGACCTCAAAGCGATTCCTAACTTCTACAGTGTATGCATCCGGTATTTTTGTGAGATCAAAACGAAGTGGCCTTGGTCCTCGGATAAGCTTTTTGAGTTTTAATTTCAGATCTGCTTCTGATAACTGATGACCTGTATCACAGTCTGCACTTCGTAGGGTTTTACAGATGTTATGCTTGATCTCCATCTTCTTTGTATTAAAATATAATCTATCTGATCTTTTGGTAATACTGTCTGGAGACTTCCATGTGAAGAGTCTTCTTGGATGTTGTTTAAAAAGCGTGTTTGCTATCGTTAACTCATTTTCTGTGCAAAATTCAATTAATTTGTCAGCTGCATCATTTCTATTTCCTAATCCAAATATTCCTATAACGTGTATAACATCTTCAGCTCTTTCTGCACCTTATTATTGCTATATCATTATGACCAATCTTATTTAATGTTTCTTGTAGTGTGTTGTAAAAATCTTCAATTTCGTCCTCCTCTGCTGTTGAAGTAGGTGCATATATAGGTGTATGAGAGTTGTGTGTTTTGGACGGCCTTTAAGTCTAATAGTGAGGATTCTATCACTAACTGGATTATATCCCATTAAAGCTTTTGCAGTTGTCTTATCTAAACAAAATGCCACTCCACTCTGGCCTCCGACGTCTCTACCAGAATAAATGAAAATACTTCCATTTTCAGTTGTAAAATGTCCCTTGCCGCTCCAGCGATGTTCACTAATACCTACAATTTATTTGAATGTTTAACCTCACAATCTGATCACACACTACTTTAAGCTTTCCCTCATACAGACTTCTCACATTCCACGTTGCTATTCTCACTCTGTTTCTTAGTCTGATACAGGGGATTTCCTTAATAACACAGTCAGGATTAACTCCTTCATCACGATTACTAGTACTGGTCCCTGTGTCACACTCTTCCCCAGTGTTATCTGATCTGCCTGGCCTGGGGGTCTCGCCACCAGATCTCTTTCTTATTATGTTTTCTTTCATGGTTGTTATGGTTTCTTGGCAAGTTTTGCAGAAGGTAGTTTGCCATTGCTTTCCTTCTGGGAAGTGACTGTACTAGTCGGTGGCCATAGCCATTGTCTCTACTAATGAGATCATCTGCCTATCGCCGCAGAGTGCAAGACCATAACCAACATCAATCTGTCGGCTGCTCTCACACTCCATCCACCACCTTCGTCCATGGCTTCACGTAACCCTGATCAGGGGGCTAAACGGGTACTCCACCTTGCCCAAGGATGTCCCATAGACCTAACGGAGGAAAGGTGCACACGGGGTACCATCAATCTTTATTGACGACGCCGAACTAGAGATGGTAGACCATTTTACATATCTAGGATCAGTGGTAAATAGCAAATTAGACCTAGATCAGGAAATCAACATCTGGATTGGTAAGGCAGCAACAACAATGAACAGGTTAAGAAAAAGAGTCTGGGAGAACAGGAAGCTTACTGCCAAAACAAAAGTCTTTGTCTATCAAGCCTCTGTCCTTAGTACTCTTCTTTATGGCAGTGAAACCTGGACAACTTACTCACACCAAGAGAAACGTTTAAACAGCGTTCATATGCGGTGTCTGCGAAGAATTCTTGGTAGTAAGTGGCAAGACAAAATCACAAATACTGAAGTATTGGAAAGATCAGGTTGTGTGAAAGTTTATTCCATGCTCAGTCTTCGTAAACTTAGATGGATAGGACATCTTAGGAGGATGGATGATGGTAGAATACCAAAGGATATCTTTTTTGGTGAATTACAGATGGGTAAGAGATCTCAGGGTCGGCCTCTTCTACGATACAAAGATTGATACAGGCATTGATAATGCACATTGGGAGCAAGTCGCCGCTGAACGTGTTGCATGGAGTGCAAACATCAGAAATGGAATAAAGACAAAGGAGGAAAATTATTGCAGATAAGTCACACACCGAGCGTTTGAGACGTAAGATGGTGCATGATGGTGGAAATGACCACGTGTTCACATGCACCCACTGTGAACGGACATTTACAGCGCAAATTGGCCTTATCAGTCACATTCGCTACCGCCATAGGTGAAAGTTATTATGCCTTTTTAAAGCACAAAATATCGTCTGTCAAGACGGCAAGGTGCCAATGGAATGATATAGTTAGTTAGTTAGTTAGTTAGTTAGTTAGTTAGTTATTCACCTTCTTAGTCATTCAGTCAGACATTTAATCAAATAGTAAGTAAGTCAATTAGTCAGTTAGTTAGCTAACGTGACTAGAACGTGACGTAGTTAGAACGTGACTGCATGTTCGGAGTGATGGCAGGTGGCTATGTCCCAGAGTTGACCAGTTTTTGCCTTATGCAGAAATACGTGGCTGCTGGGCTTCTGGTTGACTGCCACTGCCGTCGGTGATGAACTGTATGTTCGTGGACTGTGTAGGTGAACATCTAGGAAACATCCAGATAGGAAAATGACTGCCGATTCCATCAGAGATGAATTGGGTGTTTCGTGGGGGACTGGTGTGTTGACATTCTGGCGGCGGCATTATGCACAGTGTATCTGTCCGGGCTGTTGGTTGTCGAGACACCTGTCTTTTCCACTTTTCACATTGGGCAGTGGGGATCGTTTTGTGTGATATTCACTGGCACAGGAACGGAGCATAATGGGGACGACCCGTTGCTGTGAAGTTGGAACTGCGACTAACTAACTAACTAACTAACTAACTAACTAACTAACTAACTAACTAACTGTTGTAGAGAGATATTTGCTCTGAGAGTTCGTCTTACATGGATGTAAACATTGAAGAACAATTAGGCCAATCACTGTTTAAGAGAGATATTTTGTCTGAGAGTTCATCCTACATTGCTTATGCAAACAGTCGAGGATTATGGGTGGAATTATAAATGTTGCCTACTTTTAATATTAATGTAATAACTATGTTTGGGAATGCCTGTCTTGAAATTATTTGGGGGTGGAAAATAGGTACCTTACACCGGTCAATATTGCTTTGTCATAACAAAGACAGCAGCATGGTGGTCGGGGTCAAAGGTTGACCAATGAAAAGGCAGAAGCCGACTAATGAGAGCACGCAAAAGACGCTCTCCCACGTATCCTCAGCAGACATTTTTTAAATTTCATTTTACGGCCTGGGAGAGAAAGCATCGACTCCCTTTTTGTTGAAACTAATGTTAATTAATTAAGGCCCAAAAACTGTATAGCACAAGTCATTGGTAGGCTTGAGAGACTACCAGAGTTGCTACTGCACCACCACGCTTTCATCACCGAGCTATTGGCGAGAAGAGCCAGCGAGTGGCTGACCACTAGGCAGAAGCAGAGCAGAGTCTGGCTCCATGCAGCACTAAGATAAGTGATTACATAAATGGACACACATAGTATTGTTTGGCACTCACAGAAGTGAGAAGAAGAAGGAAATAGAGATTAGAGGACTCACTAGACAACATAAAATTTGAAAGCTATAATAGTTACCAACCGGGATCGAACCTGTCGCCTCCAAATGACGACAGCGCCTCGCTTCAGGACGCACGACCACGACCAACTAGACACTCCTCATTTATTTTGTGTGTTTACGTGTACATTATTAGAACCGACCAATCATTTCTCTTCTATAAATGTTTGTTCATATATACTCGACAACAGCATTACGGTCCGATGTGTTTGTGTGTTTGTTATTTGACCTATGCTGGTTTAATATAAATTATGAGACCTGTAAAGATATCAAGAAGAAAAAAGAAAAGGAGTGTCTAGTTGGTCGAGCGTCGAAGTACACATGTTCCTGCAGCGAGGCGCTGTCGTCATTTGGAGGCGACAGGTTCGATCCCGGTTGGTAACTATTATAGCTTTCAAATTTTATGTTGTCTAGTGAGTCCTCTAATCTCTATTTCCTTCTTCTTCTCACTTCTGTGAGTGCCAAACAATACTATGTGTGTCCATTTATGTAATCGTCTTAGTGGCCTCAACGGTTCTCCCCATTTATTTCGTGTGTTTAAGATAAGTGAGCTGCCAGCCTTGCCAAATCCACTGACCGCTTGAGCCTTCACTTGGACCTAGGTTTAGGTCGGGCACTTGAAAGGAAAAATGCAGAAGATCTAGGCAATTCTGAACCACATTTAGAGAAGAAGATCTTGGCATTCCACCAAATAGCTACCTACATAGCTATCAACACTAGTCATGGTGGGAGTCGGGGTGGTGTAGTGTTCAGACGCTGCCTACTTAGCTATCTGTATCAGACATGTTGGCAGTCGAAATGGTGTAGAATTTAGACACTGCCTACTTAGCTATCCTCACTAGTCATGGTGGAAGTCGGGGTTGTGTAGAGTTCAGACGCTGCCTACTTAGCTATCAGTACTAGTCATAGTGGGAGTCGAGGTGGTATAGAGTTCAGACGCTCCCTACTTAGCTATCAGCACTAGTCATTTTGGGAGACGTGGTACTGGACCAATAACACTTTGCAATCAGTCCTTGGTGGTCCACACTCGACCAAAAGGCACACATTGGACAAAGATGACTCAAAATGAACATTGACTTAGTAGGAGTGATAAAGATGCCGTTGGTCCAGTTGAGTGAGGTCCAGCGGTGACTCTATTGTTGTGGATCCACGCTCTGGGGACGGAGTGGTCTCCAAGGTTCTAGTCATCTCACTGGAAGGAGGCCGGGTGAGTGGCGGACCGACTGGACGGGACATCTGCATCCAATCTACTTCTCAACCTGATGATGACAACCATATCTCTGATTCTGTCTCTACTCTATCCTCTATTTGTATAAATAGATTATTCTATCAGGATGTTCATTTCAGTTCTATATTCTCAAGGGTAGAATAAACTTTATGTAAGTTGACTTGCTCTTTGTATAATGATTGAGTGTGGTCTCGGACGATGCCTAAGTGTTCATTGTTCCACAGAAGTAGGTAGTTAGTGGGGGTCTAGAATCTGGAGGGGCTTGTAGACGTAATTAACTAATATGAGATCAGCCACAGAGTAAAAATGTGTATCTGCCTATCCAACCCCTGGGGTTAGAATACACGGGACTGCTAGAGACACCTCGGGTGTGGTTCACTCTCACTACCCAAGGCGATCTTGTTACAGTGGGAGTCGAAGTGGTGTAGAGTTCAGACGCTGCCTACTTAGCTATCTGCACTAGTCATGGTGGAAGTCGGGGTGGTGTAGAGTTCAGACACTGCCTACTTAGCTATCTGCACTAGTCATGGTGGAAGTCGGGGTGGTGTAGAGTTCAGACACTGCCTACTTAGCTATCTGTACCAGTCATGGTGGGAGTCGAGGTGGTGTAGAGTTCAGACGCTGCCTACTTACCTATCTGTACCAGTCATAGTAGGAGTCGAGGTGGTGTAGAGTTCAGACGCTGCCTACTTAGCTATCTGTACCAGTCATAGTTGGAGTCGAGGTGGTGTAGAGTTCAGACTCTGCCTACTTAGCTATCTGTACCAGTCATAGTGGGTATCAGGCAATCGGTGGACTGATTCCAAGCCAAAAGTCACATATTGGACAAAGATGATCAGACATGTTGGCAGTCGAAATGGTGTAGAATTTAGACACTGCCTACTTAGCTATCCGCACTAGTCATGGTGGAAGTCGGGGTTGTGTAGAGTTCAGACGCTGCCTACTTAGCTATCAGTACTAGTCATAGTGGGAGTCGAGGTGGTATAGAGTTCAGACGCTCCCTACTTAGCTATCAGCACTAGTCATTTTGGGAGACGTGGTACTGGACCAATAACACTTTGCAATCAGGCCTTGGTGGTCCACACTCGACCAAAAGGCACACATTGGACAAAGATGACTCAAAATATGTACAGAACAGAAAATAAAATGACAGAAAATTATAAGGCACATGAATGTACCTGTCAAAAATTTTCTCAATCTATCATCAAAGGCGTCAAATCGTGGTAATATATTAAATACCATGCATGTTAGACAATGATCAAAAACTAAAATCCCGTACAAAATTTCTTAAGAAAAGCATCAGTTTGTAAATGCTATTTACAAAGAAAAGAAACTTTCTTGTTTCTTAAATTTTCAAAGAAACATATTTATTTCATTAAAACTGTAAACATAAATTTGTATCCTAATGTCTTTATTGCGAGAAATTACATTTATTATATGATTATCTTTTTATAATTATGATTGTTTCCCTTTTTTAATTTTAATTCGCATATCCTTTACAGGACATAGCTGTCAACACCAGCATCTTTCAGCTGTCTGTTGATCTCTTGGCAAGATTACGCTCAGTAGTTTGCCATTGCTTTCTGAGCGGACCGCTCAGTTATCCCGCAATCACCAGGGGGGTGGGGGGGGGGGGGGGGGGAAACGAACCGCTCCCAGTTCTCGCTCGCTACGAGACTCTGTGTGATAAACGGGATTACGGAGAAAGTGGTGTACCCCTCGGCCAGAGAGACCGGCGATTGTTTCCCTAGCAAGGCATATTATTGCCATGTTATAGCTTCATGAAAACTAAATTTGAAATACATATTTGTCTAATTTGAACGTATTATGTCCGATTAAGTCTCCTTGGCGTAGGTGTTATTGACGTTGTTCGTAATCCCGTATACTCTCGTACGAAATACAAGTGCGCGAGATTCGGCAGCGGACCGCGTCGTGTTAGTTACTTACGGAGGTATGTTAGCCGGTCGTTCGAAATGCAATGGCAAACCATTGAATGTAAACCTGCCAAGACATCAATAGCAGATGAAAAATACTGGTGTTGACTGCAATGCCCTATGAAGAGTATGCAGGAAAAATGTCGGATTAAAGAGGTGACACGTGAGATCATTCTAATTTGGCAGTGGTAAACCCACACTAATTCTGTCATCTTGAATTCATGTTAGTTACTATTTATTTGATCCTTTTATATTGAATCACAAACATGCGCGTTAGTCAGTCAGTCAGTCCATCATTCATTTAGTCAGATTGTTTGTTAGTTAGTTACTCCGTGAGTCAGTTAATCGGTTAGTCAGTCAGTCAGTCAGTCAGTCAGTCAGGCAGGCAGTCAGTCAGTCAGTCAGTCAGTTAGTCAGTTAGTTAGTTAGTTAGTTAGTTTAGTTAGTTAGTTAGTTAGTTAGTTAGTTATTCACCTTCTTAGTCATTCAGTCAGACAATTAATCAAATAGTAAGTCAGTCAATCAGTCAGTTAGTTAGCTATTCAGTTAATAAGTTAATTAGTCTGTTAACTAGAAAGTTAGTTATTCATTTAGTCATTCAATCAGTAATTCAGTCGGTCAGTTAGCTAGCTAGTAAGCTAGTCAGGGCCGGATTAAGCCATCTTGGTGCCCTAGGCACAAACCCACATAGGTGCCCCCTACTGCCCCGGGCCCCCGATCCTCCACTGACTGCTGGTATGCTCAATATTATGCAAAAAACTAACAAAGAAAAACAGTTGTGAAATGTAAACACATATGTTTGTACTACTATCACTCATATAAAACCTACAATAAGGTATTTCTGTATTAAAATTAATAGTTAATTAATTTTGTAATAATAGTAGACAAAAATACTGTAACTTTTTTCATAGATAAGAAAGGCAGAGAGAGCACACATTTACATTTTAAAGTTCTGTTTTCTAGATTTACGTCTGGCAAAGTTTTTGAGTACATCATCAAAGCTAATTTTGCGCAACAAGTCTGCCTCAATCATCAGCAAAGATAAGGAATCAAGCCTTTCTTGTTTCATCTGTCGATCTACTTGGATGTTTTGTACGTTTCAACTGAGAAAAAGAGCGCTCAGTTGAACAGTTCGTAACCATTATTGTTAAAAATATGCGCAAGGCGATTTCTACATTTGGAAAAGCACACTCGATGTTGGCTCTAACTATTACTTTGTAGAGTTCTGCATGACTGAACGTGTTGTTGTCAGATTTTGATGCACGAAACTTGTGGCGAATATATGAGTGGAACTGTTGTAGTTCAGAATATAAATTATTGTTCAGATCTTCAGGATAAGCATTTATTAGTCCTTCACAACACTGAGATGTTTGTGGTACATCGACCAAACTAGAAAATCGAACTGCTAGATCATTATATACCTGTCCTCGTCTACTCATCTCTGTCTCAAGTTTGTCAACAATGGTGTAGAAAGCAGATATACGAAATTTGTCTCTGGCATTCTGAGATACCTCAGGGGCATCACCATCAATGACCACTGTCTTTCGTTTACGATTACGGGTCAAAGTTGCGATTTGCTTATGCCATGCAATTACGCTACCGGGACAATATAAACATTTTTCTTGAGGACTTGTGGTGCCCCCGAAATGTTTGGTGCCCCAGGCAGGTGCCTTGTTTGCCTAATGGTTAATCCATCCCTGAAGCTAGTTAGTTAACTGTTTTAGTTGTCTAGTTTGCGTCTACTTCGCTGGTAGAGTGAGTGTGCTGTTTCTCAGGATTCATGCTCTCCCATCCCATGTGCCTAATGGGTAATTGTCTAGTAATGGTCCCACTGTGGCAGAGAGTCGGCATGGATTCCGTCATCACACATCTAGGTAATATTTCCCCGTGCCATATTCATTTCCAGAGAGTGTACATGTTTAATTATGAAAACACGTTAAATGTCAGTTGCGTATGTATGTATGTATGTATATATGTATGTATGTATGTATGTATGCGTCTACTTGTCTGTGTGTAGGCAGACAGGTGTGTGTGTGTATGTATGTGTGTAGGTGTGTATGCGTGTGTGTGTGAGTGTGTGTGTATGTATGTATGTATGTATGTATGTGTGTATGTATGTACGTACTTATGTACGTATGCACGTAATACGCACATACGCCTGCCTATCTGTATGTAGGGATGCAAGTGACATTTTCTCTGAGAATTCGTCATACATGGATGTAAACATTGAAGAAACATTAGTCCAATCGCTGTGTTAGAGTGATATTTTCTCTGATAATTCGTCTTAAACGGAGGGACACATTGAAGGAACATTAGTCCAATAAATATTTTATAGTGATACTTTCTCTGAGAATTCGACTTACATGGATGTAAACAATGAAGAAACATTAGTCCTATCACTGTTGCAGAGAGATATTTTCTTTGAGAATTCGTCTTACATGGATGAAAACATTGAAGAAGCATTAGTCCCATCACTGTTACAGAGAGATATTTGCTCTGAGAGGTCGTCCTAGATGTATATAAACATTGATGAAACTATTACGCTAATCACTGTATTAGAGAGCTACTTTCTCTGAGAGTTCGTCCTACATTGATGTAAACATTGAAGAAACTATTAGGCCAATTACTGTTTTAGAAATATATTTTTTTCTGAGAGTTCGTCTTACATGCATGGAAACATTGAAGAAACCAATAGCCCACTTACTGTTTTCTTAAATATGTCCAGCTGGATCTACTTGTTGACTTTTCCTCCTTGACTTGGTCACGTAAATTACAAGTACCACAAAAGCTGAGATGGGTTCACCACAAGGTGGGGCACCCTGGTAATAGAAAAACTGAACCTACCTAGAAGCAGCAGCTATACGTTTTGACTCCTTTTAAAGGGCCCTTTACAGTTTTTAATGTAAATTGCATGTGTCCCGATTTTTCTGGTTTGATATATAATTTCGACCAGAGTGTAAAATAATTACGCACTGAATTAATCAGTTAACGTACCGAATCAATTAACGTGCCGAATCAGTTAACAGAGTCGCGTGACTACTCGTAAATTTTAAACGCCCAGTACCCTACAGATCAGTTGCTGATAATCCATTTCTGCCGTGTCTCTCGACTATGTCATCGATGACATCCAAATGTAACAAAGTTTCAAATCCGTTCATTCACTTCAAACCGCCGGGATATCTCATGGGATTAACAAGGTCAATACAGCATACTGTATTTAACCGGTGTGTGGGATTTGAATAGTCGAGCCACAAAACAAAATACCCTGCTGTCCTGAGTAGTGATGCCATAGCTAGGGATGACAGGTAGATACCGATCTTGCTGTTCTTAATCAAATTCTCATCCTTAATGTGTGGATATGAACAGTTCATGTAATGGGATATTGGACACGCCAAGAGAATTAGGTCTAAAATATACGCCAAACAACACAATTGCGACCGTTGATTGTTGTAGATACAGGTAGATACACAGCTTGCTGTTATTAATCAAACTTCAACCACAATGTAGTGATGTGAACAGTTCGTGTAATGGGATTTAGGATAATCTAAGAGAATGTTGTCTACAACATACGAACAACAACACAATTGTTTCCGCTGATTGTTGCCAGAAAGCATGTCCAGGTATGTATCTTCCGCAAGTTGTCCATAAAATGTAGCTCAAGTTTGTGAATTCTTCATCTTCTTCTTCAGCATTCCGAGCCATTGAGGTTCTTTGCTGCAGATACAAGCCGTCTCCATTCGTCTCTCTGTTTGACCTCTTGCCAGTTGCTGATTCCAAGCGCCTGTAGGTCTGTGTGTATATTATCTCTCCACGATCTTCTTGGTCTACCTCTTGGTCTACGGTCATTTATTTCTTGAGTGTAAGCGAGCTTTGTTGCCCTATTATCTTCCATTCTTTCTATAGGCCCCAGCCATTGCAATCTATTAGCCTTCATGATACCAGTGATTAGCGGGGACTTAATAAGATCATACATGTCTTTGTTGCTTCTTCTTTTCCACTCTTCACATTGTGTATCCCTAATGGGCCTAAAATGCGTCTTAAGACTTTGTTCTCAAATGTTTGTAACAAAGCTTCGTCTCATTTAGTTGTACTCCATTTTTCAGAGCCATATAGCACAACTGGTCTGATCAATATTTTGTACATTGTGATCTTGGTGTTACGAGATTGCGCATTTGCTTTTAGCAGATGTTGTAATGCATAGTATATCTTATTTCCGGAGTTGATTCTAGTTTGTATTTGTTCCCTTATTATGTTGGAGCAGTTGATGATTGTATGTTTCCGCTCTTTTAAGTGTCATATTATCGATTTGAATGTCCCAGATTTTTTAGCCGTTCCTTCTCTTGAAATTGCCATATATTCTGTCTTATCTTGGTTGTTGAACAGCCCCATTTGTTAAGCTGTTGTGTGTGTTTGTTTGTTGTTTGTTTTGTTTTTTTTTGTGAATTCTGCTTTTACAATTTCCTGTTTCTGAAACACTCAATATTAGGATGCAACCTAAACTAATTTTTGGATTCTGTGAATCAATCAACGAAGTAGTAACAAGAGAGATGAAAGAGAAGCCGGGAGGTTATAGTATAAACAATATACCAAATGCAGATGAAACAGTATTGGATGTGGATAATGCAAAAGATCTACAACAGTTGTGGACACTGTAGAAAAGAGAGTGCTAAGAAAGGACTCTCCTGGAATATCAAGAAAACACTAACGCTGGTGATATCAACGACAAAGGTGACACCGAAATGTAAAATGGAAATAGAAGAGAAAATTCGTAACCATGTGGATAATTGTAAACACCCAGGGGCATTTATAACACCAGACAGAAGGTGCACAACAGAAATTATAAGAACAGATTAGGAGAGGCAAAAGCTACATTTCAGAAAATAAAAAGTATCTTATGCTATAAGTCACCATTGTTGAATATAATAACGGGAGTGCTGAAATACAATATAGAACCTGTTTTGCTGTATGGCAGTACATCTTTGAATGTAAATGAACAAACTAGGAAGATCTTGGAAGCAACAGAGATGTGGTTCCTGAGACGAATGTTGCGAATTCCGTGGCCTGCCAGAGTAACTAACGGTGATTGCCTGACAGAGGCTAATAAAACTACAACATTATATACAACAATAATAAAGAGACAAACAGCTTTGGTCATATTATGGGAAGAAATGCATTGCAGAACATCGGGACAACTGGAAAGATCGAGGGGAAGAGAGCAGAGGCCGACCAAGAGAAATGATGTTTGATGGATTGAGACTGTGGCATGGAATAATATCAGCAGCAGATTTGATCCTGAATACCAAAAACCGAGATCTGTGGAGATACATGAACGCCTACGACACTTGGCATAGTACTTAATGAAGATGTTGATGTGGCTAGAATGCCGGATTCTCCTTCAGGAGACCCGGGCTGGAATCCTTGGTAAAGTGTGGATTTTGTTTTCTGTCGGGAGCAAACAGAAAACCCTAATCTGCTCAGTTCGCGGGTGACGCACTAAACCAGGCGTCCTTAATTCCCTTATTCTCAAGACCTCCCTGCCTACCACATACAAGGTAAATCTATAGGCAGTAGGTGACCCAGACAGTTTGGGACTGACATATGCACAATAGAATTCTAACCTGGTGAATGCTTGGGCTTCATGTGTCTGTAGGACTCACACCTTGCGAATGCTGACGTCAATCTTTCTGGTGTTAGGACTTACACCTTGCGAATGCGGACGCCATATTTCTTTTGTTGGACTTCCACCTTGCTAATGTTGGCTTCAATGTGTCTGTTTGTAGGGATCATGCCCTTGCGAATGTTGACTTCGATGTGTCTGTTTGTTTGATTCACACATTTGCGAATGTGGTTTCACGGTGTGTTATTTGTAGATCGTCTTTAAACAATGAATAATGGGGGTTTAATTCAAGCGAAATTGACTTTGCAATGTATTCAATGTGGATACCCTTAAAACAAAATAGTGTGCGGATAATAATTAATAAAGCGTTAAAAGAGTCAGATAATTAACTTCATTGCACTAGGATTTTCTCCCATATGGCCTTTGTATATTTCCACAAGAGCGGCTTGCTGGAAGCCCCGCTAAAGGCACGATACTCCAGTAGCTCCAGCGACGACATCAGAAGATTCACAAATGAATCAAATGACGTGGCCCGGATTCGAACCCACTAACTTCAGACCGCGAGACAGGCAGGGTATCGCTATCGCCACGGAGATTGCCATTAGGATGACATACCTGGCTAACGATGACAAAGTTCAAATATACCGTGCGTCGAATTACACGTATTTCCCCATTGTGGCGTTGTCGTCATATGGAGCTGGCAGGTTCGGATCCCAGTATGGTCACCATTACGTTCCATGTGTATAATGTCATATGTGTCCTCTAATCTCCAATATTTCCTCTTATTGTATAATGTCAAATGTGTCTTGTAACCTCCAATTGTTCAACTTAATGTATAATGTCAAATGTGTCATCTAATCTCCAATTTAACCTCTTATTGTATAATGTCAAATGTGTCCTCTAAATCTCCAATTCTTCCTCTTTACTACGATGGCAAACGAATGCACGTGAATGTATTTACCTTGCGCCATATTTCTGTAGTTGGAGCGACCAATACACAAAGAAGATCTGGGCATTCCACTTAATAGCTACCTACATAGCTATCAGCACTAGTCATGGTGGAAGTCGGGGTGGTGTAGAGTTCAGACGCTGCCTACTTAGCTATCAGCACTAGTCATGGTGGGAGTCGGGGTGGTGTAGAGTTCAGACGCTGCCTACTTAGCTATCAGCACTAGTCATGGTGGGTGACGTGGTACTGGACCACTAATCTAACACTTTGCAATCAGGCCTCGGTGGACCACACCCTGCCAAAAGGCACATATTGTAGGGCAAAGATGACTCAAATATTGTACAAAACAGTAAAAAATATGACAGAAAATTATAAGGCACATAAATATTGTACAAAACAGTAAAAATATGACAGAAAATTATAAGGCACATAAATATTGTACAAAACGGTAAAAATATGACAGAAAATTATAAGGCACATTGATGTACCTGTCAAAAATTGTTTAATACTGCGCATATAAAGAATGTCGTAATAAGTTATTAAATACCATACATGTCAGACAATGATCAAGAAATAAAACCCTGTACTAAATTTCCTAAGAGATAAAACAATTTCTAAATGTTGTTTAGGAAAAAGTGAAAATTGTTGTTTCTTAAATTTCCGAAATAAAAATACTTATTACATTATAAGTTTTGAATAAATTTGTATTTTAATATTCGATTCACGACGTTACTTTTATTATATGATTTTCTAAAAATAATTATAATTGTTTCCCTTGCACAAATATTATCGCCCTGTTATAGATTCGTGAGAACTAAATTTGAAACACATTTTTTAATCTAATTTGAGCGTGCTATGTCGGATTAAGTCTCCTTGGCGTAGGTGTTATTGACGTTGTTCGTAATCCCGTATACTCTCGTACGAAACACAGCTGCGCGAGATTCCGCAGCGGACCGCGTCACTTTGGTTACTTAAGGAGGTATGTCAGCCGGTCGTTCAAAAAGCAATGGCAAACCGTTGAATGTAAAACTGACAAGACACAGATAGCAGCTGAAAAATACTGGTGTTGACTGCAATGCCTTATAACGAATATGCGGGTGGGGGGGGGGGGAAGGGAATGTCGGATTAAAGAGGTGACACATGAGATCATTCTTATTTGGCAGTGGTAAACCCACACTAATTCTGTCATCTTGAATTCATGTTTGTTACTATGTATTTGACCCTTTTTTACTGAATCACAAACATGCGCGGTAGTCAGTCAATCAGTCCATCAGTCATTTAGTCAGTTAGTTTGTTAGCTAGTTACTCCATGAGTCAGTTAGTTAATCTGTCAGTTAGTTAGTTAGTTAGTTAGTTAGTTAGTTAGTTGGTTGGTTGGTTGGTTGTTGGTTTTTTAAGTTAGTTAGTTAGTTAGTTATTTAGTTAGTTAGTTATTTAGTTAGTTAGTTAGTTAGTTATTCACCTTCTTAGTCATTCAGTTAGACAATTAATCAAACAGTATGTCAGTCAGTCAATCAGTCAGTTAGTTAGCAATTCGGTAATTAGTCTGTTAGCTAGTACGTTAGTCATTAATTTAGTCATTCAATCAGTAATTCAGTCAGTCAGCTAGCTAGCTAGTAAGTTAATTAGTTAACTGTTTTAGTTATCTAGTTAGTGTCTACTTCGCTGGTAGAGTGAGTGTGCTGTTTCTCAGGATTCATGCTTTCCCATCCCATGTGCCTATGTGTAATTGCCTAGTAATGGTCCCACTGTGGCAGAGAGTCGGCATGGATTCCGTCATCACACTTCCTGGTAATATTCCCCCGTGCCACATTGATCCCCAGGGAGTGTACATGTTTAATTATAAAACCACGTTAAATGTTAGTTGCGTATGTATGTATGTATGCGTCTACTTGTCTGTGTGTAGGTAGACAGGTGTGTATGTATGCGTGTATGTATGTATGTATGTATGTATGTATGTATGTATGTATGTATGTATGTATGTATGTATGTATGTATGTATGTATGTATGTATGTATGCATGTATGGATGTATGTGTCTGTGTGTGTGTGTGTGGTGTGTGTGTGTGTGTGTGTGTGTGTGTGTGTGTCTGTCTGTCTGTCTGTCTGTCTGTCTGTCTGTCTGTCGGTCTGTCTGTCTGTCTGTCTGTCTGTTCTGTCTGGTCTGTCTGTCTGTCTGTCTGTCTGTCTGTCTGTCCTGTCTGTCTGTCTGTCTGTCTGTCTGTCTGTCTGTCTGTCTGTCTGTCTGTCTGTCTGTCTGTCTGTCTGTCTGTCTGTCTGTCTGTCTGTCTGTCTGTCTGTCTGTCTGTCTGTCTGTCTGTCTGTCTGTCTGTCTGTCTGTCTGTCTGTCTGTCTGTCTGTCTGTCTGTCTGTCTGTCTGTCTGTCTGTCTGTCGTCTGTCTGTCTGTCTTCTGTCTGTCTGTCCTGTCTGTCTGTCTGTCGTCTGTCTGTCTTCTGTCTGTCTGTCTGTCTGTCTGTCTGTCTGTCTGTCTGTCTGTCTGTCTGTCTGTCTGTCTGTCTGTCTGTCTGTCTGTCTGTCTGTCTGTCTGTCTGTCTGTCTGTCTGTCTGTCGTCTGTCTGTCTGTTGTCTGTCTGTCTGTCTGTCTGTCTGTCTGTCTGTCTGTCTGTCTGTCTGTCTGTCTGTATGTATGTATGTATGTCTGTATGTATGTATGTATGTATGTATGTACGTACGTACGTACGTATGCACGTAGAACGTACGTACGGCTGCCTGTCGGTATGTTGGGATGTAAGTGACATTTTCTCTGAGAATTCGTCATACATGGATGCTTTTCTATCAACAAGTCATTTGCTTGCAAATCAATGAGCTCCACCTGTAGTTCAACTGGCACATCATCAAGGTTACAATCAAACGGATTCTGGAGAAGACGAATGTCACTCTCAATTCTGACAATATCTGAAAATCTCTCAAAACTCTTTGAAACAGTGAAAATGAGAAAGGTTTTCTCCTTCCAGTTGTGCTTCCAACAATGACAGCTTTCTTCGAAATCTTTTGATGGTTCTGTAGAGATCACAAACGAGGTAATACTTTCTGTGAAGTTTCAAGTTCAGTTCATTCATGTCGACCAAAAATGACAACTTTGACAGCCAGGTAGGATCTCACAGCTGTAAATCAGCTCAATCTTTCTCAATGAGGAAAACATCTATTTCATTTCGGAGCTTGTAAAAACGAAGCAGGGCATTACCGCAACTGAGCCAAGTGACTGATGTGTGATAAGGCAAATCACATAATTCAGAATCAATTTCTTCAAGAAAAGCCTTGAACTGACGGTGAATGAGTGCATGTCCCCGAATGAAGTTCACTACAGAAACGACTGGTTTCAGTGCACAATAATTATCTAAGTCCTTCCTACAGAGTGCTTGCTGATGTATGATGCAGTGTATGAACAGAGCGCCTGGAATTTGCAAATCTTCCAAGTGAGTCCTGATCTGCCCCACCAGTCCCTTTCTCACTCCAGCAATGTTTTCTTCCCCCAAAGAACTGTAACACCTCGAAGCCGATTCCACTGAAAATGTCTTTCCCAGTTGTTGTTCCAAGCATGTGTAGCTGAATGGATAAGTTAGGTGGGCAAAGCTACAGCACGCTTGAGCATCAGGATGGAATGGGAAGAAAGATGCTCAAGTCGTTACGTAGTTTGTTGTTAGGGGAGTCAGTAAACATCTGGGACTGGAGGAGAGAGGTCACCAATATTATGGAATTGTAATAAGATTGTTGTAGTGGTCATCAATGTGAAATAAAACTCCATTTGTACTTAACCAGAGAAATCGTTAGTCCTCTATGTGTCTGCTTTGTTATAGAGGACGAAATGGTGCCCACGACTCAGGATTGGAACCTGGATTGTCGCAGAATCTCAAAACGCTGTCCAGGTAAAACATCTAAGTAACTCCAAAATTGTGAAGATCTTTGTTCTGCTCGCATCAATTACCCAGAGACAGGGTTACGGCACGGTTCTACACTGATATTGAACGTTCAGACGAGCTTGAAAAATGGCCACTACGTCGTCTGTGAGAGTTACAGCAGCCAAAAGCCCGGCTAGGGGTGGTTGTCTGTAAGTATTCTTATCAAGAATCTTCGCTGTACAGACCTCTTATCAAGAATCCTCGCTGTACAGGCAGTCGTTATCAGCGGAGATATGAAAACCGGCTTGCCAGGGCGGGTTGCGGTGCAGTGGTTATCATCTTGCTGAGCAAAAGTATAGGAAAAACCAGCACGTTTTTTTTTTATCCTTCGAAATAAGAGGCTCAGGAAAAAGAAACTTCAAGGCAAATAGAATCAAGTAGAGACGTTATATTGAGAGAACAGTTATCTACTTCGCATCAAGATTGCCTGGAGCGAACTGAAAGCCGTTGAGTCGCGACCTTGAGAGTCTGAGGAAACAAGTCAATCGCTCATTTGAAAGACAAGCAGAAATGAGAAGCTCATTAACAGAGGCGATATCGTTAGGGAACTCTCGGAAGTGGGAGGGGCAGACTGGGCTGCCGACCTACTGAAGAGGGGACCCAAATTATCGCTTTAGTGAGCTACAGTTTTCAAGACGTCGCTTTGATGTGCCCTGTTATCGGGTGAAGAGAAGGTTCAAGGCTGGTAGGGGCTCAACCAGAGGCTGAAGTTACTGAGACGTTGGAAGAAGAAACTCCCTAGCTCCCTGAAGTGCGTGATCGGTTGGAGGAGCCTTTCGATTAACACAGACTCCTAGCGTTTGAGTCCTACCTGACAGCGAACATAGAGGAATCCGTCTTTCTTGGATCGGGAGCAGAGATATGGTAATTAGTAGACCTTAATTATTATTTTAAGTACCATTGACTGGTTGAACAATTCTTATTGTGTAAAGTAAATACGATCATGTCTTTAAATTAGTTGCTTACAAATGTGAATTTGATTTTATTAGTGTACACCGAAATATTTCAGCATGACAGAACAAGATTCATTGGCACAAGTTTTGACGGGGGTAGGAACAGTGATAGATAGGCTTAACACAGTCGTGAAACAACAAGGAATGACAACTGAAATTGTTAAGTTTAGTGGACAGGCAAGAGATTTTAAGAAGTGGATAACTTCCATAGAGAAATATGCATATTTGGTGTCAGCATCAGATGAAGAGAAAATGAATCTTGCTTATCAAGCTGCAACAGAACCGGTTTCACATCATATCAGAAGAAAATTAGAGGCTAGAGTAGATGAGACATGGGAGCAGTTCAAAGACGACCTGGCCCATAAGTACGCTGAAATAACGGACCCACAACATGCGTTTTCGGTGTTAAGACAGTCTAAACAAAACGCTGGCGAGACGGTACAATTGTTCAGCGATAGGTTGATTAACCTAGCTGAAGAAGCATTCTTAGGACATAATGTACGAGGAGAATCGGTGGAGAGGATGTTAGTCGGGATTTTTGTAGATGGCATAAAATCTGATGGACTGAAATTTAAGCTGATGAGAGAAAACCCCGAGAGGTTATCACAAGCTGTAGATATTGCGGTACAAGAAGAAAATTTGAGACGTAGATTTAGATTGAGAACAGGACGAGAAATAGGAACTAGTCGAGAAGACAGGGTTGAGGAGCCTATGGAGATAGGACAAACAAGGTTCGGATGGAATAGGAGAGGAGGTGTACAGACGTTACAAGGTAGTAATAGAAATGCTTATGAATGAAAGAAGACAAATGAGGTATCCTACAAATGAGACAGTAGGTAACACAAATAACAAAAATATAGTCTGTTGGTTTTGTGGTCAACGCGGACACGTGTTTCGCTTCTGTGGTAACAGGCGTGTCCAGTCGAATACACAAAGTAGAAATGACAATAGCAGGTTGAATAGGAATGTTGAAGATAGACACAGAAATTTTACAGGTACAAGAACGCAGGAAAACCGGCGCCCTACCTATTAAATAGGACCTGTAGTAGGAGGGAAAATAACAAGGTCCCAAGATTTAAAGAATATGTTAATAAAAGGTATAATAAGACGAGTAGAGAATACTTTCAACTAGATGAAGTCAAACAGTTTACAGAAAATAAAACAGATCCTAGCTCATGTATAATAGAAATAGGAAAATATAGAGTTCGTACATTAATTGATTCAGGAGCTCAAGTTAGTGTAATTAAAGAATGTTTTTTATATAAAATAATAAGAAATTGTAGAATATTTAGGAATCGTAATAATCTTCACTCTGTTACAGGACAGAATTTACAAGTAATTGGACAAACAATGATCAATTTTAAATTAGGAGGGATCAACGTAAGACATCTTTTTCATGTAGTGAAAGATTTAAATAGAAACATGCTTATAGGAAGAGATTTTTTAATAAAAAACGGAGTAAGACTTTTCTTTGATTTACACAAATTAAAATTCAAGGACGTATATGTAGATATGGAAGAAGACATGCATATATCAGCACTAGTTAGAGTTAAAATGTCTACGACGTTAAAACCACAGTCTGTTAATTTGATACAAGCAAAGGTAAAGAGAAACCCATATTATGTGGTAGGACACACAGTTAGAATCACTGAATTGCAAAAGGAAGTAATTGATGAGCCTGGTCTAGAAGTCCCGGATGGAATAATATCGTTAGATAAACACTTAACCTTTCCAGTAATGATTATTAACAACACAGGTAGAGAAATTAGACTATACAGAGGATGTGTAATAGCCAAACTAAAACATAACATTAGTGACATATTAGTAACAGATAGAGTAAAAATGCCGGGAACAAACTATTCAGAAAGTCCTAGTGAAAGAATTAATAACAGACGCAGACGCGGAAGAAAAGGGAACGTGCAAAAGGATGAATTGATCCATCCATTCAGAAGAAATATAGCCCAAATACATTCATTAGACAAAATGACAAGGGAACAAGAATTGTTTCACAGTTAAAAGCTCCACCAGAAAATAAGAAAGTATTAGAACAACTTATAAAAGAAAATCAGGATGTATTTGCAATTAATGATTTAGAATTGGGAAGGACAAAAACAGTTACAATGGAAATAGATACGGGAGATCATCCACCAATTAGTTTAAAACCGTATAGAACTCCCATAAGAAATAGAGAAATTGTTGAAAAGGCAATAGAAGATATTTTGAAAGCAGGAATAATAACAAGATCGAAGTCAGAATGGTCATCTCCGATCGTCATCGTGACCAAACCTGATGGTTCACATCGATTCTGCTGTGACTATCGGGCGTTGAACAAAATCACTAAGAATATAGCGTACCCATTGCCGGTGATTGATGATATTTTGGGGTTGGTTAATGGCTCTACATTTTTCACGACACTAGACGCAAGATCAGGATTCTGGTGTATCCCGATGTCGGAAAATGCTCAAAAGAAAAGTGCTTTCTGTACTCATATGGGTTCTTACGAATTCTTACGAATGCCATTCGGGGTTCGAACGGCTCCATCTCACTACATGATGTTAATAAATGAGATATTAGAGGGTATGCAAAAGTTTGCATTGGCATACATAGACGACATTCTAATCTACACAGCAGGGGATATAGATGATCACTTAAAACATGTAAGATTAGTATTCGACAGATTAAGAATGCATGATGTTAAATTGAAGCTTAGTAAATGCGAGTTTTTAAAAACAGAAACAAAATATTTGGGGTATATTATTAATAGAGACGGAATTAAACCAGACCAAGACAAGATAAAGTTTATTAAAGAGTTACCTCCTCCAACTAACGTAAAAGAAGTGCGTGCGTTTATTGGAACCTGTGGGTATTATAGGCGCTTTATCCCAGGGTTTTCAAAAATAGCAGAACCTATTACTAACTTAACGGGCAAATACGCTAGATTTAAGTGGGATGATGAGTGTCAAAAAGCGTTCGAGTATTTAAAAAACAGCTTAACAGTGGTACCACTATTGACGCATCCAGATTTGAATAAACAGTTAATACTAAATACAGATGCTTCAGATAATGCTATAGGAGCGTGTTTGGTTCAACCATATGAAGGAAAAGAATCTGGAATAACATTAGTTAAAAATGAAAGGCCAATTTATTTCTTGTCTCATAAACTTAGCAGGTCGCAGCGAAAATGGTCGACTATCGAGAAGGAGGCTTATGCTATTCATTATGCTCTACAGAAACTTAACTACTATCTACATAACGCAAATTTTGTTATTAGAACTGACCACATGCCTTTAAAATCTCTGTTAGAAGCTCCAGTGCAGAACAGGAAAATACAGACGTGGGCATTGAATCAACAGGGATACAATACAAAAATTGAATACATACCAGGTAGGATTAACACATGTGCTGATTTATTGTCTAGGATCCCGTATCCACAGTCATCAGGAGACACAGAAGATGAAGGTGAACCAGAGATAGACGACCGAAACTGGCAAGTAAATATATTAGATTCTGCCATAATAAATAGAGAAGAGTTTGAGAGTTTACCATCGGATCAAGAGTCTGAACCTAGAGCAGAAGACCCACATGTAGCACAATTTAATATGAAAGAAGAACAAGAATTAGATCCAAAAGTCTTACAAATATAACAGAAGTTAAAAGAGACGGAGGAGAATAAATATAAGAAGAATTATTTAGTTTTGCAAGAGGATGAACAGTTATATTATATTAGTGAAAGGAACGAACAGCTAAGGAAATATATTCCAAAACATTTGGAAAATGAAGTTTTAAAGGCATATCATGATGAGAATGGTCATCTCGGTCGTGATAAATTAGTGAAAGCACTTACGAGTAAATATTATTGGCCGAACTTATTTAAATCTGCTTGTAAATATGTAGATACGTGTGAAAGATGCAGATTAAGGAATATGAAAACAATTAAGTGTCCCTTACAAGATACAGATATTCCTCAGTTTCCAATGCAAAAAATTAGTTTAGATATATCGGGTCCTCACCCTAGAACATTGTCAGGGAACGTGTATTTAATTCATATAGTTGACGTCTACAGTCTTTGGCCGTAAGTTTATGCAATCCCAGATAAGAGCGCAGATACTGTCATTAATATTTTTTTACAGGGATTCGTACCAAGATTTAGTTGCCCACAGATTGTACTTACGGATAATGGTAAAGAGTTTGTGAATAAGAAATTCGAAAAGTTATTAAAAGATTTGAATATAAAACATATAAAGACCTCATACTATAGACCTTCTTCAAATGCTAAGAACGAACGACAACATAGGACATTATACGATATTATAGCAAAGATCGTTGATGAACATGAAAAAGATTGGGATCTGTTCCTAGGACCCGCGCTTAGTGCTATACGCACAAATCAAAATGAGAGCACGGGGTTTTCACCATTCTATTTAATACACGGGAGAGAACCAATACTACCTATAGATAATCTGTTAAAACCAAGACGGAAATATATGGGGGAAGACTTTTTCAAGAGACCATCATACAGGAAATGCATAAAGCACACGTAAGATTAAAGAATAATATAATTAAAGCTAGAGAAAGACAGAAAAAGTACAAAAACGACAATACAAAATTACAGGAGTTTAAAGTGGGTGATAGAGTTTATTACAAGAAGCATAGAAGGAACTCTAAGTTTGATGCTCGTTGGGTCCTAGGTTATTACGTTTTGGAAAAGCTAGGAAATGTATCGTATAGTATCAAGAACCAGATCACGGGACATGTGGCAAGGGCACACGTGGAACACTTAAGAAGAGATGAGGATGAGAAGGGAAAAAATAATTATAATAATAATTATTATTCAGACACCGGATACTTAGATGAACAGGTCGTCAGAGGAGCTACAATACCCCCAGGTTTTAGAAAAGATCCAGGACAAAATCAGTTAATAACAACTCCAGTTTGCGATGATACTCAAGAACAGACAATACCAAAAACGATAGAAGAAGAAAATGTGAATGAGGGTCATTATGATAGTATAGAATCTATGGAAGAGGAAATAGGTGCTCCATTTAAGAATACTAGACAAGCAACGAAAAGAAGAATGGATAAACAAAGAGAAAGAGAAGTAAAAAGACAGAGAAGAATTAGAGATTATTCAACAAGCGGTGAAGATATGCCTCTACTAGAAAGGTCCTTAAGAAAGAATGATAGACAAATTAGATGGGATATTGAACGGAAGAAATTAGCGGCTGCTAGCGAGAGACATACAGATGAAGAAGAGGAAATGGATGAAAAGTCAGAATCAAATAGTAGTATGGAAGAAACTAATAAGTTATACGAAGAAGAAGATATTGATGTGGAGATAGCACTTATTCAAAGAAACTTGGAGTTATTGAAGAAATGGAAACGTAGGAAGTAAATGGATAGAAAATACTGCAGATAGCAAGATATAAATTTCATAATTTAAAAAGGAAAGAGATACTTGATGAAGTATATGAGACGGTGGAAAGGGAAAAGGCTTCTATTGATACTTTTCATAAATGGTCTTGAGGAGTAGTTAGGAATTAGGATAACTAATATAGATGTGAGTGAGGCATATATTTTTCTCTCTCTGTGATGGAATTGCTGATCGATTTCTTGAGTTTTTCTTAGATAGATAAGTTAGTCAATGGTACAGCAGGTAAATGTACTCTATAGTAAATAGACAAGTTTTTATTGGTGCTAGAAATACAGTGGTTAATGGTAATGATTAAGAAGTTGCGATAGATGAAGGGGAAACAATTGGTGTACCGAACCACAAGTTCTATTGGTAGATAGCACGGTCATTGTTGGTTTATGACTTTTATTGAGAGAACAGTTAGGAATTGGTCTGTAGGTAACAGATATATATACTTGGCAGTGAGTTGTTTTAGTTTCTCGGTTATAAAAAAATAATGGAATGACTTGTGTGAATAGATATGTGTTACATTGGTTCGTATAGGAAGCCAATGTTGCTGGGTCACTTTACGTAGTTAATTCTAAGTGAATTGTATGTTTTTTTGAAAACCATCTCTTTAGCGAGAAGACAGTTATTTTTATTGAATTTGAGATTTTAATGCCTCATATATAATATGTTTTTTTGGCTCGATTTGGTCCTGTAAAATGATTGTTATTATTTGATTTTAGAATATGATTATTGTGTTCTTAGACTTTTGCGTACAAACTATTGGTCCGTAAAAGAGACCAGTAGTGTTAGGTAGAGTATTTTTTTCTTAGTATGCATGTTAAATTATTTTAAAATGTGTTTTTCTTTGAATCTTTAGTTAATGTGAGGGGAAACATAAATATGTATAAAAAAACTATTTGGGGGGTATGATGTCCTGTTTTGATTTTATTTCGCTTCACTCATAATTTAAATAAGTTGTTTTGTGTGTTAGGTTACCTTGTTAGTAAATATGTTACAAATTTAATTAAGTTTAAATAAGTATAATGTTGGCTAGAATAAAGAAAATACATGGGGCTTTATTTAAGACCCTTCGTTCAGAAAAGAGTTAATAAAACTACTGAGGGCTAATAGAGAGACACATTCTCTTTGTGAATATTAAGTTGCTGTGGTAATCGGCATGAAGAGGTTCTTATGGATATGAAGTATTAGAAAGTAAAATAGGAGCTGCATTAAAGTCAGCATTATGGGAAGATATAAGGTTGGGTATATGAAAAAAAAAAGAAGAAAAAGGGGGGGGGGGGAGAGATTGTGAATGGCAGCATATAAGTTGGGATATATATAGATGGACAAGGAAGCAGATCATGGGATGTGAGGGGGCAAGATATAGGAGCTGTGAAAAATCAGCGTTAATTAAATAAAAAAATGTTCATGGAATATGAACATTGGCTCGTGGTCAAAGATGAGATAACGGAAATATAGACAAGATTGTGGATGGCAATATAAATGTTGAATATATAAATGTTGAGAAAACTTATATCAACTTGGTTTATAGAGAACAAAGATGTATTTCATAAGATTTATTTTAAAAAACTTTTTACCAAAATTTTTTTGTTGGCAAGAGAGGTAAATGTGATTGTGTTGACTATTCATTCCTTTATGCTTTTCACTGGGTGCGCACCCCTTCTTTACTTTTTTCTAACTACATTGTTTTTTTGTGTGTGTCTATCCTGTGTTGTGAAAGTGAGGAATTTCATAATGTCAAGTGTACGATAACGATTTATACGAGCTGTTCTTATGATATATATATTTTGTAAGAGAACTTTGAAGAGCCAAGAACGAACAAGAAATGTATAGTGGTTTACTATATGGCAGGGGAAAGAGTCACGGATAGATTGTCTTACTTAAAATAAAGTTGGTTTGGGGAAGATTAGAGGAGTTGTGGGAGGTAAGGAAAGAGGGGGAATAGAATAGAGGGATTAGGAATAAAGACTTTTTAAGGGAAAAAGTCTTTCTGAAACATAGGAAGGTGTAGCAGAATGGATAAGTTAGGTGGGCAAAGCTACAGCACGCTTGAGCATCAGGATGGAATGGGAAGAAAGATGCTCAAGTCGTGACGTAGTTTGTTGTTAGGGCAGTCAGTAAACATCTGGGACTGGAGGAGAGAGGTCACCAATATTATGGAATTGTAATAAGATTGTTGTAGTGGTCATCAATGTGAAATAAAACTCCATTTGTACTTAACCAGAGAACTCGTTAGTCCTCTATGTGTCTGCTTTGTTATGCATGCTGCAAACGGACGCCAACTCTTCCGTTATCTAAAAGTCCAAATTGACACCACGAATGAACACGAGAAGTTGTGACGTACTCGAGGTATCAGTAGACTCATCCAGCGCCAGAGAATACCACAACAAGTTCCTAATTTTCTCTCGTATCTGTAGCATTATGTTCTCTCCAAGTTCTTCTGTTCTCAGCACAACTGTACTTGCCGAAAGGCTGATAGTTCCAAACAAATCGTCTTTCTCAGGACACAAGTCATTTGCTGCTTCGATCATACACTGTTTGATGAAGTTGCCACCAGTAAACTGTTTTCCTCGTTCTGCCATCTTATGCACTGTTTTGTAACATGTACGAGTGACAGATTCATTTTCAGCAAATTTTCTCCTGAAGAGATTTCTTTGTGTTTCACAACAACGTTTAATGTTCTCATATTTCCCAGAGCATAACTTTCCAAAACACTTTTAATATGTTGATAGATGTTTTGTTTCGTAGTGATGCCTAATATTGTACTCTTTAAAAACGGCAACACTTTCGCTGCATATTATGAAACTGGTTTTCTGGTCGTTTGTTTCCACAAAAAAGTACTTTACTCCCCATTCTTCATTGAAAATTCGACACTCGGCGTCCACTTTTATTTTCCTAGTAGCCATAATTAAGGTTATGGTCGTCACTAGGAAGGAAGAAGTGCCACAATGTAATATACAAGTAAATGGAAATATTCTTCAACAAGTGAATCGGTACAATTATCTTGGAACAGTCATAACATCTGATGGGAGATGCCTTGAAGAGATTAGAACAAGAATCGCCATGGCGAAAGTAGCCTTTAGCAAGATGAAAAACATTCTGACCAATAAAAAGATGTCAATTGAAACGAGAAAACGAGTGTTGAGGGGATACATAGAGCCTGTTCTTTTGTATGGATGTGAAACTTGGACAATGAGCAGTCAAGCTGAAAAGCATCTGATGGCTGCAGAAATGTGGTTTCTGAGGAAAATGCAAATAATACCATGGACAGACAGAAAAACCAATGACCAAGTACTACATGAGACAAATGAACATCGTAAACTGATTAGAGAAATTAGACGTAGACAGTCAAAATTTTGTGGACATGTTATGAGAAGAAATGGATTGGAGAACTTAGTGACAACTGGCAAGATCGAAGGGAACAGACCAAGAGGAAGACCGAGAGGAAAATACCTGGATGGCTTGGCCACATGGCATGGACAAGACCGGAACACTAAGCTGATCCACGACACTGGTGATCGAGTGAGATGTCGAGTCATGACCGCCCACGCTTTCCGGCATGTCACATGATTGATTGATTGATAATTAAGGGTGAAGTACACGGGATCTAAAAATGAAAACAAAATTTTTTAAATTAGAAACATAATTAAAATCCTATTGAAACACAAGAAAAGCAGAGGACTATGGGTCACTGGTGAAGCTACGACTTATCAAAGGTACATATAAAGTTTATAGGTACCTTTGTGTAACCGCACAGAGATGATAGAGATAACAGCACAACGGCGACTGCTCATGGGCCGTAGAAGAAGAGAGAAATAAGAAGACAATGAGAATCTAATTCTATCTCTACGGCTAACAAGAAAAGAAAAGATTTAGAGATATCAGAAGAAATTCAGGTCCGTATACAGGGAATCAGAATAATGTAACTGAAAAGATACAACAACATCTGATTAATTAAGCCAATGCCCTAATAAATTAAATTCACGAATAGATGCAATGACAAAATAGGCATCCCCATGAATAAACATACACATGATCATCCTTCACAGTACCAGTGATCGTCCATCACAGCATGGGTAGTCATTTAACACAGTACCAGTGAACTTCCATCCCAGCATGGGTAGTCAATTAACAAAGTACCAGTGATCTTCCATCACAGCATGGGTAGTCATCCAGCACTGTAACAGTGATCTTCCATCACAGCATGGGTAGTCATTTAACACAGTATCAGTGATCTTCCATCACAGCATGGGTAGTCATCCAACACAGTACCAGTGATCTTCCATCACAGCATGGGTAGTCATCCAACACAGTACCAGAGATCTTCCATCACAGCATGGGTAGTCATCCAACACAGTACCAGTGATCTTCCATCACAGCATGGGTAGTCATCCAACACAGTACCAGTGATCTTCCATCACAGCATGGGTAGTCATCCAACACTGTACCAGTGATCTTCCTTCACAACACTGTAACTTTAGTCTGATACACAACACCAGCAATTATCAAACAACAAGGTGGAACAAAGGTCATTCATTCAGTAGCATTTCCTTTGCAGAACCTTGCTCCCATAACGTTCCTTAAAACCTCTCGATCATAAACAAGATGTCCCGCTTCAGATACACCCATCCGGAGATCATCTGCCACATCCTGCACGCATCTTCTCTTTGTCCTTCCTCTTCCTCTCTTCCCAGGCATATACCCCTCCATTATTGTTCTCAGGCACAGACATAGATATTATATTCCTATATTCCTATTTAAACTATGAAGGTTCATTCAAAACTCACCCTATAGCAGATAATCGTCAATCCACAATCAACATCCTCTTGGATCTTTTGGATCTTCACAGAGCCTGTCTGCTCTCTCAACTGCGGTCTGGAAAAACAGTGGCCACGCTCGGCCGTGCCTGGGGCATGTTCGCCCATCTGCTTGGTAGTGGCTCAGAGGGATGAGTTCAAAACCTCTGCTGAAAATTAGACATCAGCATCTCTTCAACCTCAGTTGTTCTCAAGGCCAAAGAGGCGGGAAAACGGCGTGACTGGGCTCTTATAGGCACGCCAACACAACATCCAAGCATCCTATAAATTTTTTACCAGGATATAATAGGATAAGCTACCCCATACTCTTGTAGAGCCGCTGCAGGCGGCTTCATTTGGTAATAGAATATATCTCATAATAAGGTTTGCAAAATATATAAACAAGGCCACCTAAATAAACAGCCTAGAGCAGCCAGGAGGTCTCGGCACGTGTGAAGATCTCCTATTATTCTAAACATAATATCTACATTTAAATTGTATCACAACGTCCCGTGTTTCATACTTTATATCAAGCAAGTTCGAGTACGGTCGGCGGGCCGGATGAAATGACGTCGCGGGCCGCATCCGCCCGCGGGCCGTAATTTGGTTACCCCTGTCCTACATGGATGTAAATATTGAAGAAACTATTTGGCCAATCACTGTATTAGAGAGCTATTTTCTCTGAGAATTCGTCCTCCATGGATGTAAACATTGAAGAAACTATTAGGCGAATCACTGTTTTAGAGAGCTTTTTTTTCTGAGAGTTCGTCTTACATGCATGGAAACACTCAAGAATCCAATAGCCCACTTACTGTTTTCTTAAATATGTCCAGCTGGATCTAACTGTTGACGTCTCCTCCTAACTATGGTGGTAGTCGGGGTATTATAGAGTTAAGACGATGCCTACTTAGCTATCAGCACTAGTCATGGTGGGAGACGTGGTACTGGACCACTAAACTAACACTTTGCAATCAGGCCTCGGTGGACCACACCCGACCAAAAGGCACATATTGTTGACAAAGATGACTCAAACAAAGTTACAAAAAAGAAACTAAAATGATGGAAAATTATAAGGCACATGAATGCACCTGTCAAAAAGTATTTCCAAACCATCAATAGCGAATAAATCGTGGCACGTTATTAAATATAATACATATTAGACAATGATCAAGAAATCAAATCCGGTACTAAATTTCCTAAGAGACAAAACAATTTGTAAATGCTGTTCACAGAAAAGATAAACTTTCTTGGGTCTTAAATTTTCGAAATAAACTTATTTATATTATAATAACTGTTAATATAAATTTGTACTTTAATGTGTTTTTTGCAAGAAGTTACATTATTATATGATTTTTTCAATAATTATGATTGTTTCCCTTGCACGACCTATTATTGCCCTGTTATAGCTTCATGAATACTAAATTTTAAATACATTTTTATATAATTTAGACGTGCTATGTCGGATTAGCCGGTGTCTCTGGCCGAGGGGTTACACCACTTTCTCCGTAATCCCGTTTATCACGCAGAGTCTGGTAGCGGACGAGAACTGGAAGAGGTTCTACCCCCGCTGGTGACTTGCGGGATAACTGAGCCGGCCGCTCAGAAATCAATGGCAAACTACTGAGCGTAATCTTGCCAAGAAATCAACATACAGCTGAAAGATGCTGATGTTGCCAGCGACGTCCTGTAAGGGATATGCGAATTTTTTAAAATAAATGTCGAATTAAGTCTACTTGGCGTAGGTGTTATTGACGTTGTTCGTAATCCCGTATTGTGAAACCTGGACTGTTTATCAGCGACATGCTAGGAAATTAAACCACTTCCACACAGTCTGCCTTAGGAAGTTACTGAAGATTAAATGGCAAGACAAGATCCCAGACACTGAAGTCCTAGAAAGAGCGTCCATGCCTAATATCCACACTCTACTAATGAAGAATCAGATTCGCTGGGCTGGTCACATGGATGTAAACATTTAAGAAACTATTAGGCCAATTACTGTTTTAGAAATATATTTTTTTCTGAGAGTTCGTCTTACATGCATGGAAACATTGAAGAAACCAATAGCCCACTTACAGTTTTCTTAAATATGTCCAGCTTTATCTAAATGTTGACTTCTCCTCCTTGAATTGGGCACATAAATTACAAGTACCACAAAAGTTGAGGTGGGTTCACCACAAGGTGGGGCACCCTGGCAATAGAAAAACTAAACCTATCCAGAAGTAGCAGCTATACTTTTCGAATCATTTTAAAGGGTCCTTCACAGTTTTAATGTCAATTGCATGTGTCATGATATTTCTGGTTTGATGTATAATTTCGACCAGAGTGTAAAATAATTACGCACTGAATTAATCAGTTAACGTACCGAATCAATTAACGTGCCGAATTAGTTAACAGAGTCGCGTCACTACTCTTATATTTTAAACGCTCAGTAATCTACAGAACAGTTGCTGTTAATGCATTTCTGCCGTGTCTCTCTGACCATGTCATCGATGACATCCAAATGTAACCAAGTTTCAAATCCGTTCATTCACCTCAAACCGCCGGGATATCTCATGGGATTAACAAGGTCAATACAGCATATGTATTTAACTGGTGTGAATGATTTGAATAGTCGAGCCACAAAACAAAATACCCTGCTGTCTGAGTATGATCCCATAGCTAGGGATGACAGGTAGATACCGATCTTGCTGTTCTTAATCTAATTCTCATCCTTAATGTATGATATGAACAGTTCATGTAATGGGATATAGGACACGACAAGAGAATTAGGTCTAAAATATACGCCAAACAACACAATTGCGACATTTGATTGTTGTAGATACATTTAGACACACAGATTGCTTTTCTTAATCAAACTCCAACCACAATGTGTGATATGAACATTCGTGTAAAGGGATATAGGACAATCTAAGACAGTGGTTCTCAACCGGTGGGGAATTCCCCCCCCCCCAGGGGGAATTTCAGGGTTTCCAGGGGGGGGGGGGGGGGGAATGAAGACCATTTCAAGATCGTGTTAATACAAGAACCGATTACTTGACATAGTTTTTCCCTTCATACTTTACAGTTATGTATGTCTCGTCCTTCTAAAATTCATTTTATAAAGTAAGTAGACCCACAAATAATGTTTTATGTGGATGTCTAGACTTGTTTTAGTATATGCTATTACATTTGCATTCCACTTTTACGTATACTGTGTAGGGGTGAGGGGATTTTTAGATAGGAAATATGAAAGGGGAGGGGGAATAACGTTCTGAAAATACGGTGAAGGGGGGAACGGGCCAAATTTTTGATAGGAAGGGGGGGGGGGGAATGGCGTTCTGAAAATATGGTGAAGGGGGGAATGGGCCAAAAAAGGTTGAGAACCACTGATCTAAGAGAATGTTGTCTACAACATACGACCAACAACACAATTGTTTCCGCTGATTGTTGCCAGAAAGCATGTCCATGTATGTATCTCCACAAGTTGTCCATAAAACTGTAGCTCAAGTTTGTGAATTCTTCTTCTTCTTCAGCGTTCCGAGCCATTGAGGTTCTTTGCTGCAGATACAAGCCGTCTCCATTCGTCTCTCTGGTTGACCTCTTGCCAGTTGCTGATCCCAAGCGCCTGTAGGTCTGTGTGTATATTATCTCTCCACCGTCTTCTTGGTCTACCTCGGGGTCTACGGTCATTTATTTCTTGAGTGTAAGCGAGTTTTGTTGCCCTAGTATCTTCAGTTCTTTCTATATGCCCCAGCTTTGCAGTCTATTAGCCTTCATGATACCAGTGATTAGCGGACGTAAACAGATCATAAATGTCTTTGTTGCTTCTTCTTTTCCACTCTCCACTTTGTGTATCCCTAATGGGCCAAAAAATACTTTGTTCTCAAAGGTTTGTAACAAGGCTTCGTCTCCTTTAGTTGTACTCCAGGTTTCAGAGCCATATAGCACAACTGGTCTGATCAATCTTTTGTACATTGTGATCTTGGTGTTACGAGATAGCGCATTTTCTTTTAGCAGATGTTGTAATGCATGGTATATCTTATTTCCAGAATTGATTCTAGTTTGTATTTCTTCCCTTATTATGTTGGAGCAGTTGAAGATTGTACCCAGGTATTTGTATGTTTCGGCTGTTTTAATGGTCATAATATCGATTTGTATGTGGCGAGATTTTTTAGCCGTTCCTTCTCTTGAAATTACCATATATTTTGTCTTATTTTGGTTTATGACCAGCCCCATCTGTTGAGATTTTTTTTTAATTTTTTGTGAATTCTGCTTTTAAAATTTCCTGTTTCTGAAACACTCAATATTAGGATGCAACCTTCACGAATTTTTGGATTCTGTGAATCAATCAACGAAGTAATAACAAGAGAGATAAAAGAGAAGCCGGGAGGTTATAGTATAAACAATATATCATATGCAGATGAAACAGTACTGGATGTGGATAATGCAAAAGATCTACAACAATTGTGGACACTGTAGTAACAGAGAGTGCTAAGAAAGGACTCTCCTGGAATACCAAGAAAACACTAACGCTGGTGATATCAACGACAAAGGTGACACCGAAATGTAAAATGGAAATAGAAGAGATAATTCTTAATCATGTGAATAATTGTAACCACCCAGGGGCATTTATAACACCAGACAGAATGTGCACAACAGAAATTATAAGAACAGAATAGGAGAGGTAAAAGCTACATTTCAGAAAATGAAAAGTATCTTATGCAATAAGTCACCATTATTGAATATAATAAGGGAGTGCTGAAAGTACTAATATAGAACCTGTTTTGCTGTATGGCAGTACATCTTGGAATGTAAATGAACAAACTAGGAAGATCTTGGAAGCAACAGAGATGTGGTTCCTGAGACGAATGTTGCGAATTCCTTGGACTGCCAGAGTAACTAACGGTGATTGACTGACAGGCTAATAAAACTACATTATATACAACAATAAGAAAGAGACAAACAGCTTTCTTTGGTCATGTTATGGGAAGAGAATGCATTGCAGAACATCAGTGACAACTGGAAAGATCGAGGGGAAGAGAGCAGAGGCCGACCAAGAGAAATGATGTTTGATGGATTGAGACTGTGGCATGGAAGAATATCAGCAGCAGATTTGATCCAGAACACCAAAAACCGAGATCTGTGGAGATACATGAACGCCTACGCCACTTGGCATAGTACTTAATGAAGATGATGATGTGCTTAGAATGCCGGATTCTCCTTCAGGAGACCCGGGCTGGAATCCTCGGTAAAGTGTGGAGTTTGTTTTCTGTCGGTAGCAAACAGAAAACCCTAATCTGCTCAGTTCGCGGTAGCTGCACTAACCAGGCGTCCTTAATTCCTTATTCTCAAGACCCCCCTGCCATACACCACAAGGTACTCTATAGGCAATACGTGACAGACAGTTTTGACTGACAATGAACAATAGAATTCTAACCTTGTGAATTCTGGCGTCAATGTGTCTGTAGGACTCACACCTTGCGAATGCGGACGCAATATTTCTTTTGTTGGACTTTCACCTTGCGAATGTTGGCTTCAATGTGTCTGTTTGTAGGATTCACAATTTGTGAATGTTGACTGCAATGTATCTCTACGATTTACGCCTTGTGAATGTTGACTTCAATGTGTCTATTTGTAGGATCATGCCTTGCGAATGTTGACTTCGATGTGTCTGTTTGTTTGATTCACACCTTGCGAATGTTGGTTTCACGGTATGTTATTTGTAGATGAATAATGGGGTTTAAGTCAAGCGAAATTGACTTTGCAATGTATTCAATGTGGATACCTTAAATAAATAGTGTGCGGATAATGATTAATAAAAGCGTTAAAAGGCCAGATAAGTTAACTTCATTGCACCGGATTTCTCCCATATGGCTTTGTCTTTTTAAACAGGGCGGCTTGCTGGAAGCACCGCTAAAGCACGAACTCCAGTAGCTCCAGAGACGACATCAGAAGATTCTCAAGTGAATCAAATGACGTAGCCCGGATTCGAACCCACTAACTTCAGACAGCGAGGCAGGCAGCGTATCGCTATCGCCACGGAGACTGCCATTAGGATGAAAGACCTGGCTAACGATGACACAGTTCAAATATACCGTGCGTCGAATTACACGTATTTCCCCATTGTGGCGTTGTCGTCATATGGAACTGGCAGGTTCGGATCCCAGTGTTGTCACCATTACGTTCCATGTGTATAATGTCAAATGTGTCCTCTAATCTCCAATTGTTCCTACTAATGTATAATGTCATATGTGTCCTCTAATCTCCAATTGTTCCTACTAATGTATAATGTCATATGTGTCCTCTAATCTCCAATTGTTCCTACTAATGTATACAGGCATATGTCAGTCATATGTGTCCTCTAATCTCCAATTGTTCCTACTAATGTATAATGTCAAATGTGTCCTCTAATCTCCAATTGTTCCTACTAATGTATAATGTCATATGTGTCCTCTAATCACCAATATTTCCTCTTATTGTATAATGTCGATGTGTCTCGTAACCTCCAATTGTTCAACTTAATGTATAATGTCAAATGTGTCCTCTAATCTCCAATTCTTACTCTTTACTACGACGGCAAACGAATGCACGTGAATGTATTTACCTTGCGCCATATTTCTGTAGTTGGAGCGACCAATATACAAAGAAGATCTTGGCATTCCACCAATATCTACCTAGATAGCTATCAGCACTAGTCATGGTGTGAGTCGAGGTGGTGTAGAGTTCAGACGCTCACTACTTAGCTATCAGCACTAGTCATTTTGGGAGACGTGGTACTGGACCACTAACACTTTGCAATCAGGCCTCGGTGGACTGATTCCAAGCCAAAAGTCACATATTGGACAAAGATGACTTAACAAATGTACAAAACAGAAGGGAAAAAAATGACATAAAATTATAAGGCACATGATTTTTTTTTTTTTTTTTTTTCCCCAACTTTTATTTCATACAAAGCAATGTGTATTTACAAGTTGTAGTGTGTGTTTCTTTTGTTTGTGTATATTACAGAGCGTTGCCGTTTGTTAGTGTTAAGTGTGACATTGTGAATAAAATATTCATCCATCCATCATGTGCCATGCCGGTAAGCGTGGGCGGTCATGTTCTGCCATCTCACTCGATCAACAGAGTCGTGGATCAGTTCCGTGTTTCTGTCTCGACCATGCCACAAGGCCAAGCCATCCAGATACTTGTTTCTAGGTCTTCCCCTTGGTCTGTTCTCCTCGATCTTACTAGTTGTCACCAAGTTCTCCAAATCATTTCTTCTCATAACATGCCCAAAAAATTGTGACTGTCTACGTCTAATGTCTCTGATCAGTTTACGATCTTCATTTGTTTCCTGAAGGACTTCTTCATTGGTCTTTCTGGCTGTCCATGGTATTCTTTGCATTTTCCTCAGAAACCACATTTCTACAGCCATCAGATGTTTTTCAGCCTGGCTGCTCATTGTCCAAGCTTCACATCCATATAAAAGTACAGGTTCTATGTAGCATCTCAACACTCTTTTTCTCGTTTCAATTGACATCTTTTTATTGGTCAGTATGTTTTTCATCTTGCTAAAGGCTACTTTTGCCATGGCGATTCCTTGTTCTAATCTCTTCAAGGCATCTCCCTATCAGATGTTATTACTGTTCCGAGATAATTGTACCTATTCACTTGTTGAAGAATATTCCCATTTACTTGTATATTACACTGTGGTATTTCGTTCTTCCTAGTGACGACCATAATCTGTGTCTTTTTACAATTTAATTCTAACCCTTGTTGTTCACTGTGTGTAACAACCGCATCTACTAAATTTTGCAGGTCCTGTTCATTGTCTGCAATCAAGACTGTATCATCTGCATATCTAATGTTATTGATGCATCGTCCCCCAATGTTGATTCCTTCCATATTTTCAATATTTCTGAAAATATTTTCACTGTACAGGTAAAACAGATCTGGAGACATTACACATCCCTGTCTCACACCTCTCTTAATAGGCTGATATTGGCTTACTTCATTATAAACTCTTATGGCAGCTTGTTGTTTCCAATATATGTTTTTTACAAGTCTAAGGTCTTTCCCATCAATTTGTAGATCTTCAAGCATCCTTATCATGTTGACATGTCTCACTTTATCAAAAGCCTTTGTGTAGTCAATAAAGCAAAGGTGTAGATCTTTGTTTACTTCTATAGAACGTTCGATTACGGTTCTCAGTATATACACAGCATTTACTGTACCCTTGCCTACTGCAAACCCACATTGTTCTTCTCCTATTTCAGGTTGAATTTTCCTCCTAACTCTTTGCATGATAATTCTTAGCAAAATCTTCGTGATGTGACTCATTATACTAATTGTTCGATGTTGATCACATTCCAAGGCTCCTGATTTCTTTGGGATTGCAATAAATACAGAATTCCATAACTCATGAGGTATATTTCCAGTATCATATATTGTATTAAGCAGACTGGTAACTTTATCTATTCCATATTCTTCTAAAGCATTAATCATTTCTGTTGTGACGCTGTCTGGACCAGGGGTCTTGCCAGATTTCATATGATTAAGAGCATTCTGAACCTCTATCTTCAAAATTGCTGGCCCTTCATTGTTATTTTGAACAATATATTGTTCGTCTCTGTTATCGTCATAAAGGTTTTTCACGTAATCTGACCATACATGTAAAATCTGATCTTTTTCTATTATGACTCTTCCATCTTTTGTCTTTAGGCAGCCTGCTGATGTACGTGTTCTTTGATTAGTAATCTCCTGAATTCTTTTGTGCATTAGTTTCGCATTTTTACTGTTGTGTTGTTTTTCAATTTCTCTGCAATTTTTCTCAAGCCATGTTTCTTTAGCCTCCTTACATAAGGTTCTGACTTTTCTGTGAATTTCTTCATATTTGGCAGGATTATTATTAGAATAAAATATATACATACATATATACAGTTATGATAATATGACATTTGTGGCATAGTGCATGTAGATACACATTCCTTGCATATGCTTCACTTCCACTTCCGCAAGCGGAATGCATGAAACACCTGTCCATCTCTCCCTCTCCTCTCTCTCTCTCTCTCTCTCTCTCTCTCTCTCTCTCTCTCTCTCTCTCTCTCTCTCTCTCTCTCTCATACACACAAACACACACGCACACACAATCTCATGCTTTCTGGAGACCGCAGTACATTTAAATGCTCCGCGCTTGGACAATAAACTTTAAACTATCATTTCCATTAAAATGTGGCTTCCTTGTAATTTCTGGGTCACTAAGCTCCCGAGGCGAAGGTCGTTGGTGTTGTTGCCTGATGACAAATTTCAGGGTGTCGCTCTAGTCCATGATGTCTTTTGTTTGGGGGACAAGAATCAGGGATTTACTACTAGCAATTAGGGTCCATGGTCTGTCCCCAGGGAGATAATTGGTCCAAAATTGTGATAGTGTCTGGGTTTTATATACAATGGGAAGGACTTAAAACCTGGCCACTAAAAGCCACCTTAGCTTACTGGGTACTTAAAGGGCTCATCGAATTTGTTTATACATGGTGGTGCATATTTTTCTTTTGGAACATATCATTACCGTATAACATCATTTGAATACTTAAGATACCGACTTGGTTTAAAGACTGCTACACGCACGCACGCGCGCGTGCGCGCACACACACACACTCGTACACATGCGCGTGCAAATTCATGCACCACACACGCACACACACCTGCATCCACACAGACGCATATATATGTTACTGCCAACGGCACAGACACCCATCCACAATATATTTCATGTTGCACATTCAAATATAATAATGGGAAAATTAATAATAATAGTAGCAGTAATAATAATAGTATTAATAATAATAATAATAATAATAATAATAATAATAATAATATAATTGTAAGATTATTAATACCATCAATAAATACATTTACAGTTGTAGTATCCTTTATTTAAAACAAGTTATTTGCTTCTTCTGTAATATGTGCTGTCTTCAGCCAAATATTTTACGAGATTTTCGCTTGTGGGGCTAAGATTAGAATGTTTGCGACTTTTTGTTGATAAAGTTGTTGGACAATTTCTTTGTTGATTGTTCTGTAATTGTATAGTGCTTTGTTTCTTAATGTCCATATAAGATTTCTGTACTCTGCCAATAGAACAAGTAGCTTTGTGTGGGTGTCTTGTGTGGAGTAAGGAATGGAATTTATCATGATTGCTTTGTAAACATCTGTTCTTTGTTTCAAATGAGTGTTTAGGATGTTTTGTAGGAGATTTCTTGTTGGCATGATTGTGTTGCATTCGTAATAGATGTGCTCTTCTGATTCTTGGACGTTCCGTCTACAAAGCTGACACTGTAGTATTTGTTTAGTTATTTTTGCTGTTCTCTCTGTTGTTGGGGTCATGCTGTAAACAAGCCTATATGTAATTTCCCTTGCTTTTGGAGTAATCTGCTTGTTGTGAATATTAGAGAAAATTTCGGTATAATCTTTTATGAAATATCTATGTCCTCTTTTAATTCTGAGATGTACCGGAGTTGCTTGTAATTTAACTAAATGCCTGTAGATTGTATGTGTTTTCTTGTGTAGTAATTTTTCATGTCCTTTAATGGCTGAGATACATGTTTTGTAGAACGTTGGGAGATTGCCAAAATAATGTGAGGATGTATTCCTAATAGGTGTTAAAGAAGATAGCCTAATTCCAATGTAATAGTGTGCTAAATGGTGTTTTTCTGGGTGTTGTAGGATTTCACCTACGTATTTGATCCTAAGTGCTTGTATTTTGGTTGTTATGTCTTGGAGGGCGATACCTCCATCTTTTTTGTCTTGCATGAGTGTAGTATGTTTGATACTGTAGATGGTGCTGCCAAACACAAAGCGTCTAATCTCTTTGTTTATGTTTGTGACAGTTTGACGTGGGGGATCTAGGACTGTGCACAGATATAGTATTTTTGGAATTATATATGTATTAACAATGGTACTTGTGACAAAACCACCGGGGCTTGGTCTGGTTTGCCACGATAGATACAATCCCCTGCCTTTTCTCCAACCACCTCAATAGCACTCTACATCTACCAGGCCCCACACAAGCCGGGACAGCTTAACCTTCCCTCCCTCACCTAGGGTTCCAAACCCCAAGGGGGCTCGGACCAGACACCAGTCATATCACTGCACAAAGTCATAGCTAAGAGAACAAAAATTTAATTCTGAACTACGTCACCGACAACACAGAGAAGGATGGCTGAAAGCCAGACTAGAAGAACTATGTACAAGACCAAAGACGCAGATGAGTATTCATCATGGAGGCGGACGATAGCTCGTGCAGTTGTCCAGTCGTGGTAGCGACTCACCCAGGCTCCTCCAGTGGACTGGAACTCCAAGGTCTGCTGCCTCTCCAAAGTTCCCTCTTCCCACAGAGAACCAATCACGGGCTGATCAAGCGCAGTACCACTGCCTGACTGACACTGCACCGAAGAACAAGGATCCTTCCTTGCTGTCGTCCTATATCACTCGTCACACTCCTGATGAAGTCTGGGCCGACCCTAGAACATTAGCGGTCTCCCACTTGCAGAAAAACTACAGGTAGCATCGTATCAAAATACACAAGAGCCTGGTCACTCTTCTGTCTCATAAGTGACCCACACACTGATATGTCACCTACCCAATGAGCGGTTGCTCCACACGAACACACAATGTCACTGGTAAAGTCTATTAGGTGACTATAACACTTCACCTTGATTTCATGTCCCTGGACAAATAGATCTTCACACAGTCTCATGTAACTACCCTGATCAATGGGTAGTAATCACAACCTAGCATACACTGTCAACAGTTCACCACGATGGCATGAGGTAGCTCCCTACCTTCACAAACATTGTCAACAGTTCGTCACATTGGCATGAGGTAGCTCCCTACCTTAACAAACATGTCACTCTGGTGTTCCCACCAATGTTGTAATCAATGTCCTAGGTCACTGGACCACATGTTGGCTTCATAAAGGTAACCAATGTAGAAACACTATTTAAGCATCAATTGATACATGGTGTCCCATAACCCAGCCGGGCTAGAAGCATATAACACAGGTCATGGTGACCGGTAACAATGATCACTGCTCAACTTGAAAGGTCACTACCTTGCAATCACCAAGGTTTACACAGAGGTTGAATGTCACCAGTGCTTCACTGGCTTGAATCTCCAGACGTTTCAGTGTTGGATCCTCTCAGGATCGGATGACACTCGTCGGACTCTTGACTGAGGTCCTAACCTAGACCTACTGACTTATTCAGCATTCAGCTCCTTCCAACATTGATCTCGCAGAATCAGACGACCACTCCCAGTATGGCCTCAATCAACTTCTGGATAGGCACTGGAATGAGTGGGCCCATAGAGCTCATGGTGCAGCTCTGGAATCTTCTTCTGTATAGTAATAACAGATCCTGTGATTGAAGAATCACAACCTTGACTGCCGATGTCCGCACTGGCCGCGATTATTGACATCAAAATTACATCAGCCTGTTGGCTGCGATCTGTTCACGCTGAGATTTGGTGGGCGACTGACCACGACAAAGTCAGTGCGCCTTCCACTCGCCTACACGGGCCGCGTGACTTTCATGATTCATGAAGAAAACCAGAGTCACGATAAGTTCCACCAACCCGTGCTGCCTGAAGCACTCGTGAACTTAGAGCTATTTCCCACGTACGCACTTGAGGGAACATTCTAGATTGTTCTATAAATAACTGGAATAGCTCCGCCCCGCACTACGTTTCTAGGGAAATCCCCTATTAATTGATATTAATTTCAAGGGAGACCAACGCCTCGCACTCCCTTCAAAGGGCTATTATGCAGAGATCTGACGATCTGTAGGCGTTTCGTCACAGTACTTCTACCAAATATGGTAGTTGTTTTGTATTTGTGTCTCTGTAACATATCTGTTATTTTATTCTCTAGATTTTGCCAAGTGTCTTTGTGTGTCTGATTTGGTTGCCATGGGAAGACTATTCCGTACACTTTTATAAGATTGTTTGATGTTAAGTCAAATGGAAAATCCGCCTTATTTTTCCATTTGCCTAAGCCCATTATAGTAGATTTTTGGACGTTTAATTTTGCCCCACTCCCTTTGCCGAAAAACGAGAACGACTCCAAAATGATCCGTATAGATTTTTCAGTGGTCGGAAAGAAAATGGTATCGTCCGCATAAGCACGCAGCTTTTGTTCACCCTTCCCTGGTATGAACGTACCCCTGACATTGTCGTCCTGTCGTATCTTTTCTAGAAGTGACTCCAGAGCGAAAACGTACAGTAAAGGGGACAAGGGACATCCCTGTCTCACTGACCTAGTCAACCTGAAAGAATTGGTTAGGGTATGGTTTAATAGAATCCGACTTTCCGGTTTCAAATATAAAATTTTGACCCATGTCCGAAAATAATTTCCCACGTTGCAGTGTGAGAGAGTTTTGTGGAGGTATGAGTGAGATATTCTGTCGAATGCTTTTTCTTGATCTAAAGAGAGAATTGAGGACTGACAGTTTTTCAGATGTGTGTAGTTGATGATGTCCCTTATGAAGTGTGTGTGTTGCTGGATATTCCGGTGTTGTACACTACATTGCTGGTCTTCATGAATGAGAGATGCCATTACTGGTTTCAATTTATTCGTCAAAGTCTTTGTTAAAATCTTGTAGTCTACATTTAAAAGCGAGATAGGTCTGTAACTCTTTAAAAGTGTCTTGTCAGTGTTCTCCTTCGGAATAAGAGTGATGTAAGACGTGTTGAAACTGGATGGGAGTTTATGTTTGTGGAAAGATTAAGAGAATACTGCTAGTAAAAGGGGACCTAGAAGAGGAAAGAAAAACTGATAGAATTCAGCAGTAATACCGTCAGGGCCAGGCGATTTGCCCTTCTGCATTCCATGAACCGCTTGTGTTATATCTGTTAGTGTTAATTCAGTATCTAGTGTTAGTTTCTGTTCCTCTGTGAGTTCTTTTGTGAATTTCATAAAGTGTTCTTGCACGTGCGCCTGTGTGTTTTCCTCTGTATAAAGGTTCCTGTAATAATCTTCAAAGGCTAAGGCTATTTGTTGTGGCTCGACTTGTATATTTCCTTCCCTGTCAATTATCTGGCCTATTTGTCTGCTGCGCTGTATGTTTTGTTCTAAAGCTAGGTATTGTTTACTCGGTATCTCTTGTGTTATAGTTTGTAACTTTGTTCGCAGTAAAGCCCCCTGAAATCGATGATGTCTGTGGAGATCTAATTCTTCCTGTAATGCTATGATGTGTGGTGAATTTGTGTCTGTCTGTAGTAAGAGCTTAATTGCATTTTCCAATACTTTTTCTTGTTGTAGTTTTTGCTTGTGTATTACTGCTGCTAGTGTTTGTGTTCTCTCTCGTATAGTTTGTTTAAGTGTTTCCCAGAGTTCTTTACCCTCCGATATATCGCTTGTGTATGTGAGGATCAGTTTTGTTATGCAATCTACATAGTCCTGATTTTGTAAAAGTGTGCAGTTCAGTTTCCAATGGGGAGATCTTCTAAGATGTGGTGTTGCTTGTACTGTGTTTATTGTTGCAACTACCGCCTTATGATCTGTGAAGTTCAGTGTCTCCTGTAAATGCTTGACTTGTGTTATATGATGTGTTATGGGCGCATAAATTCTATCTAATCGCGCTGCTCTGTTATGCGCATTGTTTGTGTGTGTTGTATCTGTTCCATGGGGGTGCATCTGCCTGTATGCGTCTGTTTGCAATGTGTCTAATTGATGTTCCTCCTCCCCCGTTGTGTTTCTAATTTGCATTCTTCCATCTCCATTTATAAGGTCGTGCGCCGAAAGTACGCAATTAAAATCACCACCTAGAATGATGTTGTGACCCCGATATGAGCGTGATAATAAATTTTCCAGTCTTTGGTAGAAGAGCGGCTGATTTCTGTGTCAGGCGGTGCGTGTATGTTGACAATTGTGTATTTATTTCTGTTATTTCTCACCTGTACTATAGCTATCCTACCCTGGCAGTCCCTGTCCTTCTCTATAATCTGCCACCTGTCCGATGTCTGTATTATTGCTGTACCCAATCCGATATGTTGAGTACTAAGACTAAAACATGAGTGTCTTAGACCTAAGCATGTTGTGATATATGATGGGTGTTCAGTCGGTTTTAACGTTAGCTTTCCTGAATGAGTATAAAATCAGGTTTATATTTGTGTATGAGTGGTATAAGATGATTAATTTTGGATCTTATACCTCGAATGTTAATACTCATTATTTTAATTTCCGCTGCCATTTTTGTTGTAAAATAAGAAACGGTTGAGCATAATTATGTTTCTTGTTTCAAAACTGTCTGTATTCATGTTATCATTTCTGGAGATTGTCAGTAGATTCCTTCGCCGGGCTCGAAATCTCTAAGTCAATAACGAGGGGTGGTGAAGAATCTGACAGGTTTCTTTGTCGTGGTGGTGTGTTAATGTTATCACTGGCTATTTCGGTCATGTCGCTGGTCGTTATCTGTTCAGTATAATTACTTACGCATTGTTTTTTGTTTGACCTGTGCGCTTCGGGCGGTGTAGGGTAGTCGTGGTTGTTGTTGAGGGGCGGCAGCGTGGTAACATGTGTTTGGCAGGCTGGAGGTATCGAGCTCTCACCGTCAGACAGGCTCTTGGTTGAGCGTCCCCTTTTCCGACTGACCAGCTGGAAACCGTCTTCATCCTCCTTACTATGTTGATCTGTCTGGGAATTCGAAGTGACTTTTTGTGCCAGTATAGGTGCCTTCTGGGTTTGTACTTTGGCCGGACATTTATTACTCCAGTGGGAGTCTTCCCCACAGACTGCACATGCCGTACGGCGCCCCGGAACTGTGATGAAGAGACGGTGTAGCTTGTCTTCTACCCCGTCCAACTCCATGTCCACGTAATGTGGCAGAGGTTCTTTCGGGTTGCACAAAAATAACCACTTGTCCGTGCTGTTTTTCAGTTTATGCACTTCCGTGTTTATATCTCCCGAAATATCCGCGGCTATTTGCTTTACTGTCTCAATCTTTGCGGTTGTAGGCATCCAGTGAATCATAGCCTTGGTCTTTTCCTTCTCTATGTTTTCAATTACAATAGTTACTTTAGGATCCTGCAGTTCATGCTTCGTTCCGTGAAGCCGTTCATAATGAGCCGCCTTTGCTTCCGGTGTTAGCGTAGCGTACCATCTTTTAGGGTCCTGAAAGCGGTAGATGGATTTTATCCCTTCCCTACCAATCCTGCAAGGCCCCCTCAAGACGCTCGCCATCAGCGAGTAGTTGAACCGGAATACATGAGGTCCTGATATAGAAAACACAAGTGTGTTCGCTTGATGGAACGCTCCTCCTTCGAAACCTTCACTTGTGTTGACTTTGACACGTTTAACAATTTGTTTTCCATCTTCGATAATGCGTGACAGAGGAAATCTTCAATACGGAAGCACAGATACAGATACACGTGGTGGAAACAATCGAAAACACTTCCACAAAATTGAAATCACTGATATATTTGAATAATCCGTGACAGAGGAAATTTTAATCCAGATCTACACGTGGTGATACACTATCGAATTCACTTCCACAAAATTAAAACATGAATGTACCTGTCGAAAATTTATTCATTATCATCAAAGGACCTTACAATGTTATAATTTATTACCTACGATGCATGTCAGACAATGATCAAGAACTCAATTCCTGTACAAAATTTCCTAAGAAAAAAATCAATTTGCTGAATTCTGTTTACAAAGAAGAGAAACTTTGTTGTTGCTTAAATTTTCGAAAGAAACATATTTATTTCATTAAAACTGTAAGAATAAATTTGTATTTTAATGTTTTCATGTGCGAGAAATTACATTTATTATATGAATTTTTTTATAATTATGATTGTTTCCCTTGCACGACCTCTTATTGCCCTGTTATAGCGTCCTAGAAACTAAATTTGAAATACATTTTTATCTAATTTGAACGTGCTATGTCGGATTAAGTCTCCTTGGCGTAGGTGTTATTGACGTTGTTCGTACTCCCGTATACTCTCGTACGAAACACAGCTGCGCGAGATTCGGCAGCGGACCGCGTCGTGTTGGTTACTTACGGAGGTATGTTAGCCGGTCGTTCAAAAAGCAATGACAAACCATTGAATGTAGAACTGACAAGACACCGATAGCAGCTGAAAAATACTGGTGTTGACTGCAATGCCTTATAACGAATATGCGGGGGGGGGGGGGGAATGTCGGATTAAAGAGGTGACACATGAGATCATTCTAATTTGGCAGTGGTAAACCCACACTAATTCTGTCATCTTGAATTCATGTTTGTTACTATGTATTTGACCCTTTTTTTTACTGAATCACAAACATGCGCGGTAGTCAGTCAATCAGTCCATCAGTCATTTAGTCAGTTAGTTTGTTAGTTAGTTACTCCATGAGTCAGTTAGTTAATCTGTCAGTTAGTTAGTTAGTTAGTTAGTTAGTTAGTTAGTTAGTTAGTTGGTTGGTTGGTTGGTTGGTTGGTTAGTTAAGTTAGTTAAGTTAGTTAGTTAGTTAGTTAGTTAGTTAGTTAGTTAGTTATTCACCTTCTTAGTCATTCAGTTAGACAATTAATCAAACAGTATGTCAGTCAGTCAATCAGTCAGTTAGTTAGCAATTCGGTTAATAAGTTAATTAGTCTGTTAGCTAGTACGTTAGTCATTAATTTAGTCATTCAATCAGTAATTCAGTCAGTCAGCTAGCTAGCTAGTAAGTTAATTAGTTAACTGTTTTAGTTATCTAGTTAGCGTCTACTTCGCTGGTAGAGTGAGTGTGCTGTTTCTCAGGATTCATGCTTTCCCATCCCATGTGCCTATGTGTAATTGTCTAGTAATGGTCCCACTGTGGCAGAGAGTCGGCATGGATTCCGTCATCACACTTCCTGGTAATATTCCCCCGTGCCACATTGATCCCCAGGGAGTGTACATGTTTAATTATAAAACCACGTTAAATGTTAGTTGCGTATGTATGTATGTATGTATGCGTCTACTTGTCTGTGTATAGGTAGACAGGTGTGTATGTATGCGTGTATGTATGTGTGTGTCTGTGTGTGTATGTATGTATGTATGTGTGTATGTATGTACGTACGTACGTATGCACGTAGAACGTACGTACGGCTGCCTGTCTGTATGTTGGGATGCAAGTGACATTTTCTCTGAGAATTCGTCATACATGGATGTAAACATTGAAGAAACATTAGTCCAATCACTGTGTTAGAGTGATATTTATTCTGATAATTCGTCTTACACGGAGGTACACATTGAAGGAACATTAGTCCAATAACTGTTTTATAGTGATATTTTCTCTAAGAATTCGACTTACATGGATGTAAACTTGAAGAAACATTAGTCCTATCAGTGTTACAGAGAAATATTTGCTCTGAGAATTCGTCTTACATGGATGTGAACATTGAAGAACAAGTAGGCCAATCACTGTATTAGAGAGATATTTTGTCTGAGAGTTTGTCCTACATCAGGGGTCACCAAACGTTTTTCAAGGCGGGCCGGATAACTGACAAAATGACGAGCGCGGGCCGGATAGTCATTCTGTACAATACTTTCGCCGGTTTCCTTTGCGAAGGTCTTACGGACGCGGCTCGTAATCCCGTATACCCGCGTTCGAAACACAGCTGCGCGATTTGGCAGTAGACAACGTTGCGCTGGTTTTTACGCTATGTTATGGGTGCCGGTCGTTCAGAAAGCAATGGTAAACTACTGAACGTAAACTTGCCAAGTCATCAACTTCAGTAAACAATGATGGTGTTGATTGCAAACGTCCTGTAAAGGATATGCAACTAACTTTAACAATAATTGCAAGTTAGAACGAAAGCTCTGGGAAAAAAGACTAAAAAGTAAGCACACACAAAAAAACAAAGACAACCAACATATTTATTTATTAAAGAAAGTTATCAAATAAGGCGACGTTAGCAAAAAGATAGTTACATCAGACCTAATGTGCACATATCTGAATCTGACAAATTAAGCAGCAAAAGAGGTTAGTAAGATTTGTGAAACTGGCATATGGCTTTCAAAATACCATCAATGTTTTTTGGTTTGGAATTGCTGCATCCAATCAAGAGAATTGCTTTCAAATGTTTATCAGTCAATCTCGTTCGATGTGGTGACTTCACAGACTTCCCTTTTGAAACTGTTTGCTCACAGACATAAGTTGTTCCAAACACTGATGCCATACCAGCGGCATATTTCTTAAGTTTCAGAAACTCAACATCAGGTTAGCAGCGGTACAATTCAACAAGTTTTCCTTGTCTGTGCTTTTCTATCAACAAGTCATTTGTTTGCAAATCAATGAGCTCCACCTGTAGTTCAACTGGCACATCATCAAGGTTACAATCAAACGGATTCTGGAGCAGACGAATGTCACTCTCAATTCTGTCAATATCTGAAAATCTCTCAAAACTCTTTCCCAGAGCATAACTTTCCAAAACACTTTTAATATGTTGATAGATGTTTTGTTTCGTAGTGATGCCTAATATTGTACTCTTTAAAAACGGCAACACTTTCGCTGCATATTATGAAACTGGTTTTCTGGTCGTTTGTTTCCACAAAAAAGTACTTTACTCCCCATTCTTCATTGAAAATTCGACACTCGGCGTCCACTTTTATTTTCCTAGTAGCCATAATTAAGGTTATGGTCGTCACTAGGAAGGAAGAAGTGCCACAATGTAATATACAAGTAAATGGAAATATTCTTCAACAAGTGAATCGGTACAATTATCTTGGAACAGTCATAACATCTGATGGGAGATGCCTTGAAGAGATTAGAACAAGAATCGCCATGGCGAAAGTAGCCTTTAGCAAGATGAAAAACATTCTGACCAATAAAAAGATGTCAATTGAAACGAGAAAACGAGTGTTGAGGGGATACATAGAGCCTGTTCTTTTGTATGGATGTGAAACTTGGACAATGAGCAGTCAAGCTGAAAAGCATCTGATGGCTGCAGAAATGTGGTTTCTGAGGAAAATGCAAAGAATACCATGGACAGACAGAAAATCCAATGACCAAGTACTACAGGAGACAAATGAACATCGTAAACTGATTAGAGAAATTAGACGTAGACAGTCAAATATTTTTGGACATGTTATGAGAAGAAATGGATTGGAGAACTTAGTGACAACTGGCAAGATCGAAGGGAACAGACCAAGAGGAAGACCGAGAGGAAAATACCTGGATGGCTTGGCCACATGGCATGGACGAGACAGGAACACTGAACTGATCCACGACACTGGTGATCGAGTGAGATGGCGACTCATGACCGCCCACGCTTTCCGGCATGGCACATGATTGATTGATTGATAATTAAGGGTGAAGTACACGGGATCTAAAAATGAAAACAAAATTTGTTAAATTAGAAACATAATTAAAATCCTATTGAAACACACGAAAAGCAGAGGACTATGGGTCACTGGTGAAGCTACGACTTATCAAAGGTACATATAAAGTTTACAGGTACCTTTGTGTAACCGCACAGAGATGATAGAGATAACAGCACAACGTGAATGAAATTCACGAATAGATGCAATGACAAAATAGGCATCCCCATGAATAAACATACACATGATCATCCTTCACAGTACCAGTCATCTAACACTGTACCAGTGATCTTCCATCCCAGCATGGGTAGTCATCCAACACAGTACCAGAGATATTCCATCACAGCATGGGTAGTCATTTAACACAGTACCAGTGAACTTCCATCCCAACATGGGTAGTCATTTAACAAAGTACCAGTGATCTTCCATCACAGCATGGGTAGTCATCTAACACAGTACCAGAGATCTTCCATCCCAGCATGGGTAGTCATCTAACACTGTACCAGTGATCTTCCATCACAGCATGGGTAGTCATCTAACACAGTACCAGAGATCTTCCATCACAGCATGGGTAGTCATCCAACACAGTACCAGTGATCTTCCATCACAGCATGGGTAGTCTTCCAACACTGTACCAGTGATCTTCCATCACAACACTGTAACTTTAGTCTGATACACAAAACCAGCAATTATCAGACAACAAGGTGGAACAATTGCTATCTGAACGACATGCCCCCATATAATTTTATAATAAATCCAACGCAAGGCAGCCAGCAGCCAAATCGCCCGCAGCAGTGTTTCTAACACAATGCGCCGGACACGAATTGCGTCCGAAATTTCTTCGCTACAGAGATGGCCCCAATAAATACGTTAATAAAACATTGCCTCGCCTAGTGGACATTCTAGACAACATAAAAGTTGAGAGCTATAGTTACCGACCGGGATTCGAACATGTCACATCCAAATAACGACAGCTCTTCGCTGCAGGAACGAGTGTATTTCCACGCATGACCAACCAGACACACTTTAAAAAGAGGTGTCTTACTTAGCTAGCTCTATCATCCAAACGAACCCACAACTATAGATTACGGACAGAATTCGTATCTCACCATTGAAATAGCACCATAGCTCTCAGAGTTTTATATTGCACCAGCATAGGTCAACTAACAAACACACAAACACATCGGACCGTAATGCTGTATCATGACGAACATGTAATAAAGAAAAATGGTTGATCGTATCCATTGATGTACCGTATTACACATAAATATCAATTGGGGAACCCTGTGAGGCCACTTAGAGTGTTCATAAATAAATGCGCACGTAATGTTTGGCGTTCATACTTCTATGGGCACGAAACAATACGTGTTTATATATTTATGAACTGTCTAAGTGGCCTCAGAGGTTCACCAATTGATATTAATGATGCAATGCAGCACGCATGGAGAGGCTGAAATTATGACTGTTTTGATAATGGTTCCCCGAAAGCCTTAAGCATTTGGTCATCATCAGAATGACACTCAATAATGAGAGAATCACCAATGTGGAGCTCGCGGTGCAAACTAGAGAAATAGCAGTGAATCAAGAGGTGCTGACAAATGCTGGTGCGAGATATGGCATGCACAAAGAAACCCCTAGAATAGCTAAATTAGAAAGATTTCGTGTGGAATTCACAGGACTAAATAAATAGAGGACAAAAAACAGAGTAAAGGTTATAGAGGTAAAAATTAATAATTTCGGGAGAACACTAACAGAGCTGCATGAAACAGTTAATAATAGAAAGGATTGGACTGAGATGGCTGAGAACTGTGCTCCAGTGTGGAATAGAGGGAAGAAGAAGAAGAAGAAGAAGAAGAAGAAGAAGAAGAAGAAGAAGAAGAAGAAGAAGAAGAAGAGAAGAAGAAGAAGAAGAAGAAGAAGAAGAAGAAGAAGAAGAAGAAAGAGAAGAAAGAAGAAGAAGAAGAAGAAGAAGAGAAGAAGAAGAAGAAGAGAAGAAGAAGAGAAGAAGAAGAAAGAAGAAGAAGAAGAGAGAAGAAGAAGAAGAAGAAGAAGAAGAAGAAGAAGAAGAAAGAAGAAGAAGAAGAGAAGAAGAAGGAAGAAGAAGAAGAAGAAGAAGAAGAAGAAGAAGAAGAAGAATAAGAAGAAGAAAGAAGAAGAAGAAGAAGAAGAAGAAGAGAAGAAGAAGAAGAAGAAGAAGAAGAAGAAGAAGAAGAAGAAGAAGAAGAGAAGAAGAAGAAGAAGAAGAAGAAGAAGAAGAAGAAGAAGAAGAAGAAGAGAAGAAGAAGAAGAAGAAGAAGAAAAGAAGAAGAAGAAGAAGAAGAAAGAAGAAGAAGAAGAAGAAGAAGAAGAAGAAGAAGAAGAAGAAGAAGAAGAGAAGAAGAAGAAGAAGAAGAAAGAAGAAGAAGAAGAAGAAGAAGAAGAAGAAGAAGAAGAAGAAGAAGAAGAAGACGAGTCTAACCTAATCCCATTAGGAGCATTTGAGGTTAGAATTTCGGCGTACGCATAGCCTTGTATTGTCTAGTACAGTTTTATTCAACCAATGGGGAACACTTTTCCTCGTGAGGGATTTAAGGTTTC
>JACEFZ010027706.1:0-70362 GCA_014155875.1 Cepaea nemoralis | reverse complement strand
TCCACACTACACACATACTCCACACAATACTACTCCACACAATACACCTACTCCACACAACACACCTACTCCACACAATACAACTACTCCACACAACACACCACACAATACAACTACTCCACACAACACACCTACACCATACCTACTCCACACAACACACCTACTCAATAGAACACACCTACTCCAGACAACTCACCTACTCCACACAACACACCTACCCCACACAACACACCTACTCCACACAATTCACCTACTCCACACAATACACCTACTCCAGACAACACACCTACTCAATAGAACACACCTACTCCAGACAACTCACCTACTCCACACAACACACCTACCCCACACAACACACCTACTCCACACAATTCACCTACTCCAGAAAACTCACCTACTCCAGACAACACACCTACTCCACACAACACACCTACTCCACACAATTCACCTACTCCACACAACACACCTACTCCACACAATACAACTACTCCACACAACACACCACACAATACAACTACTCCACACAACACACCTACACCATACCTACTCCACACAACACACCTACTCAATAGAACACACCTACTCCAGACAATTCACCTACCCCACACAACACACCTACCCCACACAACACACCTACTCCACACAATTCACCTACTCCAGACAACTCACCTACTCCAGACAACACACCTACCCCACACAACACACCTACTCCACACAATTCACCTACTCCACACAATATACCTACTCCACACAATACACCCACTCCACACAACACACCTACTCCACACAATACAACTACTCCACACAACACACCACACAATACAACTACTCCACACAACACACCTACACCATACCTACTCCACACAACACACCTACTCAATAGAACACACCTACTCCAGACAATTCACCTACCCCACACAACACACCTACCCCACACAACACACCTACTCCACACAATACACCCACTCCACATAACACACCTACTCCACATAACACACCTACTCCACACAATACACCCACTCCACACAACACACCTACTCCACACAATACACCCACTCCACACATTACACCTACCCCACACAACATACCTACTCCACACAATACACCTACTCCACACAACACACCTACTCCACACAATACAACTACTCCACACAACACACCTACTCCACACTACACACATACTCCACACAATACAACTACTCCACACAATACACCTACTCCACACAACACACCTACTCCACACAATACAACTACTCCACACAACACACCACACAATACAACTACTCCACACAATTCACCTTCTCCACACAATTCACCTACTCCACACAACACACCTACTCCACACCACACATCTACTCCACACAATACACCCACTCCACACCACTCACCTACTCCACACAATACACCCACTCCACACGACTCACCTACTCCACACAATTCACCTACTCCACACAATACACCTACTTCACACAACACACCTACTCCACACAACACACCTACTCCACACAACACACCTACTTCACACAACACACCTACTCCACACAACACACCTACTCCACACAACACACCTACTCCACACAACACACCTACTTCACACAACACACCTACTCCACACAACACACCTACTCCACACAACACACCTACTCTAAACATCTAAGTTATTTAAAGCCATTCACATCATCCCACCCCACTTCCTCATACACTGACTTCACACACACACATATACGCACATGCACACTCGTGCACGCGCACGCACGCATGCACGCACGCATGCACACACACACACAGAGTATCACCACGGAGACACAAGGAGAACACAACCCTGCACAACCTACCCTCAAATGCTTCCTCTCTGCAATAAAGTTGGCCTCAATCTTGTTCTTCTCCTGTGTTAAAGTTCTCAGCGAGGAGCTCAGGGTTTTCACCTGTTCTTTCAAGGCCTTTGCTTCATCTTTCCCTTCCTTTATCAGACAATTAATATAATAAATCAATAGATAGAGGAAGAAAACAATCATTCATGAACACACTATCTTGACATTCTAGTCTATACTTTCCTCTTCTAACATGGAACAAAGAGGTACCTTACATTCTTGTCTTTCCTCTACTACCCTACGATGTAGAGATGACTGACATGAAATGGGTGGATCTGTCAATGGCCACAGTCACACCTGATATCACTTCATCACCAAGAAGATACTCATTTAAAACAGTGAACGTCAGGAAGCATCCCTGGCCCGCTCTCAACCATCATGGGTAGACTAAAGTAGCAGATGCTCTGACAGAAGTGAAATACAGAAAACCTACCCACAGAACGTGTCAAGCTGAGGGAAGATCAGCTGTAGCTGAGTGTGTTGGTCACATGACAAGCATGAGCTGGACAGCAACAAGAGTTGTACTTGCTGCTAAGACACTGAGCAACACCATCCAACTTTGTGTTCTCTTATTTAAATGTCAGCCCTGGTAACGTCAGGTCACAAGTGCAAGACATGCTTGTCTGCTGCCTGTTATCCCCAATGAAGCACACATCCTCAAACAGCTCATGCCATGCGCTGCTATCTGTTGTAGCTCCTTCCACGTCTTCCCCATACTGCTCATCTCCGACTCCGACTCTTCTCTAAGTGTTCTTCAGGTCTTCCTCTATTTCAGCTGCCTTGTGGGTGCTTTGTGTCTTCCTCTATTTCAGCTGCCTTGTGGACTACAGGGCAGAATGTAATTACAGTTATGCTAATAATAGCAGGCTGGCATTGTTGGTGTAACTGATATGGCGCTACACTAATAAAGGCATGAGCGCTGTCAGATGAGGGTTTGACCAGCACTTGTCACATACCCTCACATACATCACTGGTGTCATCTACCACAGTTCTAACCAGATGTATTCTCAACACTGGTGTCATCTACCACCATTCTAACCTGATGTATTCAATATTGGTGTCATCTACCACCATTCTAACCTGATGTATTTCAATATTGGTGTCATCTACCACCATTCTAACTAGATTTATTCCAACACAGGTGTCATCTACCACAGTTCTAACCAGACTTATTCCAGCACATGTGTCATCTACCACAGTTATAACCAGATGTATTCCAACATTGGTGTTATCTACCACAATTCTAACCTGATTTATTCCAACAGTGGTGTCATCTACCACCATTCTAACCTGATTTATTCAAACATTGGTGTCATCTACCACTTCTTCTTCTTCTGCGTTCGTCCGGAATGTTGTTTTATATGTAATTGTATTGTGTCTGTTAACAGCAGAGCTGAAATACTTACGCATTTTGGCTGACACATCCGACTTCTGCGGGCATTTGTTGACCAGGTTAACCTTCCCGGGTTTTCATCTATCATTATTCTAACCAGATTTATTCCATCACTATTGTGATCTACCACAGTTCTAACCACATATATTCCAACAGTGGTGTGATGTATCACAAATCTATAACAAAAAGAAACATACATGTACTGGTTTATTGATGCCCAGAGGATCTTCGTCATCTATTTTGCTACCTCCATCTGCTGAAGTGTCCTCGGAGTTTGCGGTGTCTGTCTCGTCTATGTTGCCATGACTACCACTGGAACTTAAGGCAGCAAAACTGGCCTCAAGTGCTTCCTTCTCTTTAACAACGCTCTTGTAGGCTGCCACCACATCTAGGGAAGAGAAAGTTGTATCTCACAGGTCGTACTATCTCTATATGTGTGCAGATGTCATAGCATGTCTATATGTGTGTTGATGTCTTCACTATATGTGTCTAGATGTCATACTTTGTCTGCATGTATGACTGGATGCCATACCGTGTCTAGATGTCATAACTTGTCTGTATGTGTGTCTAGATGTCACATCTTGTCATTAAGTATGTCTAGATGTCATACCATGTCTACTGATATATATATATATATATATATATATATATATATATATATATATATTATATATATATATATATATATATATATATATATATGGCAGATGTACATGCATATCTATAGATCTTATTCTTCTGTTGGTGTCTGTCATCTGCCAATGGAGCATATGTCCCTGTTTGTCCCTGACACCAAGCCCTTGACAACATACCAAGCCCCTGGCACCATGCCCCTGACACCAAGCCCCTGGCACCATGCCTGTGATACCAAGCCCCTGATACCATGCTCCTGACACCAAGCCCCTGATACCATGCTCCTGACACCATGCCCCTGATACCAAGCCCCTGATACCAAGCCCCTGACACCAAGCCCCTGACACCAAGCCCTTCAATACTTTGCTGTCGACTGCACCTCCCCACACAAAAACTTCATAGATATCATGTTATTACAGCATGCAGATAGAGAAATTGGCAGGCAATAGGTGAAATCAACACATTGTGACAGACATAGTGGAGAAGGAACAACTACTGGACCACAATATGTCCGCAGTGTGGGCAGAGTCACCATGTGAAACCTACAAATCTGCTATTGAAGGGCACAGTCCAGTAAGCCAGAAGACCAGACACACCAGAAAACAGGACACACCAGAAAACAGGATACACAAGAAAACAGGACACACAAGAAATGGCTACGATACCAACACGCAAAGACATTCAGGCAGAACTACTGAGAAATGAAGTAAGCGGGAGTGATAATGATGAATATAGTGTCTCTGAAATACCATGTGCCAATTATGTGAACAGACAGTCTGTGACATTGCATGTGACAATTATGTGAACAGACAGTCTGTGACATTGCATGTGCCAATTATGTAAACAGACAGTCTGTGACAATGCATGTGCCAATTATGTGAACAGACAGTCTGTGACAATGCATGTGCCAATTATGTGAACAGACAGTCTGTGACAATGCATGTGCCAATTATGTGAACAGACAGTCTGTGACAATGCATGTGCCAATTATGTGAACAGACAGTTTGTGACATTGCATGTGCCAATTATGTGAACAGACAGTCTGTGACAATGCATGTGCCAATTATGTGAACAGACAGTCTGTGACAATGCATGTGCCAATTATGTGAACAGACAGTTTGTGACAATGCATGTGACAATTATGTGAACAGACAGTTTGTGACAATGCATGCGCCAATTATGTGAACAGACAGTTTGTGACAATGCATGTGCCAATTATGTGAACAGACAGTCTGTGACAATGCATGTGCCAATTATGTGAACAGACAGTCTGTGACAATGCATGTGCCAATTATGTGAACAGACAGTTTGTGACAATGCATGCACCAATTATGTGAACAGACAGTTTGTGACAATGCATGTGCCAATTATGTGAACAAACGGTCTGTGACAATGCATGTGCCAATTATGTGAGCAGATAGTCTGTGACAATGCATGTGACAATTATGTGAACAGACAGTCTGTGACATTGCATGTGACAATTATGTGAACAGACAGTCTGTGACAATGCATGTGACAACTATGCTATTAGTGAACAGACAGTCTGTGACAAGGCATATTGCCAATTATGTGAACAGACAGTCTGTGACAATGCAATGTGACAATTATTGTGAATCAGACAGTCTGTACAATGCATGTGCCAATTATGTGACAGAAGTCTGTGACAATGCATGTGACAATTATGTAACAGACAGTCTGTGACATTGCATGTGACAATTATGTGAACAGACAGTCTGTGACAATGCATGTGCCAATTATGTGAACAGACAGTCTGTGACAATGCATGTGCCAATTATGTACAGACAGTCTGTGACAATGCATGTGACAATTATGTGAACAGACAGTCTGTGACAATGCATTGACAATTATGTGAACAGACAGTCTGTGACAAGGCATATGCCAATTATGTGAACAGACAGTCTGTGACAATGCAGAGTGATACACTGTAACATTCACATACAGGCCAGCTGATACATGAACACTCACATACAGGACGTGATACATGTCACATCACATAAGCAGGACAGTGATCACACGTAACATTCCCATACAGGACAGTGATACATGACACATCACATACACGACAGTGACACATGTCACATCTATATACCTGACAGTGATACATGTAACACTCACATACAGGACAGTGATACATGTAACATTCACATACACAACAGTGACACATGTCACATACATGACAGTGATACATGTAACATTCACATACAGGACAGTGATACATGTAACACTCACATACATGACAGTGATACATGTAACATTCACATACAGGACAGTGATACATGTAACATTCACATACATGACAGTGATACATGTAACACTCACATACATGACAGTGATACATGTGACATTCACATACAGGACAGTGATACATGTAACATTCACATACAGGACAGTGATACATGTGACATTCACATACAGGACAGTGATACATGTAACATTCACATACAGGACAGTGATACATGTAACATTCACATACAGGACAGTGATACATGTAACATTCACATACAGGACAGTGATACATGTCACATTCACATACACGACAGTGATACATGTAACATTCACATACAGGACAGTGATACATGTAACATTCACATACAGGACAGTGATACATGTGACATTCACATACATGACAGTGATACATGTAACATTCACATACAGGACAGTGATACATGTAACATTCACATACAGGACAGTGATACATGTAACATTCACATACAGGACAGTGATACATGTAACATTCACATACATGACAGTGATACATGTAACATTCACATACAGGACAGTGATACATGTAACATTCACATACATGACAGTGATACATGTAACATTCACATACATGACAGTGATACATGTAACATTCACATACATGACAGTGATACATGTAACATTCACATACAGGACAGTGATACATGTGACATTCACATACATGACAGTGATACATGTGACATTCACATACAGGTCAGTGATACATGTAACATTCACATACAGGACAGTGATACATGTAACATTCACATACAGGACAGTGATACATGTAACATTCACATACATGACAGTGATACATGTAACATTCACATACAGGACAGTGATACATGTAACATTCACATACACGACAGTGATACATGTAACACTCACATACACGACAGTGATACATGTAACATTCACACATACATTGGCACCTTGCAGTCTTGACAGACAATAGTTTGTGCTTCAAAAAGCCATAATAACTACAACCCATGGTGGTAGTGAATGTGACTAATAAGGCCAATCTGCGCTGTAAATGTTCGTCCACAGTGGATGCATGTGAATACATAGTGATTTCTACCATCATGCACTATCTTGTGTCTCACACGCTCGGTTTGTGACTTATTTGAAATCATTTTCTCCTGTGTCTTTATTCCATTTCTGATAGTTGCCCTCCATGCAACACATTCAACGGCGACTTGCTCCCAATGTGCATTATCAATTCCTGAATCAATCATGTCCCGCTTACACACATCTTTGTGTCATAGTAGAGGCCGACCCTGAGATCTCTTACCCATCTGTAATTCACCAAAAAAGATGTCCTTTGGTATTCTACCATCATCCATCCTCCTAATGTGTTCTATCCATCTAAGTCTACAAAGACTGAGTATAGAACAAACTGTCACACAACCTTATCTTTCCAATACTTCAGTATTTGTGATTTTGTCTTGCCACTTAATACCAAGTATTCTTCGCAGACACTGCATATGAAAGCTGTTTAAACGATTCTCTTGGTGTGAGTTGACCAGGCTTCACTGCCATAAAGAAGAGTACTAAGGACACAGGCTTGATAGACAAGTACTTTTGTTTTGGCAGTAAGCTTCCTGTTCTCCCAGACTCTTTTTGTTAACCTGTTCATTGTTGTTGCTGCCTTAACAATCCTGATGTTGATTTCCTGATCTAGGGATAATTTACTATTTACCACTGATCCTAGATATGTAAAATGGTCTACTATCTCTAGTTCGGCGTCGTCAATAAAGATTGATGGTACCCCATGTGCACCTTGTGACATAATCTGTGACTTCTTTTTGCTAATTGTTAAACCAAATTCAGAACAAGCATTGGAGAATGCAGATAGTAGACATTGCAATTCTTCCTCAGAGTGAGTCATAATTGCAGCATCATCTGCAAAAAGCAACTCTCTGATCAGTACCCTCCTAATTTTGGTCTTGGCCTTCAATCTCTCAACATTGTAGAGGCTGCCATATGAGTGTGAGTGAATGTATATACCACCATCCTGATCACGAAAGGCATATCTCAGAAGAAGAGAAAAGCTTATTGCAAAGAGGGTGGGAGCTAGTACACAACCTTCCTTAACTCCACTTTTGATTTCAAACTCTTCTGAACTTGCACCATCAAACTTGATTATACCCTTCATGCCTGTGTGGAATGATTCCACAATGGACAGAAGAGTTGGTGGGCAGCCAATCTTCTTTAGTGCCTTGAAAAGACCCTCACGACTGACCAAATCAAATGCCTTTGTGAGGTCGATGAAGGCAATAAACAGTGATTGATTCTGTTCACGGCATTTTTCTTGCATTTGTCGCAATGAGAATATATCAATGGTAGACCGGTTCTGTCGAAAGCCACACTGTGATTCGGGGTAGACTTGATCTCCTAGGACTTGAAGTCTGCACAGAACATTTCTGGCAAATACTTTTCCAACAATACACAGAAGTGAGATACCCCTATAGTTGTTGCAGTCGCTCCGATCGCCCTTGTTCTTGTACAGTGTTATGATGCTTGAATCTTTGAAATCCTGTGGGACTTGTCCTTCTCGCCAGCATAGCTCTATTAGCTGGTGGATCTGTAGAGTGAGTGTGTCTTGCCCACTCCTGATAACCTCTATTGGAATCCCATCCTTACCTGGAGCCTTGCCAGATGCAAGTTCATTTATAGCACACTTAACTTCTGTTATGGTGGGAAGTGTGTCCAGGTGGTCAAGAGTTGGTAGAGCCTCTATGGCGTTGAGGGCATCATCCGCTAGTTTGGTCTCACTTGAGTAAAGCTCTAAATAGTGCTCTACCCATCTATCCATCTGCTGTTTCTTATCAGTGATGATTTCTCCAGTCAAGGTTTTCAGTGGTGCACTTCTTTTGATCACTGGACCACAGGCTTTCTTTATCCCTTCATACATGCTTCTGATGTTTCCCTTATCATTTGCATTTTGAATGGACTCACATAACTTGATCCAATAGTCATTCGCACACTGCCTGGCAGCCTTTTGACATCCTTCCTAGCTTGCTTCAGCTCACTGAGAGTGTTACGCGTTGTTCTTTCCTTGTTTCTTAAGAGAGCTATCTTCGTTTTATCAATCAAGGGCTGCAGTGTCTGGCTGTTTGCCGCAAACCAGTCCTGCCTCTTATGATCCACAGTGCCGTAAACCCCTACGGCAGTTTTATAAAGAGTTTCCATAAGGTTACCCCACTTTTCACTTGCTGTACAATTTTCTGGTGTATCAGTGAAAGCGTCTTCAAGTTGCTGTTGAAACTGAAAGCACTTTTCAGGATCGTGAGTGTTAATAATATTAATCCTGGGGCTAGATTTGTGTTTAGCTGTGTAGATTCTCTTTGGTCTCAGTCTAACCCTTGCAACAACCAAAGAATGATCCGTATCACAGTCAGCACTGTGGTAACTACGAGTCAATGATATATGGTTCAGATGTTGTCTCCGTGTGATGATGAAGTCCAGCTGGTGCCAATGGCCGGATCTTGGATGTTTCCATTGTGACCTAATGCATCTCTTTTGTTTTAAAAAAATGAGTTTGTAATACATAGGTCATTACTGGTGCAATGCTCCAACAGCCTTTGCCCATTTTCATTCATGCGATGGATGTTGATGTTGTATTTTCCAAGACACACTGGTGACACTGGCCTTGCCCACACGAGCATTGAAATTGCAGCTGGGCGTAATAAAAAACTATTATCCCTGCGCCTGGCAACCTCTTGTGGTTTTGCCACCATTATACCTGCATATGCACCGACACTTGATTCCTCTGATGATGTGAAGGATTCGTTCTATGAGGAGTTAGTTAGTGATCATCAAGGCAGTTCCAAAATCTGACTACATTTATTTATATGCTCGGTGATTTCAATGCTCGTGTGGGCAAGGACTCGAGTTCATGGCCAGTGTGCCTTGGAAAATACACAGGTGAGAAGGAGGGACTGACGGTGAGATAAAACCACGACATGGCCGAGATGTGGAGTAGACAGACACTACAAAGTTTACCAACAACCACAGCCGGCGCCATCTTGACATAGAGTTGACGCCCCTGACACACAAAAACATGGACGGGAATCCACACTCGCCTCACCTCCCAGGTGCTCAGTCTCTCGGCAGATACTAGTGACATCTATATCGTTTGATTGACTGGCACCTTGCTGTCTTGACAGACGATAGTTTGTACAATGGAGTTTATATCTCTCCGTTATGCAAAGTCTGGGCTGTATTATAGAGACCATATGTTGCCCATGCAGCATGATCCCTCTCTCGGCCTGCCTAGTTTACTCCAGAGGAAAGGTAACATCAATACATCTGGAACAAGACCAGCTGCAGAAACTGACAGATAGGTAAAGCTATACTCTAACTGTCGCTTAAAAGTCGACAGGGTCGACTTCATTGCATCGGGTTTTATCTCATATGGCTCGGTCTCTTTCCGTAACGCGGAAAGCGTCGCACCAAGCACGAACTCCGTACCTCTAGCGACGACCCACAGGACTCTCCGAAAAATTTAACTCGTGAACCAAAGGACGCGGCCCGAAATCGAATCCACAACCTTCGGAGCCCGAGTCAAACGGCTTGACCACTTCGCCACAGAGACTCCGCAAAACGGACTGATTTGCTTTATGCAGTAATGTGTGGCTTTTGGTTTTCTAATTACTGCCTCTCCCAACGATGATGAACTGTATTTTTCGTGGAGGGCTTTTGTGTTGGCATTCTGGCGGCAGCATCATGTACGGTAAAATGATTTTACCTATGTCCGCGGTTGTTTGTAGCGTGAACTGCTTGCTCGGGAAAATGGTGGCTGGCTTTGTCGCAAAACGGACTGATTTGCTTTATGCAGTAATGTTTGGCTGCTGGTTTTTTCAGTGACTGTCGCTTCCATCGACGATGAACTGTATTTATCGTGGAGGACTTTTGTGTTTTGCACAGTGTACCTACGTATGCAGGCTGTTGGTTTGTCGAGACTCCTGTCTGTTTTACTTTTCACATAGGGCAGTGAGGAGCATTTGGTGTGATATTCACTTGCACAGGAACGGAGCGTAATGGGGACGACCAGTTGCTGTGAAGTTGGAACCTCAACTAATTAACTAATTGACTATGTTTATTGACATCCCAAGAAAGCACCTCTACAAGGGTATGTCAGATAGTTATGCACCACAATTATTATCTCACCTAATAATAAAGATAGAAGCATTAAATTTGCACCCATTTATGATTATAATCTCTTCTAACCGCGATACAAAACCGTTGAAATGGCAGATATTTATAACGTACGTTACAAACAGAGGATTGTTATATAAGTTTTGATCACAGCGAAAGAAACTGTTGATAACATTCACAAACGTTTGTGTGATGTTTATGGAACTGTGACATATTTGGTTGTCCTTCGCCGATTTCCTGGAAATGGAGAAACGGGGTACTAGGTAGACGATCCTTAAATGGACTGGGTATGATTCCTAAAGTGAGTCTACAGTTACTTCATTCTCTGCGTATATCCGGAGTTCCGACATTACCGTCTCAACGATTGCATGAAGAATAAGTATACTCACAAAGGAAACCCTCCTCATAGTCACACAGCATATTGAAGGGCAGCCCAACATCTTTTCCTCATTCGCAGGACTTACACTCGGAGTACCGTCATGTTTTTATCAGACCAACAAGTGGAGTATGAGGTGTGAAGTTCAGATGCACTAAACTGAACTAAAGGGACAGTAGCTGAGAAATTCACCTTGTGCATCCCTCAGGAGTATTTTCCTGTGTCAAGACTGCTTGCTCCGCCTCAACACCCTTAGGCCATTGTATACCAGGATAGGTATCCCCACGTGCTCCGCCTCAACACCCTTAGACCATGGTATACCAGGATAGGTATCCCCACGTGCTCCGCCTCAACACCCTTAGACCATGGTATACCAGGATAGGTATCCCCATGTGCTCCGATATAAATGTTATACCAGCACAACCCTAGAGCACAGCCCTAGAAGAAGAACCAGTAATTTAATATTGTTAACTCCGATGGGGCTGATTACAACATCTTTTTCCACTGGATAATGAATGTGGAAGAAAGAGAGTTTTATCATTGTGCGCTACGAATTTATCTGCACCACTGAAGGATTTATGTCAACCAGTATAATCAGAGAATGGTATTACTATTAATCCTGTCTATAACCTACAGTTGAATTGTGTAAAGATTGGTTGATTGGATGATTCATCTTTATTTAAGAAGTCGAGAGATTGATTGATTGATTGATTTGGGAATCGACATCACAGCATTCGGGGCATTCCCATAAGTGCTCCGTCCCCATCCTCAGCAGCCAGCGAAGAGTTCCAGCACTAATAGTACCAGTAGCAATCTGATTATAAGTCCGTCTCGCCTTTCCTTTGAGCGTTGAGCGTCGGCCAGATCCCTTCGTCACTCCTCGTTGTCTCATTCTTGCCAGACCATGGTAATCCATTTGCTCCTCCGAGGTGTGCACGTGCTCCCACAAGGCCGCAACCACGTCTGCCTTGTCATGTATCAATACTCCACCAAGTTCTGCAGAGCCAGCCAATCTGTCCGCCTGTTCATTTCCCAGCACACCGGCATGCCCCGGAGAAAAGATCCAGGCGATGCTTGTCACCCGTGACCTCCGAAGCGAAGCAAGCCACTCCGCACGAAGTCTGCCCGTCCTCACCCTCGTCAGCATGCTTTCTGAGTCAGTTACAATCACGATGTGTGTGTGTGTGTGTGTGTGTGTGTGTGTGTGTGTGTGTGTGTGTGTGTCATATCCTCCATCCAGCGGAGAGCTGCAGTGACTACCTCCACTTCCATTCTTAAGCTGGATGTTGTGGTATCATATGCCAGGCTCTCCTGCCCCAAACATCGACCATTAGCTTTGGCTATGAACCCCCAGCCACTTCTCTCACCTCTTGACACCGAACCATCTGTGTAGATAATCACATCACTCGAGTGAGCATTGTCCTGAATTAGTTGCTGGATTTCCACTTCCGTGGCCCCTGCTGGCCACTCCCTGCACTCCCGGCTTAATGTGATTATAACTCTGCACAAGTCTGACTGCTCTGCTGGCACTCTGACCCACTCCTCTCCACGCCTAATGTTCTCCAGGAGGCACACCTGTCTGATCGTATCCTCCGCCTGAGCCATCCATGATTTCCCTCTTATCAGTCGCTGACCCTTAACTGCGTCCAGCGCCTCATGCAGTGGGTGGTAGAAGTCGAGAGAGCTCCAAGATAAAACTGAGTTGTGGGATGGCCTTGGCGACATGAAATTTGTCTTTGCTGAAGTACCTTGTTGGTGTGAGTTGAGTTTTTCCAGATCTTATGACCCAGAGTGTTGAAGGGTCGTCATCTTTTTCATCGTCCACGATGGACTGGGGAATTACCTTCTGTCCAGTCTGAAGAGGAACTTCTATGTTTGGTGACTGACCTCTAGCCTCAGCTTCACTGGGCCATACAGTGGACATATGTTTTCAGTCATGGTTAGATCCACTCAGTATATCTCGTCATGGGAATAAATAACAGTGTGAAGCCAGGATTGCTGCCAGTGATGATGAATTTACATAAACCTAATAATTTAAATAGGGGTTGATATAGAGGAAGAAGTTTATCCCAGTGCTATTTGGGAGAATATTTAATGATGATCTGACTCTATAGTGATATGAACACGAGTGACTGTTACCATCATTAAGCAGATAAATTCGAAGATTTATTGAGTCAATTATTTGTGATTTGTTGGTTGGTTTTATGTAGGGGGAAATCATATAAAATTTTACACTGATTTGTCATCCATGTGTTTGAACTATTGGTTGGGTAATTGATATGCACAGGCCAAACATGGAATTTCCCTGAGACCGACCACTTTTCGCAATATATTGTTGTGTTGAAACCTGGAGTTCGCGTTGATAAATTGTGGACGTTTTGTTCAATAGTTGTTGTTCACATTTGTTATGTAATATTGTGTTATAGTTGTGTTGTGATCTTAGTGAGGAGGGATCCATACACACGGACACATATTTGTAATGGAATTAATTTTTTTCTCCCTCTAGTGTCTTTGGTAGATTTCCCTGATCACCTCGCCTTTCAAGGGAGACCCTTTTCTTAATAAATTTCGTGTGGGACTTGAATATTTTCTATCTTGGTCTTCGCGATGGGGGTTTGGAGCCATTCAATGGCCTCCTCAAGAAGGTTGATTTAAACTGTTAACCCATCTCATCCGTGATTCCCTAGACATTCGCCCAATAGAATATTTTCCACTTTACAAGTGGGGGATCATAGAAATATTCAGAGTTGTTATTTTACCACCAAAGGGTGGCTATCGCTAAAAGGTGGGTTAGCTTCTGGGATCTGAAATTTGCTGAGGGATGTTTGTCTCTGGGATTTGAAGGATTTGAACCTTGCAACGTGGAGTCTATGGATGATTATCTGGGACCTGTATGTTGATTCCTGGTTATGTTGGGGATGATTGTTATTGGTTCCAAATTTAAATTGGTTTAAAGGTATTTGTTGTGGTAATTATTCTAATGGCTTGTGGGTCCCCATATTTGCTTGTACCTACGATTGATTAACTGAATGGGTTGATTTGTTGGTTTGTCAATGTTGCCATTGGTTCTTTTTTTTTCATGCTCTTTTTGTCTATGTGTATGTAGCAGAAAGGGTTGAACTTGCCCGAGGCAACAGAGAGCAGGAAGGGTTGTCTTTGGTGGCTGAGACAACTCAGAGCACGGTGTTGTCTTTTTGAAAATGGTAAAGACATGTTTGTTTAAGTGGGACCCCATAGACAGATTAGAAGAAACTTATGAAAGCCAGGGAACAATAATAGCAACCATTCCCCAAACTGAATGCTAGGGCCTAATACGGCCATTTCAGTCAACGTGTAATGATAGAAGAGAAGGAATGTTGACACTTTGCAATGTTCATGGGCTTCACGCGTTAAAAAGCTGACAACGCATATATGGCATATCCTCTTCATCATATAGTGCATGTTTGGCATTGCCGAAAGTAGAGTAAACTAGACAGGCCGAGAGAGGGATCATGCAGCATGGGCAACACCTGGTCTCTAAATTCAGCCAGGCTTTGTGTTATGGAGAGATACCCCATTTTACAAACTATCATCTGTCAAGACGGCCAGGTGCCAGTCAGATACACTAGACAACATAAAAATTGTAAGCTAGTTATCATACATGTTTTCGAACCCGTGCCCTCCACGTGACAACACCCTGCTACAGGTACAAGTCTACTCGACAAACAGGGTAGCTGTAGCGTCAGGTGGGCGGTAGAATAGGCCAAATTAAACCCTCACTTCAGAAAATGACAAGTATCGTGGGCAGTACGTCACTTTCACTGACAGAGAGTGACAAGTATCGTGTGTAGTACGTCACTTTCACTGACAGAGAGTGACAAGTATCGTGTGTAGTACGTCACTTTCACTGACAGAGCGTGACAAGTATCGTGTGTAGTACGTCACTTTCACTGACAGAGAGTGACAAGTATCGTGTGTGGGACGTCACTTTCATTGACAGAGAGTGACAAGTATCGTGTGCAGTATGTCACTTTCCTTGATAGAAAATGACAGGTTCGTTGTGTGTCATTTACATGATGTTGCAATCAATCCCAGCATGTATCGTTTGCGTGCGATTTACTAGCCATGTTTAGTTTAGTAGTTTGCCATCGTTTTCTAAACTGCCGACGCCTTACACCATTTAATCAACGCAAAGCGGTCTGCTTCCAAATCACCGGCACTTAATGTCTAACCAGAGGCTCGGCATGGCAGGGTTGTATGAAACTGCACCCCTCGCTATCCTCTACGGTACCGACATGGGACCTTTGTTGCTGAGTGTAAGGCGGTCACAACCGCTGGCATAGAAATAATAATTAATATTTAAAGACATGAGACAAGGGGCACTGAAAACACTGACAGATCACTGGATGGAGCAGGAGGTAGACCTAGAGAAATGATGTTGGAAGGGTATAGATTGTGGCACAGAGAACTGTCTATAGCAGAGTTGATCTAGAACACCAAAGTCCGAGAGCTGCGGAGAGACACGAAGGCCTATGCCAGTTGGCACAGCACATGATGATGTTGAGACCCCCCCAATATTTGTTTACTGTTTCCAGGAAATACCACCGCCATAAAAACGAAAGTGGTCATTTCCGTTTCCGGTTGTTGATATTGAACCCATGGCCTGAAGCTGAAGGAGAACAGAGGTGGGGGATTGTGACCGCTTGTTGCTGTTGTCTATGTATCTCTCTCTGTTTGCCATTGCTTCGCTGCCTGTTTGCCACACCGTCTACTATGTTTACGTCACTTAAAACTTACTGAAATTATAATTTGATATCGAATACACTTCAGATTGTCGATGCGCGTACCACTTGATGACAGGCATTTGACGATTTGTTCAACCAGAAACTGAGAAATCGGCAGTCTCAGTCTCACGGAGAAGTTTTCGCCCCTGTCTGTGTTGGCCAGCTGTTGGCATTCCACTGTAAGTCCATGTTTTATATTGTCCCTTAAACATGTTCATTTCAGCAGTCCATCCATCCATCATGTGCCATGCCGGTAAGCGCGGGCGGTCATGTTTTGCGATCTCACTCGATCACCAGAGTCGTGGATCAGCTCCGTGTTCCTGTCTCGACCATGCCATGCAGCCAAGCCATCCAGGTATTTACTTCTCGGTCTTCCCCTGGGTTTCTTCGATCTTGCCAGTTGTCACCAAGTTCTCCAATTCATTTCTTCTAACATGTCCAAACAACCAATGACTGTCTACATCTAATTTCTCTAATCAGTTTACAATCTTCATTTGTTTCTTTAAGGACTTGTTCATGGGAGCTGCTATTAACAACATTTTGTGAATAGTACAAGCTGCTATACAAAAAAATTTGTGGCTGGTCACGTGATTATTTGGCACAAAAATTTGTGAATAGTACGAACCGCTATACACAAAAATTCGAAGAAGACTCTATTATTCTCTCTTCTTGTCTGTCTTTTTTTTTTCAATTTCTTTTCCTTCAAACATCACAAAGACAATATTTGTCGACAAGGACAAGGACTCTACGTACAGTGATATATATTTTAGTTCCTAAAACAAGCAAATAGAAAGTCGCTTAGAGAAGCCCTGGAGATGTGGATATACAGACGAATAGGTCGTATTTCATGGAAACAAAAACAATCAAATGCAGAGGTTCTAGAAAAACTTGGAAGAAATAAAGAGGAGGCAAGTGAAATATTTCAGCCATGTTAAAATAGATGATACTCTTATATAAAACATACTGGAGGGCAAGCGAGCAAGAGGTAGATAACGATACAAGTGGGAAGATAACATCAAGTGATGGACAAACATTAGCCTGACAGAATGTACACTCAAGGCGAGAGACAGACAGTCAGGATACTTATCCTGCCAGACGACGTCCCGGGGTATATAATAAATCAACATTGAAACTTGATAATAAAACAGCTCGTAAACAACAGTCGTCAAATGCAGGCTTCAGAAGCCAAAACCGAACTGAAGAACTAAGTCGACTCCGCTAGACTTTGGCAGTTATGACGCTGTTTATTTCCGCAGCGCACAGGGTTGTAGCAAATAATAAAGAATCAAATACTGTGCCTGTTCTGACCAGTATTACAATTATAATTAAAAATGAATATCAAGTCCCAAGCCATCTGTGCTCAAAATTCTAAACAATGTCCTTGTCCGCCAACACAGCATCTTTCTCTCTATCCGTTCTCTTCTGATATAGAGTTTCTGCATTCGTCTGCATATTCATTCGTGGCTTATATGAACGATATCTCCACACATTGACTCGTCCATTCCATGTATTAACTCAGCCACCAATGCGATATAGTACCAGTGCCTCGCCAACCTATCCTTCTCAAATTCACATGAGCTGCTGTTGTTGACAATCTTCCGTGACGTTTTTATGTTACCACGTCATATCCCTAGATTTATTACCATTTTGGCTTTGGGATTCTCTGATATTTCTAATTTGTCTCATTACGTCACACCTGCCACTTGGCAAACATCTGTGCACTGCCAAAACAAATTGCTTGAAGCAACAGAGATGTCGTCTCACAGGAGAATGCTGAACATCTGTGCACAGCCAAAACAAATTGCTTGAAGCAACAGAGATGTGATTTGACAGGAGAGTGCTGAACATCTGTGCACAGCCAACATGAGTCATTTGCATGTTGTGAACAAGAGTAAGAGAACTAGTCACTAACATCACAAATAGCGAACATTCTGTAGCCACCTTGTGAGAAAGGAAAACCGGAACATGTGCTGACGTCTGCACAGATTTATGAAAAGAGAGATAGAGGAAGACAGTGAGAGATTTTGTCCTTGTGGCATAGAAAAAAATGTTGGCACGCAAATGAATACTTTCTGTTGTACATTGTCAGATGTGGAGAGGCATGATCATCCCAGCGGGGCTCTTGACGATGTTGTTGGCTTCTGTCCATCATGTTGTGTGAGTGCTGGCTGGGGCCCGTGGATGTGTTTCTGTTGTGTCTTACAGAGAATCGTGTGTCGTGGTTAGGCCACTAGCTTGCCAGCACAAGAGGTTTTGGGTTCAGTTGCCAGTCTTGTCTAAATCATCCATGTGTTTGTGACCAAGAGTTGCCTACCCCATACATGTGTTTGTGACCAAGAGTTGCCTACCCCATACACGTGTTTGTGACCAAGAGTTGCCTACCCCATACACGTGTTTGTGATCAAGAGTTGCCTACCCCATACATGTGTTTGTGACCAAGAGTTGCCTACCCCATACACGTGTTTGTGACCAAGAGTTGCCTACCCCATACATGTGTTTGTGACCAAGAGTTGCCTACCCCATACACGTGTTTGTGACCAAGAGTTGCCTACCCCATACATGTGTTTGTGATCAAGAGTTGCCTACCCCATACATGTGTTTGTGATCAAGAGTTGCCTACCCCATACATGTGTTTGTGATCAAGAGTTGCCTGCCCTATACACGTGTTTGTGACCAAGAGTTGCCTACCTCATACACGTGTTTGTGACCAAGAGTTGCCTACCCCATACACGTGTTTGTGACCAAGAGTTGCCTACCCCATACACGTGTTTGTGATCAAGTTGCCTACCCCATACATGTGTTTGTGACCAAGAGTTGCCTACCCCATACATGTTTGTGACCAAGAGTTGCCTACCCCATACATGTGTATTTGTCCATGTGTTGCCTACCTCATATATATGTGTTTTTGTCCATGTGTTGCCTACCTCATATATGTGTGTTTTTGTCCATGTGTTGCCTACCTCATCCATATGTTGCCTACCTCATCCATATGTTGCAGACTACCCACACATGTCGTGTCCATTTACATAACATATGTGTATGTTGCACTCACATACTCATGTGGACAATTCATCTTCTCTGCCAACTTGCCAGATAATCCCCTTGAATGTGTATTCCTCCGCAGGTGTTTGTGCCAGCTTTCATGAGGACTCCAGTTGCCAGGTTACCTACTTCTAGCAAAGAGATTGGCCCCTCCTGGCAGATTGACAACTGAACATCTGTAGACTGTGTATGCAGATGATGATAGTTTGAGTGACCAGGCACATACAACAGAACCCCGCAGGGAACTCAACAATGTGGAACATTATATTTAATGCTGCTCGCTACTACGCTCCGTACATCACACTCCCATTTGCCGCTCTGATTGGGGTCATTGGCTACAACCTGGAGTGGGCCATCCGCAAGGACAAGAATACGCCGTACAAGGCAGTCAGCATTCTGGAGGAGAGGAATGAGAGAAAGCTTCGGGAGATTGACCTAGTCGACCCCACACATGTTGAATCTCTCAAGTCCAAGAAGGACATCCCCAAGACAATCCTGGGCCGGAATGAAAACTTTGATAACAAGTCTTGATGATTGGAGTTGATTTTCTGTATAAGTGCATCATTTGTCACGTGGCATTAATAGTTGTGATTTAGAAAGAGTGCCTCACAAAATCGTGTATAGTTTGGTTTAATATTGTAAACATCCAGCAAATATGATGGTTGCCTTAGTTCTTAATTTTGATATCCAACAAACATGATAGTTGCCTAAATTTTTAATTAGGGTGTCCAACAAACATGATAGTTGCCTTGGTTCATGACTTGGATATCCAGCAAACAGATGATAGTTGCCAAGGTTGATGACTTAGATATCCAACAAAGAGATGATAATTGGCTAGGTTGTTGACTTGGACATCCAACAAAGAGATGATAGTTGCCTAGGCTGTTGACTTGGATATCCAACAAAGAGATGATAGTTGCTTGGATTCTTGACTTGGATATCTAACAAACAGATGATAGTTGCCTTGGGTATCCAACAAACAGATGATAGTTGCCTAGGTTGTTGACTTGGACATCCAACAAAGAGATGATAGTTGCCTAGGTTGTTGACTTGGATATCCAACAAAGAGATGATAATTGCTTGGATTCTTGACTTGGATATCTAACAAACAGATAATAATTGCCTAGGTTGTTGACTTGGATATCCAACAAAGAGATGATAGTTGCCTGAATTCTTGACTTGGATACCTAATAAACAGATGATAGTTGCCTAGGTTGTTGACTTTTGTATCCAACAAAACCACATGTAGTTGGCCAGGTTACTGTAAGTGGCAGCCGGAGAGTATGTTTTTTCCTTTCTGTTGCCAGGTTGAGAATAGCACACAATCTGAGTCACATGGACTGCTGTGAATACAGGCAGCTGTGAGGTCAAGTTTTCTATCTTGTAATTTGTGTGTTAGACACATTAACTCTTACATACAGCTGTGAGGTCAAGTTTTCTATCTTGTCATGTGTGTGTGTTAGACACATTAACTCTTACATACAGCTGTGAGGTCAAGTTTTCTATCTTGTCATGTGTGTGTTAGACACATTAACTCTTACATACAGCTGTGAGGTCAAGTTTTCTATCTTGTCATCAAGTGTGTGTTAGACACATTAACTCTTACATACAGCTGTGAGGTTAAGTTTCCTATCTTGTCATGTGTGTGTTAAGACACATTAACTCTTACATACAGCTGTGAGGTCAAGTTTCCTATCTTGTCATATGTGTGTGTTAGACACATTAACTCTTACATACAGCTGTGAGGTCAAGTTTTCTATCTTGCCATGTGTCTGATAGACACATTAACTCTTACATACAGCTGTGAGGTCAAGTTTTCTATCTTCTGATGTTTGGGTTAGACCTGTTAACTCTTAATGATGTGACACATATCTAGTGGCAATCATAACTTGAGATAGAAGATGCACGATAGAGAGTAGAATAGGTCCAGCAAATGCTACATTTGAGAAGATGAAAAGTATCTAATGCAATAAGTCACTTTGATTGAATGTCGGAAATGTTAAATTGAAACTGTTTTGCTGTATGACGGTGAATCATGGAGTGTGAATGAACGAATTAGAAAGAGCTTTGAACCAGCAGAGATGTGGTTCTGTGGGTAGTGAGGGGAGATGTTTGTATTACTTCAGCTGCAGGAGAGGATGGTATTGCTACACAATCTGGATATGGTAAACCTGTCTGTATAAAATAATTGAACGAAACTGTTGTTGTCATCACTTGCCTTGAAATGAAATAAACACTCTTAACAAACTTACACACCAGTCTCTGTTGTTGAATGCCATCAGACTCCATGCCAAACTGGCAATACATGTCATGTCCTCCCCATATTTGTCATTTCTGTTTCTTCTCTGTGTGTTTTTGGATATTCCTCCATTTCTTTTGTCTTATGGATTCCATACAAGGCCTTGTTAGTTCTACTTTTCTCGGGTTTTCTCTCTCAATGTTTGTCTTATGCAGCACCTTGTCTTCTCCTCATGTCTCAATGGAACTTTTCCAGTTCTCTTTATGTCATCATATCGCTGATTCTGTTATACCATTTTATTCCTTCTATTTTGTGAAGGCACCAGTTAGTGACAGTGTCATTTATTTGTGATTGGTTTTGTTGTTCTCCATGTTTCTATCTATACAGCAGTATTTATGTAACGTTGGCATTGAATATTGAAAGTTTGGTGCTGAGTTTCGTCTGTGTCGACTGAAGGCACATCTACTAGCTAACTATTGGGTCATGCAGGACAGATCTGTAGAGCATTCTGGCACCATAACCAAACAAATTGTGGACAGAGACAGATCCGTAGATCATTCTGGCACCATAACCAAACAAATTGTGGACAGAGACAGATCCGTAGATCATTCTGGCACCATAACCAAACAAATTGTGGACAGAGACAGATCCGTAGATCATTCTGGCACCACAACCATACACATTGAAAACATAATATATATATATGGCAAAGACAGAATATGACTTGACTGGTTTTTCTACCAAGCACAGATAGACAACAGCACCAGGCAATGATACAGTAAACATTTTATTGTGACAAAAACAATACAAACAGAAAAGCATAAAAGATTGTTGAACAACACGGACAGATAGAGCATGAGAGACAGTTGAAGCTGGAATCACTTCTGGGTGTGAGACCACACTTTACCACCCCGACGTGCCTGGCCCTGAGCTGGAGGGTTCTCACTCAGACATGCCTGGCCCTGAGCTGGAGGGTTCTCACTCAGACGTGCCTGGCCCTGAGCTGGAGGGTTCTCACTCAGACGTGCCTGGCCCTGAGCTGGAGGGTTCTCACTCAGACGTGCCTGGCCCTGAGCTGGAGGGTTCTCACTCAGACATGCCTGGCCCTGAGCTGGAGGGTTCTCACTCAGACATGCCTGGCCCTGAGCTGGAGGGTTCTCACTCAGACATGCCTGGCCCTGAGCTGGAGGGTTCTCACTCAGACATGCCTGGTCCTGAGCTGGAGGGTTCTCACTCAGACATGCCTGGCCCTGAGCTGGAGGGTTCTCACTCAGACATGCCTGGCCCTGAGCTGGAGGGTTCTCACTCAGACATGCCTGGCCCTGAGCTGGAGGGTTTCTCACTCAGACATGCCTGGCCCTGAGCTGGAGGGTTCTCACTCAGTGTTCCCCAGGCTGACCCTGAAGCCTGTTGTCTAGCGTGTGCTCTATGCTGTTAACTCTACGAATGCCAATGATCACCTGTCATGTACACACAGCAACATGGCCAGATGTCATGCTTATGTCTAACTAAAGGTTACAGAAATAAGAGAATATTCTCCTCCTCCCAACAACTGTTAGCATGTCTCCCGTGATTCACGTCCCAGGTCCCAGCTGGTCTCCACCAACAACTGCTAGCAAGTCTCCTATGACTGACGTCAAAGGCTGGCAGTGCAGGCACAGTTGATCTCCACAAGCTGGTGTACAAACAATCACCGTTGCCTGGCACAACTCTGCCTATGGGTGCTGGGGGAGCTAGTTCCATCCTTGTCCCTGAGATGCGTGTTAGACATCTGCCAAAACAAAACAAAAAACATGTTAGATAGCAATGAGGACAGAACATGTGTGTTGTGAGCTGAAATGTGAGCTCTGATCACACTGAAGCGTGTACCCGGCCTTACTGCGAGAAGCATGCTGTGGCGATGGCCAGGAGAGAAAGAGCACTTCGAAGCTTGACACTCTGAGAGCGACCGTGGGTGAGGTTGCACCGGTTGAGACTCTTTGTGGCAATGGCCAGTTTATATCAATTATTGATAATTTTAACAACTGTAGATATGTCGGTTATCAAGTGTTTTAGTTATAATTATGCTATTTTAGAATCGTAAAAGTGTGAATATGGCCATGTTATGAAATGTTCTAAATGTGATTCCAAGGACATAATAGAAGTGACACCTCTGCATCAAGCTAATGTCACCAAGACACCTCTGACATTTCAAGCTAATGTCACCAGGACACCTCTGACATGTCAAAATGGGGTTTACAACAAGAGGCCATACTGTACTCTTGACACATATGAGCTAAGTCAACCATCCTGACTGTAACTATGAAACAGTACAATCACCCAGTGCTGTAACTATGAAACAGTACAATCACCCAGTGCTGTAACTATGAAACAGTACAATCACTCAGTGCTGTGACTATGAAACAATACAATCACTCACAGTGCTTAACTATGAAACAGTACAATCACGGTGCTGCAACTATGAAAAAGTACAATCATCCAGTGCTGTAACTATGAAACAGTACAATCACTCACAGTGCTGTAACTATGAAACAGTACAATCACTCACAGTGCTGCAACTATGAAACAGTACAATCACTCACAGTGCTTAACTATGAAACGGTTCAATCACTCATGGTGCTGTAACTATGAAATGTTACAATCATCCACGGGGCTGTAACTATGAAACAGTACAATCACTCACAGTGCAGTAACCATGAAACAATACAATCACTCACGGTGCTGTGCTATGAAATGGTACAATCACTCATAGTGCTGTAACTCACAGTGCTGTAACTATGAAACAGTACAATCAGTCACGGTGCTTAACTATGAAACAGTACAATCACTCAAGGTGCTGTAACCATGAAATGGTACAATCACTCACGGTGCTGTAACTCACAGTGCTGTAACTATGAAACAGTATAATCACGGTGCTGCAACTATGAAGCAGTATAATCACCCAGTGCTGTAACTATGAAACAGTACAATCACTCACAGTGCTTAACTATGAAACAGTACAATCACTCACAGTGCTGTAACTATGAAACAGTACAATCACTCACAGTGCTTAACTATGAAACAGTACAATCACTCAGTGCTGTAACTATGAAACAGTACAATCACTCACAGTGCTTAACTATGAAACAGTACAATCACTCACAGTGCTTAACTATGAAACAGTACAATCACTCATGGTGCTGTAACTATGAAACAGTACAATCACTCACAGTGCTTAACTATGAAACAGTACAATCACTCATGGTGCTGTAACCATGAAACAGTATAATCACAGTGCTGCAATTATGAAACAGTACAATCATCCAGTGCTGTAACTATGAAAAAGTACAATCACTCATGGTGCTGTTACTGGGATCCTGTAACTATGAAACAGTACAATCAATCACAGTGCTGTAACTATGAAACAGTACAATCAATCACGGTACTGTAACTATGAAACAGTACAATCACTCATAGTGCTGTAACCATGAAACAGTACAATCAGTCACTGTGCTTAACTATGAAACAGTACAATCACTCACGGTGCTGTAACCATGAAATGGTACAATCACTCACGGTGCTGTAACTATGAAACAGTATAATCATGGTGCTGCAACTATGAAACAGCACAATCATCCAGTGCTTAACTATGAAACAGTACAATCACTCATGGTGCTGTTAACTATGAAACAGTATAATCACTCACGGTGCTGTAACTATGAAACAGTACAATCACTCACTGTGCTGTAACCATGAAACAGTACAATCACTCACGGTGCTGTAACTATGAAACGTTACAATCATCCACAAGGGCTGTAACTATGAAATGGTACAACCACTCACTGTGCTGTAACTATGAAACAGTACAATCACTCACATGCAGTAACTATGAAACAGTACAATCACTCACGGTGCTATAACATCAGAAGCCAGGATTCCAGTCGACCTCCTGGTCAACGTCCTTGAAATCAAAGCTGACGACCATGTCCTGGGGCTTGAAGACAAAGTCAGGGTCATTCACACACACTCCAAACTCTTCCTCCTTCTTGATGGTGTCCACTTCGTTCTTGAAGTGTTTGAGGGAAACAATGGATCCTGCAACAGAAACAGACATTACATTTCAAATGTCTTCCTACTGCTTGGTGTACTTTACTATGATTTTTTAAAACGTTTGCTTGCCTTGTACTCAAATGTAGTCTATACTTCTAGTGCACTGGGCTGATCTTTGTGTGTGGGTTTGCTTTCCTTGCTACTGTGTCCCTCACCATCAGGTGAACCCACTCTAACTTCTGAGGTGCTTGTAATGTATCCCCCCCCCCCCCCCCCCCCCCCCCCCGGTCAAGGACAAGAGGTCAAGATTTGAGTCCAGCTGACTGGTGTAGGGGTTGAACCCACTACCTGGTCATCAGCACACCGGAAGTTTAAACATCTCATGCCTTCAGTCATGCTGGCCCGCCTGTACTATGATGACATGGGATCCTGCACTATGATGACATGGGGTCCTGCACTATAATGACATGGGATCCTGCTCTATGATGACACGGGATCCTGTACTATGATGACAAGGGGTCCTGCTCTATGATGACATGGGGTCCTGCTCTATGATGACATGGGATCCTGTACTATGATGACATGGGATCCTGTACTATGATGACATGGGATCCTGTACTATGATGACATGGGGTCCTGTACTATGATGACATGGGATCCTGCTCTATGATGACATGGGATCCTGTACTATGATGACATGGGGATCTGTACTATGATGACGTGGGGTCCTGTACTGTGATGTATATTACCCTGCACTATGATGACATGGGTCCTGTACTATGACATGGGGATCTGTACTATGATGACATGGGGATCTGTAACTATGATGACACGGGATCCTGCTCTATGAGGACTGTTTTTGTTTCACTAAATTGCATGGCCTTGACATGTAACAACTAAACCCACTCTAGCATACAGTCACATCACATACAGTACACCTGACATCACACACAGTACACCTGACATCACACACAGGACACCTGACATCACATACAGGACACCTGACATCACATACAGTAAACCTGACATCACATACAGAACACCTGACATCACATACAGAACACCTGACATCACATACAGGACAACTGACATCACATACAGTACACCTGACATCACATACAGTACACCTGACATCACATAGAGGACACCTGACATCACATACAGTACACCTGACATCACATAGAGGACACCTGACATCACATACAGTACATCTGACATCACATACAGAACACCTGACATCACATACAGGACACCTGACATCACATATAGTACACCTGACATCACATACAGGACACCTGACATCACATATAGTACACCTGACATCACATACAGTAAACCTGACATCACATACAGGACACCTGACATCACATACAGTACACCTGACATCACATACAGTACACCTGACATCACATGACTGAACCCACTCTAGTGCATGTACACATCACATACAGCATAAACACAACAAGTGAACCCATTCTAGTGCACGTACACATCACATACCAGTGTACACAACTTCCCCGTCCCTCATCACCTTCACCATCAGTTTCTTGGACATGGAGCCAAATGTACACCTGCAGCCGGCGACGTAAGTCTTTTGCTTGTTTGGCAGGGTGATCTGGAACACCTGCAGAACCTTGCCTTCACCTGGAGATGTGGCCACAAACAGACTGACAAACACGCAATTTTGTACAGGTTCATCGTAATACCATACAATTGTGCACCTGCCACATCTAACATTACCAGTTCATCATAATACCATACAATTGTGCACTTGCCACATCTAACATTACCAGTTCATCATAATACCATACAATTGTGCACTTGCCACATCTAACATTACCAGTTCATCATAATATCATACAATTGTGCACCTGCCACATCTAACATTACCAGTTCATCGTAATACCATACAATTGTGCACCTGCCACATCTAACATTACCAGTTCATCATAATACCATACAATTGTGCACCTGCCACATCTAACATTACCAGTTCATCATAATACCATACAATTGTGCACTTGCCACATCTAACATTACCAGTTCATCATAATACCATACAATTGTGCACTTGCCACATCTAACATTACCAGTTCATCATAATACCATACAATTGTGCACCTGCCACATCTAACATTACCAGTTCATCGTAATACCATACAATTGTGCACCTGCCACATCTAACATTACCAGTTCAACATAATACCATACAATTGTGCACCTGCCACATCTAACATTACCAGTTCATCATAATACCATACAATTGTGCACCTGCCACATCTAACATTACCAGTTCATCATAATACCATACAATTGTGCACCTGCCACATCTAACATTACCAGTTCATCATAATACCATACAATTGTACACCTGCCACATCTAACATTACCAGTTCATCATAATACCATACAATTGTGCACCTGCCACATCTAACATTACCAGTTCATCATAATACCATACAATTGTGCACCTGCCACATCTAACATTACCAGTTCATCATAATATCATACAATTGTGCACCTGGCTGTGTGTAACATGATCAGTTCATCATAATACCACATAATAAAAAACAATACATGTTAATTTCCATACACACAGTAGTATTGGTCGTCATTCTAACTACTTATACTGTAACCATATGGGCTTAATGATGATGTATGTTGAGAATCTCATGTACTCTCAATCATCTGCAACATACTTGTTGCATCTGTTCTCTCAGTCTTCCAATGTCCCTCTTCCTCTGTCACATGTCTTGTGGTAACCATGTCTGCCTTTGTTATCACAACATAATGGCCACGGACATAAATACTCAAGTGTCTTGATCTGTTATGGCAGTTATCAGCACTCATCCAGACAGTTATCAGCACTCATCGAGACAGCCACATTTCTGCAGCCTCAAAATAATCTCTACAAGTATACTTTTTTTTTTGCATATCCTATGTATAGAACAGCCGGCTCCGTGGCTAAAGGCTTGCGAACGAGGTTCGTGAGCCAGGTACCAGGCATTCGAAGCTCAGCTGCGACCGATTTGTGCAGCAGACCGTGTCGCGTTATGTTATAACGTGCTGGTATGGGAGCCGGTCGTTCAGAAAGCAATGGCAAACTACTGAACATAACACTTCCTAGTACATCAACAGCAGCTGAAAAATGCTGGTGTTGACTGCAGCGTCCCGTAAGGGATACGCAACTTTAAAAAAAAAAAAATTTATAGAACATCGCTGTCAACACCAGCATTTTACTGCTGCTGTTGATGTCTTGGCAAGTTTTACTTTCAGTAGTTTGCCATTGCTTTCTGAACGACTGGCTCCCATACCAACACGTTAAAACCCCAGCGTGACACGGTCTGCTGCCAAATCAGTCACCGCTGTGGTTTGAATGTGTGGTAAGCGGCTCACGAATCGCGTTCGCAAGCTTTTTGGCCATGGAGACTGGCTCCAAATATATTGCTTCTCCAAATATACTTACGTTTTATATACGAGGCTCTTGAAATATGCTGGCTCTTGGAAAATGCTCACAATGCAACAACAACAAAACACCAACACACCTTTGATAACTTCTTCCTGAATCTTGGGCAGTTTCCTGTTGATGCTTGCCACCAGATCCTCAAACAGACGGTAGATAATGTTGTGTCTCTTGATGGGCACCGACTTGCTTTTAGCTAGAGCTGCCACTTTATCCGACACCTGCACGTTGAAGGCAAACACTTCTCCTACAGTTCAGACGAGAGACAGGTCGGTCAACACAATGATGATTTGGTAACAACCAAGTGGGTAGGACAACAAACTACACCGTTAGCAACTGTGAACACAACAAACTAAATACATAATCATTCATCATCAAGTGCCCTGCCGGCTGGCGTAGGCGTTCATGGCTCTCCACAGATCTCAGTCTGTGGTTTTCTGTATCAACTCTGCTGCTGATATTCCTCCATGCCACCATCTCAATCCATCCAGCATCATTTCTCTTGGTCTGCCTCTGCCTCTGTTCTTCTTGATCTTGTCACAATGTTCTCCAATGTCTCTCTTCTCATCACATGACCAAAGAAAGATGTTTGTATCTTTCTTATTGTTGTATATAATGTTCTAGTTTCATTAGCCTCTTTCAGGCAATCGTTATTAGTAACTCTGGCAGTCCAAGGAATTCGCAACATTCACCTCAGGAACAACATCTCTGTGGCTTCCAAATTCTTCCTAATTTGTTCATTTACATTCCTGTGTATGTATAGTAAGAACACATACCACAGAAAGAACACACATCAAAGAAAGAATATATACCATTGAAAGAACAGATACCACATAAAGAATAGATACCACAGAAAGAACAGACATCATGGAAAGAACACATACCACATAAACAACACATACTATGAAAGAACAGATATCACTGAAAGACCATGGAAAGAACACATACCACATAAACAACACATACTATGAAAGAACAGATATCACTGAAAGACCATGGAAAGAACACATACCACATAAACAACACATACTATGAAAGAACAGATATCACTGAAAGACCATGGAAAGAACACATACCACATAAACAACACATACTATGAAAGAACAGATATCACTGAAAGACCATGGAAAGAACACATACCGTTGAAAGTGGCTGCCATCTCCACATCAGACTCCGTCACATGGCCTACACCGAAGTGAATGAGATCCAGCCTGCACATTTTGGAGTTGTAGGTGTCAAGGACATCCAGGAGAGCATCCACAGTGCCGTCCACGTCACCTGTACACGAAACCAGACATTACTTGTCACATTAACTGTGCCATCCACGTCACCTGTACATAAAACCAGATATTATTCATCACATTATCTATGCCATCCACATCACCTGTACATGAAACCAGACATTCATCACATTAACTGTGCCATCTATGTCACTTTTACACAAAACCAGACATTCATCACATTAACCGTGCCATCTATGTCACTTTTACACAAAACCAGACATTCATCACATTAACTGTGCCATCTATGTCACTTTTACACAAAACCAGACATTACTTCTCACATTAACTGTGCCATCTATGTCACTTTTACACAAAACCAGACATTACTTCTCACATTAACTGTGCCATCTATGTCACTTTTACACAAAACCAGACATTACTTCTCACATTAACTATGCCATCTATGTCACTTTTACACAAAACCAGACATTACTTCTCACATTAACTGTGCCATCCATGTCACCTGTACATAAAACCAGATATTATTCGTCACATTATATATGCCATCCACATCACCTGTACATGAAACCAGACATTCATCACATTAACTGTGCCATCCACATCACCTGTACATGAAATCAGACATTCATCACATTAACTGTGCCATCTATGTCACTTTTACACAAAACCAGACATTACTTCTCACATTAACTGTGCCATCTATGTCACTTTTACACAAAACCAGACATTACTTCTCACATTAACTGTGCCATCTATGTCACTTTTACACAAAACCAGACATTACTTCTCACATTAACTGTGCCATCCACATCACCTGTACATGAAACCAGACATTCATCACATTAACTGTGCCATCTATGTCACCTTTACACCAAACCAGACATTCATCACATTAACTGTGCCATCTATGTCACTTTTACACCAAACCAGACATTCATCACATTAACTGTGCCATCTATGTCACTTTTACACAAAACCAGACATTCATCACATTAACTGTGCCATCTATGTCACTTTTACACAAAACCAGACATTACTTCTCACATTAACTGTGCCATCTATGTCACTTTTACACAAAACCAGACATTCATCACATTAACTGTGCCATCTATGTCACTTTTACACAAAACCTCCTCCTTCAGACATGTGCCGAACATGATCTCCTGATTCCGAACACAATTTTCCGTCTCCCCATGAGAAATAGGACATCGTGGATGCACCCTTGCTCGAAACACTGGTACCTCATTGACTATGTCATCATCAGGAGGAGTGACAGACAAGACGTTCGAGTGACAAAATCCATGTGTGGTGCCGAATGTTGGACAGACCATCGTCTCATTGTCTTGAAAATAAACATTTACATCAGACCACCACGGCGTCCTCAAGGGGTGAAAATGCAAAAAAAGCTAAATGTCACCCGCCTAAACAGCAAGAAAATGCAGCAGTCATTTGAAAATATGCTGGAAGATCGCCTCAAGCCCAATGCTGCAGCTAAACAGGATACAGAAACAGATTGGAGAGCCCTAAAGGACATAATTTACAACACTGCTATGGAAATTCTGGGTCCAGCCCCCCGAAAGCATAAAGACTGATTTGATGAAAATTCCGAAGACATCAACCAATTGCTGGCCGAGAAACATCTTCTCCTCAAGGTATATTTGAATGACCCGAAGTCAACATAAAAAAAAGAACATTCAGAGAGTAGTGCAGCAGAAACTTCGGCACATGCGGGACTCCTGGCTGAGCAGCAAAGCTGATGAAATTCAGGGCTTTGCTGACAGACATGATATGAAAAACTTCTATGACTCACTGAAAGCGGTCTATGGTCCTACATCACCAGGCATAGTTCCCCTCCTCAGTGCAGATGGGGGAACATTGGTCACTGATAAGAAAGAAATCCTTCAACGCTTGGCAGAGCATTTCAGCAACATCTTAAATGCAACTTCCTTCTTCGATGATGAAACCATCAACTGCCTTCCTCAAGTTCCCACCAATGATACACTTGATGACCTGCCAACCATAGTGGAAGTAAACAAAGCCATCCAGCAACTCTCCAGCGGCAAGGCACCTGGTCCTGACTCCATCCCAGCAGAGATATACAAGGCAGGTGGGCCGGTCCTTCCTAACAGAGCAGCTTCACCAAGTCTTTACAAACATATGGGTGAACGAGACCATGCCACAAGATTTCAAGGACGCGTCAATAGTCCACCTTTACAAAGGTAAAGGAAACCGCCAATCCTGTGACAACCACCGAGGCATCTCCTTGCTTTCAATTGCAGGGAAGATACTCGGCAGAATTCTTCTCAATCGCCTCACAGCCCATCTCGATCAAGGTCTTCTTCCTGAGAGTCAATGTGGCTTCAGAAAAGAACGTGGAACTGTTGACATGATTTTCGCTGCAAGGCAGCTGCAAGAGAAATGTCAGGAACAGAACTGCGAAATGTTCTCCACTTTCATTGACCTTACCAAGGCTTTTGATACAGTCAGCAGAGAAGGACTGTGGAAGATTATGGCAAAATATGGCTGTCCACGAAAGTTTGTCCAAATAATGCGGCTATTTCATGATGGCATGCAGGCAAGAGTACAGGAAAATGGTGAACTGCCTGAACCCTTTCCTGTCACCAATGGAGTGAAACAAGGATGTGTCCTGGCACCAACACTGTTCAGCCTCATGTTTTCAGCCATGTTGATGAATGCCTTCGAGAACGACGACATTGGAATAGACATAAACTACCATATGGATGGAAAGTTATTCAATCTCAGAAGGCTGAAAGCTAAAACCAAAATTAACAGCGACACCGTCAGAGAGCTCCTGTTTGCTGATGATTGCGCTCTATATGCCAACTCAGAGGCGGACATGCAACATAATGTTTCAGCTTTCTCACATGCCTGTGCTAACTTTGGGCTCAATATCAACTTGGAGAAGACTGTAGTTATGTACCAGCCAGCTCCAGGGAATAATCACACTGTGCCGAATATCAAATTGAATGATCATAGACTAAGTGTTGTGGACAAATTCACCTATCTTGGCAGCACTGTGTCACAAGCTGTCACAATTGATGACGAAGTGAATGCAAGAATCTCCAAGGCCAGTGCGGCCTTTGGCAGACTGTACAAGAATGTATGGGACAGAACTGGAATAAGCCTGCAAACAAAGCTAAAAGTCTACAAAGCAGTTGTATTATCCACACTGCTATATGCTTGTGAAACCTGGACTGTTTATCAGCGACACGCTAGGAAATTAAACCACTTCCACACAGTCTGCTTAAGGAAGCTACTGAAGATTAAATGGCAAGATAAGATTCCAGACACTGAAGTCCTAGAAAGATAGTCCATGCCCAGTATCCACACTCTACTGATGAAGAATCAGATTCGCTGGGCTGGTCACTTGACTCGCATGCCAGATCACAGGCTCCCTAAACAAATTTTTTATAGCCAACTGCGTTGTGGTAAACGCTCCCAAGGTGGCCAGAGGAAACGCTTTAAAGACACTCTGAAAATCTCACTGAATGCTTTTGGAATTCATCATGACACCTGGGAGGCTGCAGCCAGAGACCGAAATTCGTGGCGTGCATCATTACGCAAGGGTGCAGTCATATGTGAGGCAACCGGGACTGCAAGAGCTGTGAAGAAAAGGCAGGACAGAAAAACCACTGCAGGAAATCCTCCTCCAGAAACGTCAAGCATTCTTTGCCAACATTGTCAAAGAACATTGCGAGCCAAAATAGGCCTTATCAGCCATCTTAGAACCCACAGCTCCATACCTTCAATCCCACTGGATGAAATGAATGCTCATCATCATTCTTGATGGACAAACAACATAACACACAAAACCAGACATCACTCAACACATTCACTATGCTGTCTATGCCGTGCAAACAACTATTGGATACATTTATGCAAGTGCATTCAAAATGCAAGTGAGAAGGGAAACATCAGAAGCATGTATGAAGGGATAAAGAAAGCCTGTGGTCCAGTGATCAAAAGAAATGCACCACTGAAAACCTTAACTGGAGAAAATCACTGATAAGAAACAGCAGATGGACAGATGGGTAGAGCACTATTTGGAGCTTTACTCAAGTGAGACCAAGCTAGTGGATAGTTAGTTAGTTAGTCGACAGATCATCCTCGTTGCACATCGGACCATTCAGTCCATAAGTGCTCGGATCCCCTCCTCAGCAAATCCCGCAGCGTGTAGCGGCTAACGACGCCAGTTCTGTGTTGGTTTATCAATCTTCTTTGGCTTCCTGCGTAGTGTTCTTGTTTGGCCACCCCTCTTTTAATTTGCTGCTCTCGCAGTCTGGCCATTGTTGTAGATTCACAGTCATCACTTGGTTCTTGCAAAAGTCTCACTTCTCGTAGAGCATTCAGAATGTCAGCCTGGTCCATGGCGCGTCCGCCCTCAACAGTAGCCTCACCTGCGAGCTTGTCAGCCCGCTCATTTCCTTGTACTCCCGCATGCCCTGGCACGAAGATGAAACTAATCTTTGCCAGCCGAGACCGCTTCAGAGGCAGCAACCATTCTCTTCGGATCGACCCCTCCTCTATCCTCTTGATCATGTTCATTGAGTCGCTAAGGAAACAAGCCCTAGTGAATGTCTGTGTCTCGAGCCATGTTATTGCTTTACTTACTGCCATGACTTCCATGGTCAGGCTACTTGTGGTTTCAGTGAAAGCACCAGAGTCCTCCTTCACAATTCTCCCTCCGGCCCGAGCTGTAAAGGCCCATGAGCTTCTCACATGTCGGACGACCGACCCATCTGTGTAGATGACCGCGTCACTGTCTAGCGAATTCTCGAAAATCAACGCTTGTACTTCAGCCTCAACAGCAGCCGGATTTTCTTGTCTGCATTTTCTATCTAGTTGGATGCAAACTGAAAAGGATGTGCAGAAGTCTGTTGGCACTTGCACCCACTCCTCGCCAGGTTCTAAGTCCTCAAGTGAACACACCTGTTGAAGAATGTCCTCGGCTTGACCCATCCACGACCGTCCTCTTTTTAACCTGCTGCCCTTCACCTTCCTAATTTCACTATGCAGTGGATGCTGTGTGTTTGCGTTAATTCTGAGGTAGGCACGTGCCCTGCAAACTTGCATTCTCTCTTCAATGGTTGGAAAATCAAGGAGGTAGCGCATCGCCCTGCATGCTGTATCTCTTGTACATCCAAGAATAATGCGCATAGCTTCATTCTGTATCCTTTCCATCCTTTCTATCTGCTTATGGCTGAGAGTCAGGATTGCCATTGCATACTCCAAAACAGACATGACCAGCCCCTCGTACAGAAGACATAGATGGCGCTGCTCACAGTTTGCTGCCGCCATCACCCGCATCGCTGCCAAACCCCGCTTGGCCTTTGTTATCACCTGGTCTATGTGCACATTATAAGCAAGGCTTCGATCAAACCGTATCCCCAGGTAATTCATTGCCTGCGTTCTTTCCACCGTCTCTGAACACAGCATTACAGTTGGTGTTGGATTGTTGACAATATGATTATTCAACGAGAACCAAGTCACTGTTGCCTTTGTTGGGTTGACCATTGCCCCAGCTTCATCACACCAAGTACTTATGCGATTGAGTTCGGTTTGTAGTTCCACAGCAACCTCCTCTCTATCCTTACCCTGACGATACACTAAAACATCATCGGCATATGACAATGTCCTGCCAGGTCCAGTGATCTGCTCACTGGTGATTCTCACTGTGTAGGCGTTGAACAGTACCGGAGATAATGGTGATCCCTGTGGTAGGCCAGGATATATTGTTGTTGGTTCCGAAGTCCAACTGCCACATCTAAAAACTACTTTCCGTTGGAAGAGAGCTGCAGCGATCCAACTAAGGAGGAATGGACTTACGTTTAGTTCAAGAAGCTGAAACATTAAAAAATCCAGTGGTACTCTGTTGTATGCGTCCTCAAGATCAATCGCTGCAGCAACGGTTTCAGTGCCTGAGTGGAAACCTTCATAGACATCGTGGGCAAAGACTGCTGCATTGGTCCAGGTTTCTCTTTTTGGACGGTACCCACCCAGAGTAGGTGGGAAAACACCTTGCCTCTCTAGTTGGCTTGATATTTTCCTGGCAATTACCTTCTCCAGCAGCTTGCCTATTGTATTCTGCATGGTTATAATTCGATATCCCTGAATTTTCTTGTGGTCTTTGTCAGGCTTCGGCAAGGGAATCAGATAGCTGTGTAACCATTCCTCCTTGATACTAGCACTCCCTATACTGTTGTTGTACATGTCTGCTAGTTTCTCTAGCTCATTGTCGGTACACCTATTTATGTCGTCGTATCTTATGCCATCAGGACCAAGCTAGTGGATGTTGCCCTCAACGCCATAGAGGCTCTACCAACTCTTGACCACCTGGACACACTTCCCACTATAACAGAAGTTAAGTGTGCTATAAATGAACTTGCATCTGGCAAAGCTCCAGGTAAGGATGGGATTCCAATAGAGGTTATCAGGAGTGGGCAAAACACACTCACTCTACAGATCCACCAGCTAATAGAGCTATGCTGGCGAGAAGGGCAAGTTCCACAGGATTTCAAAGATTCAAGCATCATAACACTGTACAAGAACAAGGGCGATCGGAGCGACTGCAACAACTATAGGGGTATCTCACTTCTGTGTATTGTTGGAAAAGAATTGCCAGAATTGTTCTGCGCAGACTTGAAGTCCTAGGAGATCAAGTCTACCCAGAATCACAGTATGGCTTTTGACGAAACCGGACTATCACTAATTTGATATTCTCACTGCGATAGCTGCAAGAAAAATGCCGTGAACAGAATCAACCACTGTTTATTGCCTTCAGTGACCTTGCAAAGGCATTTGATTTGGTCAGTCATGAGGGATCTGTTCAAGGCACTAAAGAAGATTGGCTGCCCACCAACTCTTCCATCCATTGTAGAATCGTTCCACACAGGCATGAAGGGTATAATCAAGTCTGATGGTCACAACTTCAGAAGAGTTTGAAATCAAGAGTGGAGTTAAGCAAGGTCGTGTACTAGCCCCTCACCCTCTTTGGAATATACTTTTCACTTCTACTGAAATATGCATTTCGTGATCAGGATGGTGGTATATTCATTCACTCACGCTCAGATGGTGGCCTCTACAATGCTCAGAGATAGAAAGCCAATACCAAAATTAGGAGGGTACTGATCAGAGAGCTGCTGTTTGCAGATGATACTGCAATTACGACCCACTCTGAGGAAGAATTATGTCTACCTGCATTCTCCCATGCTTGTTCTGAATTTGGTTTAACAATTAACAAAAAGAAGACACAGCTTATGTCACAAGGTGCGCATGGGATACCATCAATCTTTATTGACGATGCCGAACTGGAGATAGTAGACCATTTTACATATCTTGGATCAGAGGTAAATAGCAAATTACCCCTAGATCAGGAAATCAACATCAGGATTGGTAAGGCAGCAACAACAATGAACAGGTTAACAAAAAGAGTCTGGGAGAACAGGAAGCTTACTGCAAAAACAAAAGTCCTTGTCTATCAAGCCTGTGTCCTTAGTACTCTTCTTTATGGCAGTGAAACTTGGACAACTTACTCACACCAAGAGAAACGTTTAAACAGCTTTCATATGCAGTGTCTGCGAAGAATTCTTGGTATTAAGTAGCAAGACAAAATCACAAATACTGAAGTATTGGAAAGATCAGGTTGTGTAACAGTTTATTCCATGCTCAGTCTTCATAGACTTAGATGGACAGGACATCTTAGGAGGATGGATGATGGTAGAATACCAAAGGAAATCTTTTTTGGTGAATTACAGATGGGTAAGAGATCTCAGGGCCGGCCTCTACTATGATACAAAGATGTGTGTAAGTGAGACATGACTGATACAGGCATCGATAATGCACACTGGGAGCAAGTCACCAAAAGAGAAAAGATTGCAGACTGGTCAGGCACCAATGTGAGACGTAAGATGGTGCATGATGGTGGAAATGACCATGTGTTCACATGCATTTATTGTAGACAAACATTTACTGTACGAACTGGTCTGATCAGTCACATTCGCTACCACCATGGGTTGTAGTTATTATGCCTTTTCTGTAGTACAATGTAACACACTATCGTCTGTGCAGGTGGCCAGGTGATAGTTGGAGACGGTGTCACTAATTGTTGGAGAGTACATCCAATAAACCTACCCTTTAAAACCAGAGAAAACTGAGGGTCCTCATCTGTGGCAGAAATTTCTTTCTGCCGTGGACCGAACCGCATGTTCTTGCGGAAGCCTTGCTCTCGACGTGCAGCCAGCGCTGCTGCGTATTCCTTGTTGTGTTCGCTGCGTACTTCGTTGATGACCACAGCATCCTGCTGTTGTTTGGCCCTCATCTGCTGGTCCAAGCGCCAGGCAACCACCCGCTTCAGCTCAGACTGTGGGAAGATAGGCCAGAGGTCACCGGGTCATTGCTAGCATAGACAGCAGGCATAACATAATGTGATGGTAATTCAATACAGACACAATGTATCATCTTCATGTGATGGTAATACAATACAGACACAATGTATCATCTTCATGTGATGGTAATACAATACAGACACAATGTATCATCTTCATGATGCATGTATGATACTGATACAACAATCGTTGCTGTCTTCATGTGTGAATCATATGCTTTACACCAGTCATTATCATCATCATGTGTGTACCATGCACATACAGTGATTATGATCGTCATATGTGTACCAAGCAGATACTTGTAAGTTGTAGTTGTAGGCTTGGTAGCATCAGTTTAATTCTTGTTTGGTGCATGCACTCACAAATTTATGTAGCAACATTCTTGCTTGGTGCATGTACTCACAAATATATGTAGCAACATTCTTGCTTGGTGCATGTACTCACAAATATATGTAGCAATATTCTTGCTTGGTGCATGTACTCACAAATTTATGTAGCAATATTCTTGCTTGGTGCATGTACTCACAAATTTATGTAGCAATATTCTTGCTTGGTGCATGTACTCACAAATTTATGTAGCAACATTCTTGCTTGGTGCATGTACTCACAAATATATGTAGCAATATTCTTGCTTGGTGCATGTACTCACAAATTTATGTAGCAATATTCTTGCTTGGTGCATGTACTCACAAATTTATGTAGCAATATTCTTGCTTGGTGCATGTACTCACAAATTTATGTAGCAACATTCTTGCTTGGTGCATGCACTCACAAATTTATGTAGCAACATTCTTGCTTGGTGCATGTACTCACAAATTTATGTAGCAATATTCTTGCTTGGTGCGTGCACTCACACATTTATATAGCAGCATTAGTTCCAAGTAGAAATTACAAGTAGTAGCAGAAGTAATAGTAGCAGTATTAGTAGAATTAGCAGTAGTAGTAGTATTAGTAGAATTAGCAGTAGTAGTAGTATTAGTAGAATTAGCAGTAGTAGCAGTATTAGTAGAATTAGCAGTAGTAGCAATATTAGTAGAATTAGTAGTAGTAGTAGTATTAGTAGAATTAGCAGTATTAGTAGAATTAGCAGTAGTAGTAGTATTAGTAGAATTAGCAGTAGTAGCAATATTAGTAGAATTAGCAGTAGTAGCAATATTAGTTGAATTAGCAGTATTAGCAGTAGTAGCAATATTAGTAGAATTAGCAGTAGTAGCAATATTAGTAGAATTAGCAGTAGTAGCAATATTAGTAGAATTAGCAGTAGTAGCAGTATTAGTAGAATTAGCAGTAGTAGCAATATTAGTAGAATTAGGAGTAGTAGCAATATTAGTAGAATTAGGAGTAGTAGCAGTATTAGTAGAATTAGCAGTAGTAGCAGTATTAGTAGAATTAGCAGTAGTAGCAGTATTAGTAGAATTAGCAGTAGTAGCAATATTAGTAGAATTAGCAGTAGTAGCAGTATTAGTAGAATTAGCAGTAGTAGCAGTATTAGTAGAATTAGCAGTAGCAGTAGTATTAGCAATGTCAGAGTCATCGGGTTTTCCCGTTTACTTCCTGTTTCGTTTTCGTATTTTCGCGAACTTTTAGTCGCGACCAACGATTTTACTTCCGGTCTGAGCATGTCCTTCTAAAAAAATCAAAAAAACGAAAGAAGCGTGGTACGATGAAAGGGGAAGTTATCCTAATATTTTAAGTACTTGGTCTTCTGCTACGCGGGAAAAAGATTCAGCCGAAAGAAACGTTTTCTAAGGATTTTTGGGGGTGATATTCACGAATATTACGGTAATTTGTCTTATAACTCCATGTAGCTTAAAGAAGTTAAAACTTTTTATTGTATTTTTGAATGCCTCGTCCAATTTTACATAAATATGAAAAGTTTCAACACAGCTGCTGTTAGCTGAAATTCAGGGGAATTTCAGGGTGACATCGCCATGGCCGTCATGTCATGTAAGATTGCGGCGCCCATAAAATAAACAATAGCGGACCTGTATTTATTTATAATTAGAACTGGTGGAGTGCCAGTGGAGTGAACTGCGATGTATTTTACCACAGCTGATCTTGGATGGCGGCTATGAGTGGTTGTGCTGATTCAGACTTGAGTCATTCTCGCGCAACATTCACTCCCGCTCTTCAATCAGACATCATCTCCCCAGACCAGTGAGAGTGTTGAGAACAGAGTTTGCCGCCTAGTATCCTGGTAATGCTAATCAACTACACTTTCCTACCTTCAACCGGAGTTCACCCTAATCGAGCTCCAACGGCCCATGTCCTTGGCCCGGTCATAATTAGACCCGTGCGAATACCAGAAATGCCAGCGACCGTGGCATCAGTAGAGCCAGGAATGCCTGTAGTCAATTGCAGGACACAAACCAGCGTGACTTCATGTGGACACTGAGGACTGGCCGCAGTATAACGGTCGGTATTCCGTGAATGCTGGTGAAACACGTCCTAACGCTGTCTTTGCTGGATCACACCCTAATGCTTGAGCCGTTACGGCGTTATGTGACGTCGTACCATGACGTCTAAATTGCGTTCAATGTTGGTGTCACTATGTTCAACATTTGTGACACTCTGTATCTTCTTCTTTGATGCGCTAGCTCATCACTTGAATGTTGCACCACTGTCATTTGCCATATGACAGTTACTTACATTAATGTTTATAATATTTAATCAACAAAAGAAAGCTGTCGCAATGCAGTTAGTACATTAAGACAATATGATACATTTTCATGAATTGTTCTTTCACTAACGACAAACATTTCACATAACATTTAATTAATATAATAAATGTGCAGCTATTTTTAACTAGCAATTAGGTCACAGCACATCATAACAAACAGTCTTATAAGTCAAGTGCATCTTTGTCAGAGACTCTGAGACTCTTGTGCTTTGTACGATGCTTTCGCCAGGCCGTCGTGTGGAAAGAGACTGAGCAAACCTGGTGCAATGAAGTTGATCCTCTCATTCCTCTCGACATTCTATCGAAAGCGGAATGTGACCTTTACTTTCCTGTTACCAAATCATAAGTAGAAACCCCATTTTAAAATATTCTCTGTATATGCAAATACTAATAATAATCATCATCAAGTGCCGGCTGGCGTAGGCGTTCATGGCTTTCCACAAATCTCGGTCTTTGGTGTTCTAGATCCTAATACTAAATTATATTATACACCTGCGTTATACACCTGAGAGAAGTGAGGAGTCTCGTTCATGCCAACGAACCAGGCAAGCTAATACAGGAAAGTACTCTTACTAATAATTTACATATATTTAAAAAATTAGTTGTGAAACCTAAAAAGCAATTAACCAAAGAATGGCCATCACTTGTGACACTCTTTCTTGAACCATTTCCTGTGACATTCAAGATTCTGCCTGTCACACCTACTTTGCCACAGCCTGTGTCAATTTGATAAAACAATTCAGGTGCACACCTTCCTGTGGTGAGTTTCTATATATTTGAATAACGAAGACACAAACAATAGATTGCACGATTTATTGCCTGACATATTTCACTGCATCTCGTCAGGTAGATACTGCAGAAATCAAATACTTACGTGAATTAACTAGATAAATCCTTCAAACTAAAATATACATATGTCTCCCGACCAATGAAGCCGGGAAGCCAATGTGTCGGCCTGCCTAGGCTACCATCTTCTGTGTGTAGTATCTTGTCCACCCAATTCGGAATGTGTAGCTATTAAAATTATGTACCGCCGACATTCAATTCAACTGTCTAAACAAGTCATATCGCCAAATTGAGCGAGTGGCCATGGGCAGCCCACTTGGACCTATCATCTCCTCGGAAGGTTAGCTGGATGAAATATTTCACTTGTCTCTGTTTTTTTCTTTTTGTACTGCGACAAATCTGAAAATATAAAAAATATAAAATTACACAGAGTAATGAAGCTTACATAAAAGAATAACGAAAAACACAGGATGTCTTAACTAGTTTCATCAGCAAACAAATACCTACACAAAATACAATAAATAATCACGGAGAAGACCCTGCAGTGGCTACATTGTTAATTAGATCACGGCACATCCTATAAAAAAAATAAATAATACGTCAAGTTAGGCCTCGCCGCCCCGGACGCAGTGATATATGGCACAACGTTGTCCGTTTAAAAATAAACAAGCCACGGTAATAGAAGGCAAATAATAAACAGTTGGCGGCCATTTTAAATTGTTAATTAGGTCACGGCACATCCTATAAAAAAAATAAATAATACGTCAAGTTAGGCCTCGCCGCCCCGGACGCAATGATATATGGCACAACGTTGTCCGTTTAAAAATAAACAAGCCACGGTAATAGAAGGCAAATAATAAACAGTTGGCGGCCATTTTAAATTGTTAATTAGGTCACGGCACATCCTATAAAAAAATAAATAATACGTCAAGTTAGGCCTAGCCGCCCCGGACGCAATGATATATGGCACAACGTTGTCCGTTTAAAAATAAACAAGCCACGGTAATAGAAGGCAAATAATAAACAGTTGGCGGCCATTTTAAATTGTTAATTAGGTCACGGCACATCCTATAAAAAAAAAATAATACGTCAAGTTAGGCCTCGCCGCCCCGGACGCAATGATATATGGCACAACATTGTCCGTTTACAAATAAACAAGCCACGGTAATAGAAGGCAGAATTTCTCAGTTTCCAATCTTAGGGCCGCGATAAATCCTGACTTATCAGTTAATTCATCATTGCACTTCCTGGTATTAAATTACGTCACCATATAATTCATAACTCCGCTTAGAATCAACATATAGTCTTCGTTGAGATACCGTTGGATTCGTCTTGTCAAGCTCTATCTAACTGGTATGATTTCATAAGTAAAAACCCAATTTTTAAATATTGACCAAAATTGCTAGTAGTATTAGTAGAATTAGCAGTAGTAGCAGTATTAGTAGAATTAGCAGTAGTAGCAGTATTAGTAGAATTAGCAGTAGTAGCAGTATTAGTAGAATTAGCAGTAGTAGTAGTATTAGTAGAATTAGCAGTAGTAGCAGTATTAGTAGAATTAGCAGTAGTAGCAGTATTAGTAGAATTAGCAGTATTAGTAGAATTAGCAGTAGTAGCAGTATTAGTAGAATTAGCAGTAGTAGCAGTATTAGTAGAATTAGCAGTAGTAGCAGTATTAGTAGAATTAGCAGTAGTAGCAGTATTAGTAGAATTAGCAGTAGTAGCAGATATTAGTAGAATTAGCAGTAGTAGCATATTAGTAGAATTAGCAGTAGTAGCAGTATTAGTAGAATTAGCAGTATTAGTAGAATTAGCAGTAGTAGCAGTATTAGTAGAATTAGCAGTATTAGTAGAATTAGCAGTAGTAGCAGTATTAGTAGAATTAGCAGTAGTAGCAGTATTAGTAGAATTAGCAGTAGTAGCAATATTAGTAGAATTAGCAGTAGTAGCAGTATTAGTAGAATTAGCAGTAGTAGCAATATTAGTAGAATTAGCAGTAGTAGCAGTATTAGTAGAATTAGCAGTAGTAGCAGTATTAGTAGAATTAGCAGTAGTAGCAGTATTAGTAGAATTAGCAGTAGTAGCAGTATTAGTAGAATTAGCAGTAGTAGCAGTATTAGTAGAATTAGCAGTAGTAGCAGTATTAGTAGAATTAGCAGTAGTAGCAGTATTAGTAGAATTAGCAGTAGTAGCAGTATTAGTAGAATTAGCAGTAGTAGCAGTATTAGTAGAATTAGCAGTATTAGTAGAATTAGCAGTATTAGTAGAATTAGCAGTAGTAGCAGTATTAGTAGAATTAGCAGTAGTAGCAGTATTAGTAGAATTAGCAGTATTAGTAGAATTAGTAGTAGTAGCAGTATTAGTAGAATTAGCAGTAGTAGCAGTATTAGTAGAATTAGCAGTAGTAGCAGTATTAGTAGAATTAGCAGTATTAGTAGAATTAGCAGTATTAGTAGAATTAGCAGTAGTAGTAGTATTAGTAGAATTAGCAGTAGTAGCAGTATTAGTAGAATTAGCAGTAGTAGCAGTATTAGTAGAATTAGCAGTATTAGTAGAATTAGCAGTAGTAGCAGTATTAGTAGAATTAGCAGTATTAGTAGAATTAGCAGTAGTAGCAATATTAGTAGAATTAGCAGTAGTAGCAGTATTAGTAGAATTAGCAGTATTAGTAGAATTAGCAGTAGTAGCAGTATTAGTAGAATTAGCAGTAGTAGCAGTATTAGTAGAATTAGCAGCATTAGTAGAATTAGCAGTAGTAGCAATATTAGTAGAATTAGCAGTAGTAGTAGTATTAGTAGAATTAACAGTAGTAGCAGTATTAGTAGAATTAGCAGTATTAGTAGAATTAGCAGTAGTAGCAGTATTAGCAGTAGTAGCAGTATTAGTAGAATTAGCAGTATTAGTAGAATTAGCAGTATTAGTAGAATTAGCAGTATTAGTAGAATTAGCAGTATTGGTAGAATTAGCAGTATTAGTAGAATTAGCAGTAGTAGCAGTATTAGTAGAATTAGCAGTATTAGTAGAATTAGCAGTAGTAGCAGTATTAGTAGAATTAGCAGTAGTAGCAGTATTAGTAGAATTAGCAGAAGTAGCAGTATTAGTAGAATTAGCAGTATTAGTAGAATTAGCAGTATTAGTAGAATTAGCAGTATTGGTAGAATTAGCAGTATTAGTAGAATTAGCAGTAGTAGCAGTATTAGTAGAATTAGCAGTAGTAGCAGTATTAGTAGAATTAGCAGTATTAGTAGAATTAGCAGTAGTAGCAGTATTAGTAGAATTAGCAGTAGTAGCAGTATTAGTAGAATTAGCAGAAGTAGCAGTATTAGTAGAATTAGCAGTAGTAGCAGTATTAGCAGTATTAGCAGTATTAGTAGAATTAGCAGTAGTAGCAGTATTAGTAGAATTAGTAGAATTAGCAGTATTAGTAGAATTAGCAGTATTAGTAGAATTAGCAGTAGTAGTAGTATTAGTAGAATTAGCAGTAGCTGTATTAGTAGGAGAATTACCAGCAGCAGTATTAATAGTAGTCATAATACTAATTGTGGTGGTGATGGTGGTAGTATGTTGACGACAACAACTGCAGGTCTTCTGTATGTTGACCACCAAATCTGTGCGACTGTAGCAGTATGTGTATATTGGGTGGGCAAAACTACAGCACGCTTGAGCATCAGGAGGGAATGGGAAGAAAGATGCTCAAGTCGTGACGTAGTTTGTTGTTAGGAACCAGTCAACATCTGGGCCTGGAAGCGAGAAGACGCCATGTTGTATGAAGGTTGTAGAAGTTGTCATCAAGATGAAATAAATCTCTATTTATACTCAAAGCAAAGAGCTCGTTAGTCCTATTTATCTAGTGCACTGTTACAAAGGACTGAATTGGTGCCCACGACACAGGATACGAACTTGGAGTGTCGCAGAATCACAATATGCTGTCCAGGTCGAACATCGAACTAAAATCAAAGTTTTGAAGATCTCGTTCTGCTTGCATCAAATACCCAGAGACAGAATTACGGCACGGTTCTATACTTATGTTGAACGAAAAAGCGAAGTTGAATAAATGGCCACTACGTCGTCTGTGAGAATTACAGCAGCCAAAAGCCCGGCTAGGGGTGGTTGTCTGTAAATATTTTTCAGAATCCTCGCTGCTATCAAGAATCCTAGATATATAGGCAGGTCGTTGTCACCTGAGTTATGAAAGCCGGCTTGCCAGAGTGAGTTGCTGTACAGTGGTGATCATCTTACTGAGCAAAAGAGTAAGAAAGACCAGCACGTTTTTTCTGGATCGTTTGAAATAAGAGGCTCAGGAAAAAGAAACCTTCAAGGCAAGTCAAATCAAGTAGAAACATTTTACTAACAGAGCAGTTGTCTACTTCTCGTTAAGATAGATTGCCTGGAGCGAACTAAAAGCCGCAGAATCCTGACCTTGAGACTTTTTGAGGAATAAGAAGAAATGAAAAGCTCATTAACAGCAGCGATACCGCTAAAGAACTCTCGGAAGTGGGAGAGGCAGACTGGGCTGCCGACCTACTGAAATTATCGCTTTCCTGAATTACACCGATTCTCAAGACGTCGCTTTGATGTGCCCTGTTATCGGGTGAAGAGAAAGCGCAAGGCTGGTAGGGACCCAACCAAGGGTTGAAGTTACTGAGAAGAAGAAACTACCTGAAGTGCGTGATCGATTGGAGGAGCATTTCAACTGCACAGACTCCTGGCGTTTGAATTCTACCTGACAACGAACGTAGAAGAATCCGTCTTTCTTGGATCGGGAGCAAATTAGGGTAATTGGTGAACTTTAAATATTATTTTACGTACAATTGACTAATTGAACAGTTCTGTTGTGTAAAGTAAATACGATCATATTGTTAATTTAGCTGGTTACAAGTGTGAAATTGATTTTATTGCCATATATAGAAATATTTCAGCATGACGGAACAAGATTCATTGGCACAAGTTTTGACGGGGGTAGGAACAGCGGTAGGTAGACTTAATACGGTCATAAAACAACAGGGAATGGCAACTGAAATTGTTAAGTTTAGTGGACAGGCAAGAGATTTCAAGAAGTGGGTAACTTCCATAGAGAAATATGCATATTTGGTGTCTGCATCAGATGAAGAGAAAATGAGACTTGCTTATCAGGCAGAAACCGGTTTCAGATCATATCCGAAGAAAATTAGAGGCTAGAGTAGATGAGACATGGGAGCAGTTCAAAGACGACCTGGCCCATAAGTACGCGGAAATAACGGATCCTCAACATGCATTTTCGGTGTTGAGACAGTCTAAACAAAACACTGGAGAGACGGTACAATTGTTCAGCGATAGGTTGATTAACCTGGCTGAAGAAGCATTCTTAGGACAGAATGTACGAGGAGAGGAGGTGGAGAGGATGTTAGTCGGGATTTTTGTAGTTGGCATAAAATCCGATGGATTGAAATTTAAGCTGATGAGAGAAAACCCCGAGAGGTTATCACAAGCTGTAGATATTGCGGTACAAGAAGAAAATTTGAGACGTAGATTTAGATAGAGAACAGGACGAGAAATAGGAACTAGTCGAGAAGACAGGGTTGAGGAGCGTATGGAGATAGGACAAACAAGGTTCGGATGGAATAGGAGAGGAGGTATACAGACATTACAAGGTAGTAATAGAAGTGCTTATGATGAAAGAAGACAAATGAGGTATCCTACAAGTGAGACAGTAGGTAAAATGAACAACACAAATATAGTCTGTTGGTTTTGTGGTCAACGCGGACATGTTTCTCGTTTTTGTGATAACAGGCGTGTCCAGTCGAATACACAAAGTAGAAATGGCAATAGCAGGTTGAATAGGAATGTTGAAGATAGACACAGGAATTTTACAGGTACAAGAACGCAGGAAAACCGGCGCCCTACCTATTAAATAGGACCTGTAGTAGGAGGGAAAATAATAAGGTCCAAGGTTTAAAGAATATGTTAAAAATAAAACAGATCATAGCTCATGTATAATAGAAATAGGAAAATATAGAGTTCGTACATTAATTGATTCAGGAGCTCAGGTTAGTGTAATTAAAGAAAGCTTTTTATATAAAATAATGAGAAATTGTAGAATATTTAAGAGTCATAATAATCTTCACTCTGTTACAGGACAGAATTTACAAGTAATTGGACAGACAATGATCAATTTTAAATTAGGAGGGGATCAACGTAAGACATCTTTTTCATGTAGTGAAAGATTTAAATAGAAACATGCTTATAGGAAGAGATTTTTTAATAAAAAACGGAGTAAGACTTCTCTTTGATTTACATAAATTAAAATTCAAGGACGTGTATGTAGATATGGAAGAAGACATGCATATATCGGCACTAGTTAGAGTTAAAATGTCCACGACGTTAAAACCACAGTCGGTTAATTTGATACAAGCGAAGGTAAAGAGAAACCCATATTATGTGGCAGGACACACAGTTAGAATCACTGAATTGCAAAAGGAAGTAGTTGATGAGCCTGGTCTGGAAGTACCGGATGGGATAATATCGTTAGATAAACACTTAACCTTTCCAGTAATGATTATTAACAACACAGGTAGAGAAATTAAATTATACAGAGGATGTGTAATAGCCAAACTAGAACATAACATTAGTGACATATTGGCAACGGATAGAGTAGAAATGTCGGGAACAAATTATTTAGAAACTTCTAGTGAAAGAGTTAATAACAGACGCGGACGCGGAAGAAGAGGGAACTGTACAAATGGATGAATTGATCCATCCATTCAGAAGAAATACAGCCCAAATACATTCACTAGACAAAATGACAAGGGAACAAGAATTGTTGGCACAGTTAAAAGCTCCACCAGAAAATAAGAAAGTATTAGAACAACTTATAAAAGAAAATCAGGATGTATTTGCAATTAGTGATTTAGAATTGGGAAGGACAAAAACAGTTACAATGGAAATAGATACGGGAGATCATCCACCAATTAGTTTAAAACCGTATAGAACTCCCTTAAGAAATAGGGAAGTTGTTGAAAAGGCAATAGAAGATATGTTGAAAGCAGGGATAATAACAAGATCAAAGTCGGAATGGTCATCTCCGATCGTCATCGTGACCAAACCTGATGGTTCAAATCGGTTCTGTTGTGACTACAGGGCGTTGAACAAAATCACTAAGAATGTAGCGTGCCCACTGCCGGTGATTGATGATATTTTGGGGTTGCTTAATGGCTCTACATTCTTCACGACACTAGATGCAAGATCAGGATTCTGGTGTATCCCGATGTCGGAAGATGCTCAAAAGAAGAGTGCTTTCTGTACTCATATGGGTTCTTACGAATTCTTACGAATGCCATTCGGGGTTCGAACGGCTCCATCTCACTACATGCTGTTAATAAATGAGGTATTAGAGGGTATGCAAAAGTTTGCATTAGCATACATAGACGACATTCTTATCTATACAGCAGGGGATGTGGATGATCACTTAAAACATGTCAGATTAGTATTCAACAGATTAAGAGTACATGATGTTAAATTGAAGCTTAGTAAATGCCAGTTTTTAAAAACAGAAACAAAATATTTGGGGTACATTATTAATAGAGACGGAATTAAACCAGACCAAGACAAGATAAAGGTTATTAAAGAGTTACCTCCTCCAACTAACGTAAAAGAAGTGCGTGCTTTTATTGGAACCTGTGGGTATTATCGGCGCTTTATCACAGGGTTTTCAAAAATAGCAGAACCTATTACTAATTTAACGGGCAAATACGCTAGATTTAAGTGGGATGATGAGTGTCAAAAAGCGTTCGAGTTTTTAAAAAACAGTTTAACAGTGGTACCACTATTGACGCATCCAGACTTGAATAAACAGTTAATACTATATACAGATGCTTCGGACAATGCTATAGGAGCATGTTTGGTTCAACCATATGAAGGAAAAGAATCTGGAATACCAGGAGTTAAAAATGAAAGGCCAATTTATTTCTTGTCTCATAAACTTAGCAGGTCTAAAAAAAAATGGTCGACTATTGAGAAGGAGGCTTATGCTATTCATTATGCTCTACAGAAACTTAACTACTATTTACATAACGCAAATTTTGTTATTAGAACTGACCATATGCCTTTAAAATCTCTGTTAGAAGCTCCAGTGCAGAACAGGAAAATACAGACGTGGGCATTGAATCTACAGGGATACAATACAAAAATTCTGCGAAGCCATCCTTGAGTGAATTTTCAGCAGCGTGTGTGGTTCAAATCAGTCTGTGTTTACGTTTTTTCAACATGGCGGAACAACGTGTGTTTTCCGATGGGCCAGCAGTCAACATACCGAAGCGGCGTGGTAGCCGCGCAGGGACAAAGAAACAAGGTAAGCGCGGAGGTTTGAGGCGTTTTAGACTCAAGTGTCACCGTCTAGGACTCAGGAACATCCGTATTCTATATTGGAACTGTGCCAGTGTAAAACAACGGGGCGCTATTTTAGAAACCTTAGTTTACAGGAACGACATTGTAGCACTCCAGGAGACGAGATTGGGCGATCAGCTACTCCGAATTGCCGGCTTCAAATGTTTCTACAACAGACGACATCTGGGAACGGCGATTCTCGTTCGGGACAGCATGGTGGCGTCAGAGCTAGACATGTCCAGTTGGGACAGTGACGATATACAAATACAGGCGTTGAGAGTTCATTCCAGTATATCATTCGTGTTGGTTAATGTTTATGCCCGCAATGCGAGTATGGACGCCCAGAAGTGGCAGTGTTTAAGTGGCATATTGGGCCAAGAGAGAAATGTTATTTTCTGTGGTGACTTCAACGCTAAGGGCAGAGCATGGGGAAACACTTCCTCCAATACACAAGGGGAGGAGCTCGAGACTGCACTGGAAACCATCGACCTGGTTTGTATTAACAGTGGCTGTGTCACCAGGACAGCAAGCCGTCCAGGCGATGAGGACAGTGCTATTGATCTGGCGCTAGTTTCACCTTCACTCACTACAGTGTGTAGATGGGGTGTCCTAGGACACCATGGCAGCGACCACCACCCGTGCAGCATATTGGTGGAGAAAGGCAGAACCAGGCAGCACAAGCTAAAGGTAAAGACGTTCCAGTATGACAGTACAGGGCAAGATGTGGTGAGTAAAATAAGACGTGACAAGCGCAGAACGTTCCAGGGCAGGAAAAAAAGCTGGGAGCAGCCACCGTGGTGGAGTTTCGAGGTGGAGAAGGCTTGGGTGGATAAGCGTAGTGCTGTAAGGAGATGGCAAAATGCCAAGAAGAACAGAGCTGGTCATCCTAGTCCCTGCTTGCACTTAGAAAGAGAGATGCACACAAAAGTAAGCTATTTCAAAAAACTGGTCAAGGTGGTTAAAAGCGAAAAATGGGCAGAGGTGTGTCAAAGAGTAAGCACAGACAAGTCACTGAAATTGTTCTGGCGACTACATAAAAGCATGAGTGGTGTAGTCAAGAATAAGAGCATTTCAGACTTCCAAGGTGCTGACCTCACCTGGCAGAGGACTGACGAGGACAAGGGCAAAGCCCTCTTTGAACGCTACCTTGAGCAGGGCAACCAGACAGACATGGGAGGCCGAAATCTGGCCAAGGAGGTCACCTCAGACAGATGCAAGGCCCAGAACACTTCGGAGGAAGACACAGTGACAGTGAAAGAAATCAAGGCTGTGCTTCGACGATCAAAAAACAGTGCTCCAGGTCCTGATGGCATAAGATACGACGACATAAATAGGTGTACCGACAATGAGCTAGAGAAATTAGCAGACATGTACAACAACAGTATAGGGAGTGCTAGCATCAAGGAGGAATGGTTACACAGCTATCTGATTCCCTTGCCGAAGCCTGACAAAGACCACAAAAAAATTCAGGGATATCGAATTATAACCATGCAGAATACAATAGGCAAGCTGCTGGAGAAGGTAATTGCCAGGAAAATATCAAGCCAACTAGAGAGGCAAGGTGTTTTCCCACCTACCCTGGGTGGGTACCGTCCAAAAAGAGAAACCTGGACCAATGCAGCAGTCTTTGCCCAGGATGTCTATGAAGGTTTCCACGCAGGCACTGAAACCGTTGCTGCAGCGATTGATCTTGAGGACGCATACAACAGAGTACCACTGGATTTTTTAATGTTTCAGCTTCTTGAACTAAACGTAAGTCCATTCCTCCTTAGTTGGATCGCTGCAGCCCTCTACCAACGGAAAGTAGTTTTTAGATGTGGCAGTTGGACTTCGGAACCAACAACAATATATCCTGGCCTACCACAGGGATCAGCCATTATCTCCGGTACTGTTCAACGCCTACACAGTGAGAATCACCAGTGAGCAGATCACTGGACCTGGCAGGACATTGTCGTATGCCGATGATATTTTAGTGTATCGTCAGGGTAAGGATAGAGAGGAGGTTGCTGTGGAACTACAAACCGAACTCAATCGCATAAGTACTTGGTGTGATGAAGCTGGGGCAATGGTCAACCCAACAAAGGCAACAGTGACTTGGTTCTCTTTGAATAATCATATTGTCAACAATCCAACACCAACTGTAATGCTGTGTTCAGAGACGGTGGAAAGAACGCAGGCAATGAATTACCTGGGAATACGGTTTGATCGAAGCCTTGCTTATAATGTGCACATAGACCAGGTGATAACAAAGGCCAAGCGGGGTTTGGCAGCGATGCGGGTGATGGCGGCAGCAAACTGTGAGCAGCGCCATCTATGTCTTCTGTACGAGGGGCTGGTCATGTCTGTTTTGGAGTATGCAATGGCAATCCTGACTCTCAGCCATACGCAGATAGAAAGGATGGAAAGGATACAGAATGAAGCAATGCGCATTATTCTTGGATGTACAAGAGATACAGCATGCAGGGCGATGCGCTACCTTCTTGATTTTCCAACCATTGAAGAGAGAATACAAGTTTGCAGGGCACGCGCCTACCTCAGAATTAACGCAAACACACAACATCCACTGCATAGTGAAATTAGGACGGTGAAGGGCAGCAGGTTAAAAAGAGGACGGTCGTGGATGGGTCAAGCCGAAGACATTCTTCAACAGGTGTGTTCACTTGAGGACTTAGAACCTGGCGAGGAGTGGGTGCAAGTGCCAACAGACTTCTGCACATCCTTTTCAGTTTGCATCCAACTAGATAGAAAATGCAGACAAGAAAATCCGGCTGCTGTTGAGGCTGAAGTACAAGCGTTGATTTTCGAGAATTCGCTAGACGGTGACGCGGTCATCTACACAGATGGGTCGGTCGTCCGACATGTGAGAAGCTCATGGGCCTTTACAGCTCGGGCCGGAGGGAGAATTGTGAAGGAGGACTCTGGTGCTTTCACTGAAACCACAAGTAGCCTGACCATGGAAGTCATGGCAGTAAGTAAAGCAATAACATGGCTCGAGACACAGACATTCACTAGGGCTTGTTTCCTTAGCGACTCAATGAACATGATCAAGAGGATAGAGGAGGGGTCGATCCGAAGAGAGTGGTTGCTGCCTCTGAAGCGGTCTAGGCTGGCAAAGATTAGTTTCATCTTCGTGCCAGGTCATGCGGGAGTACAAGGAAATGAGCGGGCTGACAAGCTCGCAGGTGAGGCTACTGTGGAGGGCGGACGCGCCATGGACCAGGCTGACATTCTGAATGCTCTACGAGAAGTGAGACTTTTGCGAGAACCAAGTGATGACTGGGAATCTACAACAATGGCCAGACTGCGGGAGCAGCAAATTAAAAGAGGGGTGGCCAAACAAGAACACTACGCAGGAAGCCAAAGAAGATTGATAAACCAACACAGAACTGGCGTCGTTAGCCGCTACACGCTGCGGGATTTGCTGAGGAGGGGATCCGAGCACTTATGGACTGAATGGTTCGATGTGCAACGAGGATGATCTGTCGACTAACTAACTAACTAACTAATACAAAAATTGAATACATACCAGGTAGGATTAACACATGTGCTGATTTATTGTCTAGGATCCCGTATCCACAGTCATCAGGAGACACAGAAGATGAAGGTGAACCAGAGATCGACGACCGAAACTGGCAAGTAAATATATTAGATTCTGCCATAATAAATAGAGAAGAGTTTGAGAGTTTACCATCGGATCAAGAGTCTGAACCTAGAGCAGAAGACCCACATTTAGCACAATTTAATATGAAAGAAGAACAAGAATTAGATCCAAAAGTCTTACAAATAAAACAGAAATTAAAAGAAACAGAGGAGAATAAATATAAGAAGAATTATTTAGTTTTGCAAGACGACGAACAGTTATATTATATATGTGAAAGGAACGAACAGCTAAGGAAATATATTCCAAAACATTTGGAAAATGAAGTGTTAAAAGCATATCATGATGAGAATGGTCATCTCGGTCGTGATAAATTGGTGAAAGTACTTACGAGTAAATATTATTGGCCGAACTTATTTAAATCTGCTTGTAAATATGTAGATACATGTGAAAGATGCAGATTAAGGAATATGAAAACAGTTAAGTGTCCCTTACAAGATACAGATATTCCTCAGTTTCCTATGCAAAAAATTAGTTTAGATATATCGGGTCCTCACCCTAGAACATTGTCAGGAAACGTGTATTTAATTCATATAGTAGACGTCTACAGTCTTTGGCCGGAAGTTTATGCAATCCCAGATAAGAGCCCAGATACTGTCATTAATATTTTTTTACAAGAGTTCGTACCAAGATTTAGTTGCCCACAAAGTATACTTACGGATAATGGTAGGGAATTTGTAAATAAAAAATTCGAAAAGTTATTAAAAGATTTTAATATAAACCATATAAAGACCTCATACTATAGACCTTCTTCAAATGCTAAGAACGAACGACAACATAGGACATTATACGATATTATAGCAAAGATCGTCGATGAACATGAAAAAGATTGGGATTTGTTCCTGGGACCAGCGCTTAGCGCTATACGCACAAATCAAAATGAGAGCACGGGGTTTTCACCATTCTATTTAATACACGGGAGAGAACCAGTACTACCTATAGATAATCTGTTAAAACCAAGACGGAAATATATGGGGGAAGACTTTCAAGAGACTATCATACAGGAAATGCATAAAGCACACGTAAGACTAAAGAATAATATAATTAAAGCTAGAGAAAGACAGAAAAAGTACAAAAACGTGAATACAAAATTACAGGAGTTTAAAGTAGGTGATAGAGTTTATTATAAGAAGCATAGAAGGAACTCTAAGTTTGATGCTAGTTGGGTTCCAGGTTATTACGTTTTGGAAAAGCTAGGAAAAGTGTCGTATAGTATCAAGAACCAGGTCACGGGACATGTGGCAAGGGCACACGTGGAACATTTAAGAAGAGATGAGGATGAGAAGGGAAATAATAATTATAATAATAATTATTATTCAGACACTGGATACTTAGATGAACAGGTCGTCAGAGGAGCTACAATAACCCCAGGTTTTAGAAAAGATCCAGCACAAAATCAGTTAATAACAACTCCAGTTTACGATGATACTCAAGAACAGACAATACCGAAAACGGTAGAAGAAGAAAATGTGAATGAGAGTCATTATGATAGTATAGAATCTATGGAAGAGGAAATAGCTGCTCCATTTAAGAATACTAGACAAGCAACGAAAAGAAGAATGGATAAACAAAGAGAAAGAGAAGTAAAAAGACAGAGAAGAATTAGAGATTATTCAACAAGCGGTGAAGATATGCCTCTACTAGAAAGGTCTTTAAGAAATAATGATAGACAAATTAGATGGGATATTGAACGGAAGAGATTAGCGGTTGCTAGCGAGAGACATACAGTGAAGAAGAGGAAATGGATGAAAAGTCAGAATCAAATAGTAGTATGGAAGAAACTAATAAGTTATACGAAGAAGATATTGATGTGGAAATAGCACTTATTCAAAGAAACTTGGAGTTATTGAAGAAGTGGAAACGTAAGAAGTAAATACTGCAGATAGCAAGATATAAGTTTCATGATGTAAAAAGGAAAGAGATACTTGATGGAGTATATGAAACGGTAGAAATGGAAAAGGCTTCTATGGATACTTTTCATAAATGGTCTTGAGGAGTAGTTAAGCATTGAGATAACTAATATAGATGTAGGTTCGAGTGAGGTATATATATTTTTTTCTCTCTGTGATAGAATTGCTGGTTGATTTTATGTTTCAACTTCTTGAGTTTTCGTAGATAGATAAGTTAGTTAATGGTACAGCAGGTAGATGTACTCTATGGTAAATAGACAAGTTTTTATTGGTGCTAGAAATACCGTGGTTAACGGTAATGATTAAGAAGTTGTAGTGATGTTTGGTACAAATCCAAGGGAAACAATTGGTGTGCCGAGCCACAGGTTCTATTAGTAGATAGATGACGGCTGGTACATTGAGATGAAATTGGGATAGTCGCCACATTAGTAATAGATAAAATGAGTTGACCTGTAGTTTACAGTGCTTGCTTAAGATGTTATTCCAGATATTGTGATGTGTTAGGAGTTAGGCTGGAAAAAGATAGAAAATTGTGAGGGGAGAGAATAAATGATAGTACGGTCATTGTTGATTAGTGATTTTGTGTGTGGAGAGAACAGATATTGTTCTAAGTTAAGAAATTGGTCAGTAGGTAACAGATATATATACTTGGCAGGGAGTTGTTTTGTTTTTCTCGGTTATAAAAATAATAGAATGACTTGTGTGAATAGATATGTGTTACATTGGTTCGTATAAGAGGCCAATGTTGCTGGGTCACTTTACGTAGTTAATTCTAAGTGAATTATATTTTTTTTGAAAACCTTCTCTTTAGCGAGAAGACAGTTGTTTTATTGAGTCTGAGTTTTTAATGCCTCATATATAATATGTTTTTTTGCTTGGTTTGGTCCTGTAAAATGATTGTTATTATTTGATTGTAGAATAGGATTGTTGGGTTCTTAGACTTTTGCGTACAAACTATTGGTCCGTAAAAGAGACCAGTAGTGATAGCTAGTAATAGAATATTTTCTTATGATTTGATAAGATGCATGTTATATTATTTTAAAATGTGTTTTTCTTTGAATGAGTTGATATCTTTAGTTAATATGAGGGGAAACGTAAATTTGTGTAAAAAACTATTTGGGGGGTATGATGTCCTGTTTTGATTTTATTTCGCTTAACTCATAATTTAAATAAGTTGTTTTGTGTATTAGGTTACCTTGTTAGCAAATATGTTACAAATTTAATTAAGTAAGTTTAATTTTCAAATAGTTATGGTGTTGGCTAGAATAGAGAAAATACATGGAGCTTCGTTCAGAAAAGAGTTAATAAAACTACTAAGGGGCTAATAGAGAGACACATACGTTCTCTTTGTGAATATTATGTGGCTGTGATAATCGGCATGAAAAGGTTCTTATGAATATGAAGTATTAGAAACATAGGTCGGGGATGGCTGTGAGAAAGTAAAATAGGAGCTGCATTATATGAAGATATAAGGTTGGGTATATGACTGTGAATGGCAGCATATAAGCTGGGGTATATATATAGGTGGACAAGGAAGCAGGTCATGGGATGTGAGGGGGCAAGATATAGGAGCTGTGAAAAATCAGTGTTAATTAAATTAAAAATGTTTATGGAATATGAACATTGGCTCGTGGTCAAAGATGAGATAACGGAAATATAAATTGTGGATGGCAATATAAATGTTGAATATATAAATGTTGAGAAAACTTATATCAACTTGATTTATAGGGAACAAAGATGTATTTCATAAGATGTAATTTTTTAAAAAAATTGTTTACAAAATTTTTTTTTGTTGGCAAGAGAGGTAAATGTGATTGTGTTGACTATCCATTCCGTTATGTAAATGTGATTGTGTTGACTATCTATTCCTTTATACTTTTCACTGGGTGCACACCCCTTCTTTACTTTTTCTAACTACATTGTTTTCTGTGTTGTGAAAGAGTGAGGAATTTCATAATGTCAAGTGTATGATAACGATTTTACGAGCTGTTCTTATGATATATATTTTGTACAGGAACTTTGAAGAGCCAAGAAAAGAACAAGAAATGTATAGTGGTTTACTATATGGCAAGGGAAAGAGTTACGAATAGATTGTTTTACTTAAAATAAAGTTGGTTTGGGGAAGATTAGAGGAGTTGTGGGAGGTAAGGAAAGAGGGGGAATAGAGTAAGGGGATTGGGAGTAAAGACTTTTTAAGGGAAAAAGTCTTTCGAAAACATAGGAAGGTGTAGCAGTATGTGTATATTGGGTGGGCAAAACTACAGCACGCTTGAGCATCAGGAGGGAATGGGAAGAAAGATGCTCAAGTCGTGACGTAGTTTGTTGTTAGGAACCAGTCAACATCTGGGCCTGGAAGCGAGAAGACGCCATGTTGTATGAAGGTTGTAGAAGTTGTCATCAAGATGAAATAAATCTCTATTTATACTCAAGCAAAGAGCTCGTTAGTCCTATTTATCAGTCACTGTTACACGACGTACACTGACCCCTGAAGCCACTGGCATAAACATACTGACCACTAAAGCCACCTGACATAAACATACACATACTGACCACTAAAGCCACCTGACATAAACGTACACATACTGACCACCAAATCTGTGACATACACTGACCAATGAAGCAACCTGACATAAACATACACATACTGACCACTGAAGCCACCTGACATAAACATACAAATACCGACCATCAAATCTAGATGACGTACACTGACCACTGAAGCAACCTGAGATAAACATACAAATAATGACAACCAAATCTGTGCAAAATACACTGACCAACCTGACATAAACATACAAATACTGACCTCTTCCTGTACTTGAAGAATCTCGTCACCAGCCGACGGTATCGCCTTCCACCCCAATATCTCCACAGGCATGCCAGGCAGCACTTGTTGCACAGGGTTGCCTAGGTCGTCAAACATAGCTCTCACCTGTTAATGGAAAGTCACAATTATCATCAAACATAGCTCTCACCTGTCCACGGAAGGTCACAAATATCATCAAACATAGCTCTCACCTGTTCGCGGAAGGTCACAATTATCATCAAACATAGCTCTCATCTGTCCACGTAAGGTCACAATTATCATCAAACATAGCTCTCACCTGCGCATGGAAGGTCACTAATCTCTCGCTCTCATTCTCTCTAACTCACAAACACTTAATTCTACTGATATCTGGCACGTCACATCACTGTAAATGCAGCTCTATCAATGCCCATAAACTCATTATAAAGAATGTCATCTTGGTAGCTTCCCCCTGACCTCCATATTCACTTAAGAGATGTTCCTGCTAACATTAGAATATTCTGGCTAGCACTTCTCATGTATGCTTGGGCCAGAAAATTGAGCGCCATGCGGCTCATGGGTCACTGTGTGGACAAGACTGGGTCAACGTACTCCTTTGGTCCACAGGTTACTGTGTGGACCAGACTGGGTCAGCATAATCCTGGGACCCACAGGTTACTGTGTGCACTAGATTGTGTTAGTATAATCTTTGGGCCCAGAAAGGGATGCAATCAGAAGACTCCTAGGTAATCCATCAGTAGAGACTCTCAAGAACTAACACACAAACAACCGAGATAATTGTTAGTTCCATCAAAACTATTACTAAGTAACAGAAGCACATACATCCAACACAAGTTATAGTTACTTCCATTTAGAATATAATTTAGTAACACACAAGAACTAACACGAATTATAGAACTAATGGATACATTTGTAAGAACTATCACATAGTAACACAACAGAACTAATGGATAAATCTTTAGGAATCATCAAGGAGTAACACAGGAACTAGCATAAACAATAGAACTAGCAGATAAATCTTTAGGAACTATCATGTTGCAACACAGGAACTAGCACAAACAATTAGCAGATACATCTTTAGGAACTATCATGTTGTAACACAGGAACTAGCACAAACAATTAGCAGATACATCTTTAGGAACTATCATGTTGTAACACAGGAACTAGCACAAACAATTAGCAGATACATCTTTAGGAACTATCATGTTGTAACACAGGAACTAGCACAAACAATTAGCAGATACATCTTTAGGAAATATCATGTTGCAACACAGGAACTAGCACAAACAATTAGCAGATACATCTTTAGGAACTATCATGTTGTAACACAGGAACTAACACAAACAATTAGCAGATACATCTTTAGGAACTATCATGTTGTAACACAGGAACTAGCACAAACAATTAGCAGATACATCTTTAGGAACTATCATGTTGTAACACAGGAACTAGCACAAACAATTAGCAGATACATCTTTAGGAACTATCATGTTGTAACACAGGAACTAGCACAAACAATTAGCAGATACATCTTTAGGAACTATCATGTTGTAACACAGGAACTAGCACAAACAAATTAGCAGATACATCTTTAGGAACTATCATGTTGTAACACAGGAACTAACACAAACAATTAGCAGATACATCTTTAGGAAATATCATGTTGTAACACAGGAACTAGCACAAACAATTAGCAGATACATCTTTAGGAACTATCATGTTGTAACACAGGAACTAACACAAACAATTAGCAGATACATCTTAGGAACTATCATGTTGTAACACAGGAAACTAGCACAAACAATTAGCAGATACATCTTTAGGAACTATCATGTTGTAACACAGGAACTAACACAAACAATTAGCAGATACATCTTTAGGAACTATCATGTTGTAACACAGGAACTAGCACAAACAATTAGCAGATACATCTTTAGGAACTATCATGTTGTAACACAGGAACTAACACAAACAATTAGCAGATAAATCTTCAGGAACTATCATGGTGTAATACAGGAACTAGCACAAACAACATAACTAATGGATTCATATCTAGGAACTAGCAAGAGGTAACAGGACTATCACACAGTAATACAGGTACTAGCACAAGGTAACATAGGAACTAGCACAGGGTAACACAGGAACCAGCACAGGGTAACACAGGAACTAGCACAAGGTATCACAGGAACTAGCACAAGGTATCACAGGAACTAGCACAAGGTATCACAGGAACTAGCACAAGGTATCACAGGAACTAGCACAAGGTAACTAGCACGGAACTAGCACAGGGTAACACAGGACTAGCACAGGATACATAGGAATAGCACAAGGCAACAAGGAACTATCACAGGGTAACACAGGAAATAGCACAGGTAAACACAGGAATAGCACGAGGTAACAAGGAACTATCACAGGGTAACACAGGAACTAGCACAGGTTAACACAGGAACTAGCACAGGTTAGCACAGGTTAACACAGGAATAGCATGAGGTAACAAGGAACTATTACAGGGCAACAAGGAACTATCACAGGGGAACACAGGAACTAGCACAGGTTAACACAGGATAGCACGAGGTAACAAGGAACTATCACAGGGTAACACAGGAACTAGCACAGGTTAACACAGGAATAGCACAAGGTAAGAAGGAACTATCACAGGGTAACACAGGAACTAACACAGGGTAACACAGGAATAGCACGAGGTAAGAAGGAACTATCACAGGGTAACACAGGAACTAGCACAGGTTAACACGGGAATAGCACGAGGTAACAAGAAACTATTACAGGGTAACAAGGAACTATCACAGGGTAACACAGGAACTAGCACAGGTTAACACAGGAACTAGCACAGGTTAACACAGGAATAGCATGAGGTAACAAGGAACTATCACAGGGTAACAAGGAACTATCACAGGGTAACACAGGAATAGCACGAGGTAATAAGGAACTATCACAGGGTAACACAGGAACTAGCACAGGTTAACACAGGAACTAGCACAGGGTAACACAGGAACTATCACAGGGTAACATACTACTGGAGATAGAATCCAGACCCAAACGTGGACAGCAAGAACATTAATCACTAGGTCAGCTCTCCTTCCACACACAGAATCAATACAGGCAAGCACACACACACCAGCAGACACACTCGACACATATGCACACACAACCAGCAGGCACACTCAGGGACACACATGCACACACACTCAGGGACACACATGCACACACACCAGCAGACACACTCAGGGACACACATGCACACAGCACCAGCAGACACACTCAGGACACACATGAACACACACCAGCAGACACACTCAGGGACACACATGCACACACACCAGCAGACACACTCAGGGACACACATAACACACACCAGCAGACACACTCAGGGACACACCATGCACACACACCAGCAGACACACTCAGGGACACACATGCACACACACCAGCAGACACACTCAGGGACACACATGAACACACACCAGCAGACACACTCAGGGACACACATGCACACACACCAGCAGGCACACTCAGGGACACATATGCACACACACCAGCAGGCACACTCAGTGACACACAAGCAGACACACCAGCAGGCACACTCAGGGACACACAAGCACACACACCAGCAGACACACTCAGGACACACATGCACACACACCAGCAGACACACTCAGGGACACACATGCACACACACCAGCAGACACACTCAGGGACACATATGCACACACACCAGCAGACACACTCAGGGACACATATGAAGCACACACCAGCAGACACACTCAGGGACACACATGCGCACACACCAGCAGACACACTCAGGGACACACATGCACACACACCAGCAGACACACTCAGGGACACACATTCACACACACCAGCAGACACACTCAGGGACACACAAGCATACACACCAGCAGACACACTCAGGGACACATATGCCACACACCAGGCAGACACACTCAGGGACACATATGCACCACACACACCAGCAGGACACACTCAGGGACACATATGCACACACACCAGCAGACACACTCAGGGACACATCTGCCACACACCAGCAGGCACACTCAGGGACACACACGCAGACACACTCAGGGACACACATGCACACACACCAGCAGACACACTCAGGGAAACACACCAGCAGACACACTCAGGGACACATATGCACACACACCAGCAGACACACTCAGGGACACACAAGCAGACACACTCAGGACACACAAGCATACACACTCAGGGACACACAAGCAGACACACTCAGGGACACATATGCACACACACCAGCAGACACACCAGAGTACACACTCAGGGACACACCAGCAGACACATATGCACACACACCAGCAGACACACTCAGGGACACACAACAACACACTCAGGACACACATGCACACACACCAGCAGACACACTCAGGGACACACACAGCAGCACACTCAGGGACACATATCACACACACCACAGGCACACCCAGGGACACATATGCACACACACCAGCAGTACACACTCAGGACACATGCACACACACCACAGACACACTCAGGGACACATATGAATACACACCAGCAGACACACTCAGGGACACATATGCACACACACCAGCAGACACACTCAGGGACCCACAAGCACACACACACACAGCACACTCAGGGACACTATGCACACACACCAGCAGGCACACTCAGGGACACACAAGCAGACACACATATGCACACACACCAGCAGGCACACTCAGGACACACAAGCATACACACCAGCAGGCACACTCAGGGACACATATGCACACACACCAGCAGGCACACCCAGGGACACACAAGCATACACACCAGCAGGCACACTCAGGGACACATATGCATACACACCAGTAGGCACACTCAGGGAACACATATGCATACACACCAGCAGGCACACTCAGGGACACACAAGCATACACACACCAGCAGGCACACTCAGGACCACAAGCATACACACCAGCAGGCACACTCAGGGACACACAAGCATACACACACCAGCAGGCACACTCAGGGACACATATGCACACACACCAGCAGGCACACTCAGGGACACATATGCATACACACCAGTAGGCACACTCAGGGAAACATATGCATACACACCAGCAGGCACACTCAGGGACACACAGCATACACACACCAGCAGGCACACTCAGGGACACATATGCACACACACCAGCAGGCACACTCAGGACACACAAGCATACACACACCAGCAGGCACACTCAGGACACACAAGCATACACACCAGCAGGCACACTCAGAGGACACACAAGCATACACACACCAGCAGGCACACTCAGGGACACACAAGCATACACACCAGCAGGCACACGTCAGGGACACATATCATACACACAGCAGGCACACTCAGGGACACACAAGCAGACCACACATATGCACACACACCAGCAGCACACTCAGGACACACAAGCAGACACACATATGCACACACGCCAGCAGGCACACTCAGGGACACACAAGCAGACACACATATGCACACACACCAGCAGGCACACCTAGGGACACATATGCATACACACCAGTAGGCACACTCAGGGACACATATGCACACACACCAGCAGGCACACTCAGGGATCACATGCACACACACCAGCAGGCACACTCAGGGACACAAGCAGACACACATATGCTACCCACCAGCAGCTACACTCAGGGGACACATATGCACCACACCAGCAGAAGCACACTCAGTGACATCACAGCAGACACACCAGCAGGCACACTCAGGACACAAGCACACACCCAGCAGACACACTCAGGGACACACACACACACCAGCAGGCACACTCAGGACATAGCACACACACGCAGACACCTCAGGGACACACAGCAGACACCCAGCAGCACACTCAGGGACACACAAGCACACACACCAGCAGACACTCAGGACACCAAGCACACACACCAGCAGGCACACTCAGGGACACCAATCACACACACCAGCAGGCACACTCAGGACACACAAGCACACACACAGCAGGCACACTCAGGACACATAAGCACACACACAGCAGGCACATCGGACACACACATACACACATATGCACACCACCAGCAGACACTCAGGGACACCAAGCACAACACCAGCCACACTCAGGGACACACAAGCACACACACCAGCAGGCACACTCAGGACACATATGCAACACACACCAGCAGACACACTCAGGACACACAAGCAGACACACCACAGGCACACTCAGGACACACAAGCACACACACACAGCAGGCACATCAGGGACACACAAGCACACACACCAGCAGGCACACTCAGGGACACACAAGCACACACACCAGCAGGCACACTCAGGACACAAAGCAGGCACACTCAGGGACACACAAGCACACACACCAGCAGACACACTCAGGGACACACCAGCAGGCACACTCAGGACACATAAGCACACACACCAGCATCACACTCAGGACACACAAGCAGACACACATATGCACACACACAGCAGGCACCACTCAGGACACATATGCACACGACACCAGCAGCACACTCATGACACAACAAGCAGACACACATATGCACACACCAGCAGGCACACTCAGGGACACACAAGCAGAAACACATATCACACACACCAGCAGGCACACTCAGGACACACAAACAGACACACATATGCACACACACCAGCATGCACACTCAGGACACATATGCACACACACCAGCATGCACACTCAGGGCACACATATGCACACACACACCAGCAGGCACACTCAGGGACACATATGTACCACACCAGCAGCACACTCAGGACACACAAGCATACACACCAGCAGGCACACTCAGGGACACACACATACACACCAGCAGGCACACCCAGGGACACACAAGCATACACACAGCAGCACACTCATGGACACACAAGCATACACACCAGCAGGCACACTCAGGACACACAAGCATACACACCAGCAGGCACACTCAGGGACACACAAGCACACACACATCAGGCACACTCAGGACACACAAGCACAACACCAGCAGGCACACTCAGGACACACAAGCCACACACACCAGCAGGCACACTCAGGGACACACAAGCATACACACCAGCATCACACTCAGGGACACACAAGCACACACACCAGCAGGCACACTCAGGGACACACAAGCACACAACCAGCAGGCACACTCAGGGGACAACAAGCACACACACCAGCAGGCACACTCAGGACACATAAGCATACACACCAGCAGCACATCAGGGACACACAAGCAGACACACATAAGCACACACCAGCAGGCACACTCAGGACACACAAGCAGACACACATATGTACACACACCACAGGCACACTCAGGGACACATATGCACACACACAAGCAGGCACACTCAGGGACACATAAGCACACACACCAGCAGGCACACTCAGGGACACACAAGCAGACACACATAAGCACACACACCAGCAGGCACACTCAGGGACACACAAGCAGACACACATATGCACACACACCAGCAGGCACACTCAGGGACACATATGCACACACATCAGCAGGCACACTCAGGGACACACAAGCAGACACACATATGCACACACACCAGCAGGCACACTCAGGGACCACAAGCAGAACCACATATGCACACACACCAGCAGAGCACACTCAGGACACACAAGCAGACACACATATGCACACACACCAGCAGGCACACCCAGGACACACATATGCACACACACCAGCAGCACACTCAGGACACACAAGCAGACACACATATGCACACACACCAGCAGCACACTCAGGACACATATGCACAACACATCAGCAGCACACTCAGTGACACACAAGCAGACACACATATGCACACACACCAGCAGGCACACTCAGGGACACACAAGCAGACACACATATGCACACACACCAGCAGCACACTCAGGGACACACAAGCAGACACACGATGCACACACACCACAGGCACACTCAGGACACACAAGCAGACACACATATGCACACACACCAGCAGGCACACTCAGGACACACAAGCGACACACATATGCACACACACAGCAGGCACACCCAGGGACCACACATATGCACACACACCAGCAGGCACACTCAGGACACACAAGCAGACACACATATGCACACACACCAGCAGCACACTCAGGACACACATATGCACACACAACCAGCAGGCACACCCAGGGACACACATATGCACACACACCAGCAGCACACTCAGGGACACACAAGCAGACACACATAAGCACACACACCAGCAGGCACACTCAGGGACACACAAGCAGACACACATATGCACACACACCAGCAGGCACACTCAGGGACACACAAGCAGACACACATATGCACACACCACCAGCAGGCACACCCAGGGACACGCATATGCACACACACCAGCAGGCACACTCAGGGACACACAAGCAGACAACACATAAGCACACACACCAGCAGGCACACTCAGGGACACAACATGCACACACACCAGCAGACACACTCAGGGACACATATGCACACACACCAGCAGACACACTCAGGGACACACAAGCAGACACACATAAGCACACACACCAGCAGGCACACTCAGGGACACACATTGCACACACACCAGCAGACACACTCAGGGACACACATGCACACACACCAGCAGGCACACTCAGGGACACATATGCACACACACCAGCAGGCACACTCAGGGACACATATGCACACACACCAGCAGGCACACTCAGGGACACAAATGCACACACACCAGCAGACACACTCAGGGACACATATGCACACACCACCAGCAGACACACTCAGGGACAAATATGCACCACACACCAGCATACACACTCAGGGACACATATGCACACACACAGCAGACACACTCAGGGACACACATATGCACACACACCCATGCAGACACACTCAGGGACACACATATGCACACACACCAGCAGACACACTCAGGGACACATATGCACACACACTCAGGGACAACATATGCACACACACCAGCAGACACACTCAGGGACACACATATGCACACACACCAGCAGACACACATCTGCACACACCACCAGCAGGCACACAATATGCACACACACCAGGCAGCACACTCAGGGATCACATATGCACACATACCAGCAGGACAACTCAGGGACACAATATGCACACACACCAGCAGACCACACTCAGGGACACACATATGCACACACACCAGCATGACACACTCAGGGACACATATGCACAACACACCAGCAGACACACTCAGGACACATATGCACACACACCAGCACACCACTAACATATGCACACACACCAGCAGACACACTCAGGGACACTATGTACACACACCAGCAGGCACACTCAGGGACACATATGCACACACACCAGCAGACACACTCAGGGACACATATACACACACACCAGCAGACACACTCAGGACGCATATGCACACACACCAGCAGGCAAGACACATACCAGGGACACATATGCACACACACCAGCGACACACTCAGGGAAACATAGCACACACACAGCAGACACACTCAGGGACAGCACACCAGCAGACACACTCAGGGACACACATGCACACACACCATCAGACACACTCAGGACACACACCAGCAGACACACTCAGGGACACATATGCACACACACCAACAGACACCTCAGGGACACACACCAGCAGGCACATTCAGGGACACATATGCACACACACCAGCAGACACACTCAGGGGACACACACCAGCAGACACACTCAGGGACACACACCAGCAGACACACACCAGCAGACACACTCAGGGACACATATGCACACACACCAGCAGACACACTCAGGGACACACACCAGCAGACACACTCAGGGACACACACCAGCAGACACACTCAGGGACACACACCAGCAGACACACTCAGGGACACATATGCACACACACCAGCAGACACACTCAGGGACACACACCAGCAGACACACTCAGGGACACACACCAGCAGACACACTCAGGGACACACATGCACACACACCAGCAGGCACACTCAGGGACACACATGCACACACACCAGCAGACACACTCAGGGACACATATGCACACACACCAGCAGACACACTCAGGGACACATGCACACACACCAGCAGACACACACCAGCAGACACACTCAGGGACACACACCAGCAGGCACACTCAGGGACACATCTGGGTCAGCTCACCTTGGCCCAGGTAGTCCCAGCAAGTAGGAACTGTCCCCTCCTCAAGGTACCCCTCTGTATGACGGCCATTACCAGGCGCCTGTGTTGAGGCAAACAAACTTATTCAATGGTGAAAACACACTTAACTATAGGCATATAGAATCATCATCCTCATGTGCCATGTCGATAAATGTGGGCGGTCATGTTTCGCCATCTCACACGATTACCAGAGTCATGGAACAACTCCGTGTTTTTGTCTGTACCATGCCACGTGGCCAAGCCTTTCAGATAATTATTGCTCTGCCTTCCGTGTGTTCTTTTTACCTCAAACTTGCCAGCTGCCATCAAGTTCTCCAGTTTATTTATGCTTTGTGTCCAAAAATGTTGACTGTCTACATCCAATTTCTCTAATAAAAAATGTTGACTGTCTACATCCAATTTCTCTAATCAGTTTATGGTTTTCACTTGCCTCTTGTAGGGCTTGCTGAATGGTGTTTCTGTCTGTCCATACAGAGAACCAGGTAGATCACAAATGTACACCTCAATCGAGGCATGATCAAATCAGCTCTAGATAGTTTCTCCACATCGAGAAATAGTTCATCTACAGTATACACGACATCAACAAATACACATCATACAGTCAACAGCACACAATATAGCACACATACATATACAACTCCACCATACATATGTACACAGATGTACGCTATCAAGAATACACCAACACACACAGACACACAGTTAGAAATACACAATATACAACATCACTTATATCCACCCAACCACCCACATACTCTCTCACTCACCCACCCACCACCCCTCCCCACACACACACACACACACAGAAATAGGCAGATAGGTATATACACACAGAGAGAAAGATAGACAGAGACATAGAAAGTGACAAAGACAGAGAGGGAGAAAGAGAGACACAGAGAAAGAGACAGAGAGAGACACAGAGAGAGAGTGACTGAGACCAAGTGACAGAACGAACGAACGAACAAGCGAACTTACTTTATTTTAAAAGGGTAACAAATTGGGCATGCAGGCCCGTCTTACATTCGGCCCTTTCAATCACTCATTTTTTATTC
>JACEFZ010027705.1:525000-547533 GCA_014155875.1 Cepaea nemoralis | reverse complement strand
CAACCCCAATCTGCCACGTTCGATGAAACACAAACACTACCACGGGCTTAGAAGGCACCCACACGTACTAATATGCCACCATACAGCTTTCAATATTACTTGCAAATTAATGCAGAAACTAGAATTTCCCTATTTTAATCTATATTTTTTGCAGACAGGCAAGAAAATGTTAACCAAGGCTCGGAGTTCAAAATGTTACAAACAGGTAACAATTTATATTTGTTACAATTGTCGGTCCTTTGTGTGTGGTTGTTTCAATTTCCATTAATAATCCTCTTTTCCCTATGTCCAAAAATTATTTACTCATTGATTTATTGCATATTGATTCTGACTGTGTCGACGACAAACAGTATGAAATTGGTAAGAGATGGGTAGTAGTCTTATATTGCGTATGATCCATATATGCATCGTTCTTTACGCGCTAATTGTACGTCTCGTTCTACTGTGCTTGTCTCTCTTGTAGACTCTAAGCATTAGTATTATCTGTCTGCGGCTTATCGCCTGGTCTATCTCTACTCTCTCCTCTATCTTCTCTGCTCTCTTACTTCCTTTCTCTCTCTATCTCTCTTTTTCCTCTTCTCTACTCTTTTTTCTCTCACTTATCTCCTCACCATAACCTCTTCTCTCCTTGCTCGTCTCTCTCTTTCTCTCTCCTCTCCATGTTCTGTGTGTCTCTCACTCACTCACTCACTCACTTCCTCTATATCTAATCTCATCCTCCCCCTTTTACTCTATCTCTTCTCTCTCTCTCGCATTCTCATTGGATTTCCCTTCACGTCAAGACATTTTTTATCATATAGCCTAAAAGGATGTGATTGTGCTTGCAAGTTCAGTCGTTTCTCTTCTAAGCTAATCTATAAGAGTGTTATGATCGAAGCTAAACCTCCTTTACCGCAATCCTACCGCAAATGGGAGCATTGTGTGAACTCATACTCAGACATACTTAAAGTAACGTGAGAAAGCCTACGTTTGATTTGTGTGTCATAAATTCTCTTATAGATCCTGGTTTTTGTGTTCGAGGGCAAGACTTAGTAATCGTCACACGTTTAGCACACACGCTCAGTTAGAAACAATTCTTCCTTGGAAAGCAGACCAATGGTCAGGTTAGTGTTCAAATTCACACCCAATGCAGAGATACTAACAAACAATTGACCGTGGGTTCCACTAGGTTGAGAACAGCATAGGTACAATGGGTACATTGTGAGAATTTTTCTTTGCTGGGCTGGGGAGGTAGTGCAGGGGGGGGGGGGTGCCCGGGGGAGGTAGGGGGGGCATGGGGGGGGTGGCGTGGGGGGGTGGCGACGGGGTGGGGCCTGAGTATGTTGTCCACATATACCAAACTAGAGCTTATCAGTTTATATAAACAATCATGGGGCTTAGGCACTGTGTTGTATCCGAGACACTTCATCCGGCTTGGGACAAGGAGTCCTTTACGTGACTCACTATACTAGTCATTGGTGGCTGAGATAAATGCATTGCACTATTGGCTGTAAAACCCATGTGCTCTATTAGTTGCTACCAGCACATGCAGTTGAATTATAGAGGGAAACATTAATTCCTCCACTCCAGTGACACTACAGACAGCAAATTTAGGAGGACCCGGATGTATCACTCAAGTGGTAAAGGATACACCTTAAGGCCATATATATACCACTATGTGATAGACTCATATTTTGTCTACATAATCAGCACTCGAAGGAGTGATCTTGTGCGTCAAATCAAATAGCCCCGTTCAAATCCTTCGGGACATTTACCTGATGCCCATATTAGGCTGGGTTCAACCTTGAAACCCTCCGCAGTGTAAAAAAAAACACAACACTGGCCTTAAGGTGAATTTCCGAAAATTGATTAAAGTATGCTGAAGCCATACACTCTGGCTGCTCTGAATAAGTCATCATATGGTTGTTTTGTTATTTTCATTGTAACAGGTTGGATTTACCGAGTATGAATTGTGTATAGCAGTTCCAACTTAATAGACCCTAAGTTCAATGGAAGTTACAGGGGATGAGTATTGGAGGGGCACCTTGATTCCATAATTGAGTGATCCAGCAGACCCCTGTTCATTCTGCCTTTTAGAGGGCAGATGTCTGTTTCCGTGAAAAACCTCATAGTCTAATAAGACACCAAAAAGGTTGTAACTTGGAATAAAAGATGGTGTGACGGAATAGGTAAAGTTAGATAACAGTTCTACGACTTCGCATAGTACAAAATTCAAGATGTTTCTCGGAAACCCATCTGTTATGTGTGTTCGTTATATGAAAAGGTAATTTAATAAATCATTATGTTTTATGAATGATAAAGGTTGGTTTTTCAGAAAATCAGCAACAGAATATTAACAAAAGTATAACAGAGCGTATGCTTAATGGAGATAATGTTGTCGTGTTCAGTTTATGTCTAAATTCCCGTTTTTCGCAATATCCTTGTCTTCTCTTATAGCCAATCTCGACGCTCTGAATCTCCCATCACTTTTCACTTTGTCGTCAGTCCACTCCGGTCCTGTAACCAAATGCTTCCTGTGTTTGTTGTATGAGGCAAATAGACGCGTACAAATTTAAATATTTGGAATTTGTTCACTAGTAAGTATTAAATTTTGACATTCCCACAGCTACCCTTAGATTGCCTAAAAGTTGACAGTTCAATTGGGGCTAAAGGATATTGAAGAAGCTCTCCGCTAAGGCCACGTTGAACCTGCAAGTTTGATACACACGTAACATTGATGTATCCATACACAGCTGGAATACATAAATGGTAAAATGTAGCAGAACGACGGAGGCAGCATTTTCTCTGTTACATCCTCGTTTTGTTTGTTTTTAGATCATTTTGGATAAAGGAATCACAATATTTGGCTTGGACTACTAATAAATTAAATAATTTCTTTTGAGCTATCTTCTTGAAGTGTAGATTGCTGCCAGAAACAGTGTGGACACTTTTTTTCTTACTCCATTAATACAATGGAGTGCCAGATTTAATATAATTTACTTGGGAGCTGAAGCTTAGTTGAGGCTTTACATATAATTTCACTTGGGAGCTGAAGATGTGACGTTCGTGATTTGGTGCGACACTTTCGGCGAGGCGCCTCCCACCGCGCCCGTACTCAACGAGACCAAGACATTGTGAAAAAAACTAAGGTCAATGAGGGTCTTTCCAAGGTGACATCGCCCGAAGCCATCAATGATGATAACCGTGCGTATTAGTTTTGGTCGAGAATTTTGTGTTGACATCTTCTGAAGGCCCCGGCCTAATTCCATTAGCCACATGTGACCTGTGCTGGTATGTTCTTTGGATTTGTAGCCACTCATTGCCTATTACCACTTTTCCCATTGGACAGTGCGGGAATAGGCACATTTTTGTGTCTATCCCGTGCATATTCGCCAGGACCAACTGCGAAATGGGAGCATATAATGGGCGTTACGACACATTTCGTGAAGTTCGCGAACCCTTGACTTAACTAACTACACAACTCAACCATACTAAATAACTTGGGAGTGTCCAGAGAACCAAGAGAGTTGATCAACTAGATACAGGCAAGACCAACAAAGTACAACAAATTAATAAGTCGGTCCCTCCCGTACCTCACACTATACCACCAAAAAAGAAAAGAATCCTCACGGTTTTTTATTTAAAATTAACAGCCAATCCAATAAAAGCTAAGAATGCAAAGCCACAATATGAACACCAATTAGGGACAACACGGAACAGACAGAGCAACAATACATTATTCTTGCACTCCAGCAGCAGAAACCAAACATCGATTACACAGCCCACATGCTTATAAAATATTTAAATCTGGTAATCAGCGTGTGCACACATAGTTTGACCATCCAAGTTAAGCCTAGAACAGCAGAGCACACTACTACAAGACTGCTCCAAATACAACATAACTCAAGGCAAAACCTATTGTCAAGATGAAATAAAAAACAGTGGAAGCTAAACTTTATGGACCAAATGGGCTTCTAACCACTATACTCCAAATTAGTAAAATTTCTCACCTACATTTTTCAAAAAGACAACATTATGGAGCAATATAACAGGAACTTCTCAATCCATTATTTACGCTCTAGAGCAAAGGAAGATAGAAACGACAACGCACAAATGCGTCATACCCTAAAATATTAACCAACGTGCAATTATTAAACTCATATAAAATTTCAAAATTTTATAAACTTTTGTCACCTTTTTAGGGGATAATTTTACGAAGTGTCTTTCACACAGCACACCTCGATGGATATTGCTTAGTTGAGACCAGAAAAAAGAGTTGTGTTAAAGAAATATTTATATTCACTGGCACAGGAAGGAAGCATAATCGGGGATGAACCCCTTGTTGACCGTGAAGTTGGAACATAGACGAACTAACTAACTAACTCAAAGTTAAGAATACCTAATAATAGATAGTACTTGTATAATAATCACTAACCACTTGCTGTTGTTTTTAACTGAAACATTTTACAATGCAGATTACTAACAAAGACTCTAACATATTTATTTCATTTTAAATGGAACAAGGGCAAAATCCTAAATGAAAAAGACCTAATGTACCACCTTCAGGAAAACCCCTCTTCCTTGCCCTTGTACACACCTGATGACGGCATTAGGTATCTGGTGCTAACCTCTAAGTCTTATAGGGCAATCAACACTGCAGTGGGTGGGCAGGTTGTAGTCCATGTATCAAACAATGGATAAGCTCTTGATTCTTCCCACGAAAACTTCCTAATCCTAAGCTAAATACCCCATGTTTAGGCTTGGTGATTTTTTTACAATATGCCAGCTGCTACAAAATGTGGTTTAATTCCAAATACATGACACTTAGGATGCAGGCACGTTGAGTGCTGGCAACTGCTTACTCTCTGGGTCCCCCACCCCTCTCTGGAAGAGCATTCAGAAATTCTATTGACGAATGTGATTTCTGGAACGTTTAAAAAATGACGCCAGGTATGACCCCCCCCCACTACTTTGATGAAGAAGGAAAACTTTTTAACTGACCTTTTGCTGTTGATTGACAAGATTGTAATGTTTATTTTTCTCCAAATGAAGACTTCTGTATGTTGTTGGATTAGGGATATTGCTGTATGGACCACCTCGGATGTCGGGTAGGAAGAACACATGATGCAAAAGCTACAGCTAAAGCTGCACGTAAGGAACACTTGTCTTTTAAACGTTATTCATTGCACCATTTGCATCATTGTCTCTCTAACGTGTCGGTTGGGGCCTGAGGGTGAATATTAGTTTATCATCCACAACACCGAGAACACAGAGGTTAATATTGGTGTGTGAGTATATGTTATATTCCCATATACCAGAACAGTAATGTTTCTAATCACATCGGACCTAGTTTGTTGTTGCCAGGCTGTTGTAGTGTATTGAATAGAGTAGACATCTACAACTAGAACAGCGAATGTTTCTATGCATGTGACCTGTTGTTTAGGCGTTCGGTCTAACCAGGTTTTGAGATAGTTCTATCCAAACCAGAACAGTGAAAGCTTTAATCACTGTGACCTGTTTGTGTTGGGACAAAGTTCTACGTGGTGATATAGTGACACAGCTATCCTAAAATAGAAACAGTCATATGTTGTCAATATTGTGACCGGTTTTGGTTGTTGGCCATTGTTGGATACGGAGTTTCTATATCCAACCAGAAAAAGCTAATGTTTATCATGTGACCTCGTTTGTTGGGCCACGTTGTTTTGATATACTGCTTGAACCATCAAACTAGACAACATGTTACATGTTTCTATCATCGTTGGACATGTTTGTGGCCAGTGGTGTATATTTAGTTACCTTCCTATAACTAGAACAAATCGTATAATCATGTGAATGTTTGTTGTCGACCACCATGTTTGATATATGTGACACTCTAAAACTAGAACATGTAATGGACCTTTTTGGTGTGGCCCAGTGTTGTATAATACAGTTACTTCTTAAAATCATAAGCAACCCAGTAACGTTTCATCACTGTGATCCTCGTTTGTTTCTTGGACCAGTGTGATTTTTATTTCTCATCAGAGAATTAGTAACAGGCTCGAGCTCAGCTATGATGATCACAGCGTAAGCTTCGCAGTATTATAGCAGGTGAGCTCAGTACTGTGGAGTGAGCTCGAAACAGATCTACGTGGCACAGCTTGCTAGTTGTCACATTATGTTCTTAAAGTCAGGATTTTCTCCAAAACATCAAACTATTTTGGTGCTCTAGGAGATAGCCCTATTTATACAACTATTAAATTATGGTTGTTGTTGACGTACCTCTCGACAGATGAAGAGTAGGACGCCTTATTCTTATTTTTATTCATAGACCATGCTAGATTGGGCTATAGCAAGGACTATACTTTTCAAGCACTTGGAAGCCATTGGCTGAGAGTTGCTTGACTTTTTACTAGTTTAGTATTTCTTCTAGGGAGTCTAACTAGTAATATATTTCAGTTCAGAAGGAAAAAGCTTTCAAACTCTTCCAGTTTCAACAGATTCATTGTTCTCCGTATTGATCGGTTACGAACAGACCTGGAGAGAAACTTAAAGGTGCCCTGATTTTTTTATCTTGAGGAAGTTAACTCAGGAAACACCAGAAAAGAGGGATATATTTATACCTGTGGCTTTCATTGCTTACAAGTAAGGTAACCCATCAGTAAACTGGGAGTGTACCGACAACTCGGTTGTTCGGATGACTATTACAGGGACCACCTACGGCTTTAAATTTATCTATGAACTGAATATAATGTGGATGGTGATACAGCTATGTGCAATGTTATTACATCTACTTAACGGTGCTTGGGTGGAAATTGTCTACAACATATTTGGAGGCAGATGACGATCAATCTACGACAATCGACGCAGAATTGCTCGCTATTTTCACCAGGAAAGCAACGTATACGTGTTGGAGGGGAGAGAATAAATGCCGGTAACTCATTCTAGTCAGTATAAAGTGCGGATGGACTTATAAACGAGCCAGGACTTTTCGTAGATTTGGCCTCAAAGCAAATGAACCTACACCTGTGCTAGTTATACTTACCCAGTTCAGTATGCCACTATGACTGATTTGAAGGAGGAGATCCTGCTGTTAGCATATTTTAAGGATGATATTCTTATTGCTAATGAAACGGTTGTCGAAGCTTTATATCTTCGTTCAAACGTCGAGAAATTGGTTCGATTGCAGTGGAACCAATACCTCATATAGAGATCTCAACGTCCACTCATATTTCAATGGAATGCTGACAACAGTGGAGAGAGTTACACTTCTTCAAGCGAAGCTAGATGAATCTTCAATGTTATGTCCAGTTGTCTTGGCAAGTAGAAACATGAATGTGGCACGGAGAGATTATTCTACAATAGTGATTAAATGTAAAGCATAATTGGAGGACCTGGAAGACCAAAGGCATCAGATTAAGAAGATGGAAGACTGTGGATGACTGTATCAGCTCTATCTATATGGGATAGATCTGTCTAGGTGGGAGACTTGTGACATATATGTCATCATCTCGCAGTCTTTTCCAGCAGACGTTGCTAGGACACGCTATCTGAAGAGTAGAGGCTATTAAAAAGCCCGACGGGAGAATTAACGAAACGAAATTTCGTTTCGTTTGAAGGCAATTGATTGGCCGCGCCCCGGAAACACAGGCTTAATCTAGACAAAGCGGTCTGGTCAATCGCCATGTTTCTCCAACTGTTAGCGGGTGACCCATTGTTAATGGGTTAATTTAAAGCCCACTTATTCTATGCGTTTTAGGTGAGCATTATATTATATACAACATATCATGTTATGTATTAGGATAAATGCTTTGAGGCAACTAATATCATGATTGAAGTTGTGTGTGTGAAAATTATGAGAATCGCTTTCATTGAAATGTTGGTTTACGTCACACAGCCTAGACACTCGCCATGTTGTCCAGTCAGCCTTCATAAAGCTTACAATATAATCTTGCTATGAGTCATTCTTCTGAGATGATTTTGTGAACTTACTTTATTCCTAAATGCTTATTTTTCACAACTGGTCTCTGTGTTTAAAGTGTTTTTTTCCTGAGTGCTTATTGTGTATTTCTGCTCTTATGATGGAGAAATATTACTATCTCACATTTGTGTACAACTTTCATATAGGTTGTTAGATAGAGAGAGAGATATATATATATTCTCGCTTGACTTTTTCATGCACTTAGGAGTTAATCTTTTGTTTACCTGGTTGTAAATACACAGAGATTGTCTTGTAGTCTTTTATTTTCATAAATGATGTTATGGGATTTTCATGTGGTATGATATACATAATCTCAAGTGTATGGGAAAAGATTCCCATGATTTCTCTTTTATGAGTATTTTACCTTTTATGCTCATGATTGTTACTGCTTGATGCTGTAATAAATGATGTTATAAGATTGTCATTTGGTATGATATATCTATATATCATCTCAAGGGAGTGGGAAATGACACCTGCTCTTGTGTTTTTACTTTGAGATGTTGTAATACCCACTAGAGAGTTCATACCATGTTTAGTAAAAGTCTAACAAGTTTTTCTGTTATTCATCATATATATCATATGTATATTCTATTCATGATGTTACTGCTGAAGTAGATCTTTTAACTTCACCCCATTGGGGACAAACACATGATGATGATGATGATGATGATGATGATGATGATGATGATGATGATGATGATGATGATGATGATGATGATGATGATGAGGCAGGAGGAGATGACTGATTGGTAGCTAGCCTTTTTGCCATTTATCAGTGGTACTTACATAATGCTGTTTGTAACTATGGAAAGGAGATTTATGAATTGTTTACATGAGGACAGTGTCTCATGAACTTTTTCCATGAGGTGACAGCGGTACTATCAAAAGATGTTTGCATATTTAGGAGGTGAAGAAAACCTCCCAGGAAGCTCCAGTATCAGTCCAGAAGAGATGTACCTATTGAGTAGATACCTTACTCACTTTTGGAGTGGGTCAAAACTCTACAGTAGGCGACAAGTGCTAGGGAACTAGCTACACTTTTTTTTCCTTCCCTTTTGTTCCCTCTAATTTTAATTATGATCCATTGTTATCAGAATGTATGTTTTATTATGATACATTGGTATAAGAGTGTAGATTGTATTATGATACAATTATCAATGTTTGGGTTGTATTACTAATCTATATCGACCCTGTTCTTCTTCACTCTACATAGGCGCTAGAGATGGCGGTGGAGTATTGACACTAGTCACCATGCTTCGCACTGGATTTATAGTCAACTTGTTTGGATTTAGAGGCAGGAAACTGGGATATCAGCCTCCTCTAATATTCTACAAAGAGTGCTGGTTACTGCTACTCACCCTGAACCTGAATGTCAATGCCTGGATACTTAACGGATTTTAAATATGCTGAAGTGGATTCCCTACCTCTGGGAACTTAAAGACGGTGTTAATATTTTCAATGTCTGCAAAGACATGAGGCATGCCTGGCCTAGATGGATACAGAGTATAACCTCTTCTAAAAGTCACCGCCTAATTCCACATTCAACTGTCATATTCCAGAGGCTCATGGATAGTCTGGAATTCACCATCATTTACCAGTATGGATTTACCAACTGATTGTGTGAACTCCCAGCTTCCTTTGAATCTTCTCATCCATCATATCCCAGACATGGATAATCAAGCACATTACCAACTCCCGTCAATCAAGTCGTATATTCAGCTGAAGAAAGAATAACCTACATCTTAACCCAGAGAAAGGGGCTGAAATATTCATGCCCAATTCAAGTTAGTTCTGTCAGGAAATTCTAATGGATTATGTGATGTCACTCCTCATCCAAAGAGATACTGAAAGTGTTTGTGCCTGATCCTGATCGAATCAATCACATGGACTCCTGTGTGTCACGCCACGCCAGAATGCTTCAGACTTATTTATACCGGTCTGTTATATCACCCTGGAACGCTCCTAGCCCAGTGACTTAGCAACTGTGACTTGAGAGATTACAGTATATCCACATTGGATTCATATGGATTACTCCTACATGTTTTTCGCGATGGATATATGATCCAGAAGTGAAAGTTCTGTGTGTGTGTGTGTGTGCAATCCCCAATTTTCTAAATAGGTGGATATATGCAAAGCAGCTGTTTTCCTGGATTATAGAGAGTGTGATTATGGCCAGACTTTTTCTAGTGGATAATGAAGGAGAGGAAGTCATCATCAGACCCATAGGATAGTTCTAGAGACAGATTAGATAGATTTTCTTTATCTATTTCTTTGTATGGATTTACTTTGTTTTGTGTTTGACACATGTATTTGATGTGAACCTTTTTTGGGGAAATATTCTTGGGGACTTCTGTTTGGTTGTAGACTTTGTGTGCATTGCCTGAAATATGACAATTTTTCATGTCCATGTCACCATATTGTAGCCAACAGGGTTGTCCAGAACCCAAATGTTTCCACAATACAATTGTTTGTTTGTTTGGTTTAACAAAGCCTTGCAGTTACTTCATTGTTAACCTGTTGTTCCAAAATTGATGTTTATAGTCCAGTTATTGTTACTGTTATGTGATACAGTGAGTTATTGTTACTGTATGTGATACAGTGAGTCATTGTACTGTTTTGTCTAACAGTGGCTGTTTTCCTCTGTCATGTAATCCAGTTGTTGCGTCTAACATTGGTTGTTGTCCCTCTGTTGTATAATACTGTGGATGTGCATGACAGTGGATACTTGTCATTGTTTATATATATATATATATATATATATATATATATATGTGGGAGATTAAATGTGGGGCGGGGCACTTACACATAGACACACCCTCTGGGTAGAGTGATTAGTACTCGGGTGTCTGTGGTAGAACTTCCCGGATCTCCCAGCCTTCTATGGGAAACATTTCTTCTATGTTAGTGTTGAACTTGCACCCTTTTCTGCCTTGTTCAATACTTGGGGGTTACGAGCCAATATATTAATTCCTATAGAGGGCGTGTTTGGGTTTTAGACCCCATTCATACTGAATACCCCTAGCGAAACTTGTCCTTATTCTAATTTATTATATATACCACCCTACAAGGAGGGAGGAGGAGGGAGAAGGAAGAGGGAGGAGGAAGAGGGAGAAAGAGGAGTAGGATGGAGAAGGAGGGAGGAGGAGAACGCAGGAGGAGGGGGGAGGAGGAGGGAGGAGGGAGAGGGAGGAGGAGGAGGAGAAGAGAGGAGGAGGAGGGAGGAGGTGGAGGAAGGAAGAGGTAGAATGAGGAGGGAGAAGGAGGAGGGAGGAGGGGGAGAAGGGGAGGAAGAATGATGAGGAGGGAGAAGGAGGAAGAGGGTGGAGGAAGGAGGAGGAGGGAGGAGGTAGAGGGGAGGAGAAGGAGGGAGGAAAAGGGAGGAGGAGAGAGGATGGAGGAAGGAGGGAGGAGGTAGGAGGAAGAGGGAGGAGGAGGGAGGAGGAAGAGATAGGGGGAGAGAGGGAGGAGGGAGGAGGAGGAGAGGAGGAGGGAGTAGTGAGGAATAGGAGGGAGGAGGAGGGATTAGGATGAGAAGGGGAAAGAGGAGAAGGAGTGAGGGAGGAGGAGGGAGGAGGAGGATGAGGGAGGAGGAGGAGGGAGGAGGAGGAAGGAGGAGATATATATATATATATATATATATATATATAATATATATATATATATATATATATATATAATATATATATATATATATATATATATGTGTTGTTTGTGTGTGTGTATTCATGTATTTATGTGTAGTGTGAGTATTGTGTGTGTGTCGATCGGTGGGTGAGTGTGTGGGTGTGTGGACAGACAAACACATAGAGAGACTAACTAACTAACGATCGAACGTTCGAAAGAATCTCGAAAGAACGAACTACGCCACAAAATCAGCGAACCAACTAGCTAACTAACTAACTAGCCAGCTAACTAACCAGCTAACTAGCTAGCTAATTACTTAAGGACCTAGTGACAAATTATCTGCCTACTATACATTTTAAGACCATCTAATACGCGAATTTCACAAGTGTGTGTGTGGGTGGGTGGGTGTGTGGGTGAGGGATGTGTGTGTGAATGTGGGTGTGTGGGGGATGTGTGTGGGTTGGGGATGGGTGTGTGATGGGTGTGGGTGATGGATGTGGGGATGTGTGTGTAGGAGGGGGAGTGTGTCTGGGTGGGTGGGGGTGTGTGTAAAAAATGTGTGGGTGTTAGTGGTTGGGGGATAAAGTACGTGTGTGGAGGTATGTGTGAGGGGGGTTGAGTGTATGGGTGGGGGATGAGTGTATGGGTGGGGGATGTGTGTGTGGGTGGGTTGGATGTTCGTGGGATGGGAGGTGTTGTGTTTGTGAATGCGGGATGTGTTGATGGGTGGGGATGTGTGTGAGGGATGTGTGTATGGGTGGGGAGATGTATGGGGGGGGGGGGGGGGGGGGGGATATATATATCCATCCGCAATTTCATAATTCTATATCTACCCAGTTAGGTTTCCACTTGTATTCATACGCCATTAACATTCTAGGGATCATCTGCAAACGGTAATTAGGTTTCGGTTGTCGCGGAATCTATACTTTGCCTGTATATTATAGCGTAATTGTCAATAATAGAAGTCCCGATGGCCCAGTGGCTAGGGCGCCTGCCTTCCTGCGTTATATTTAAAATTGACCTTAACTCCCTGGTAAACCCTTGCTAAAAATGGTGCCAGGAAATATTCTGAGAAATAAACACGGCCTTCAAGATATTGAATACATCACCAGTGGATTGCCGTTATGTCTGTAGAAATATGAGCCTAACACAATACACCGAATATACCTTAAAGAAGGGGAAAGCGGTCATTTAATTGACAATACACGCAACCACAACTAGACCAGCTGTCCTCTCTCTCTCTCTCTCTCTCTCTCTCTCTCTCTCTCTCTCTCTCCTCTCTCTCTCTCTCTCTCTCTCTCTCTGTGTGTGTGTCTCTCTCTCTTTCTCTCTCTCTCTTTCTCTCTCTCTTTTCTCTATCTTTCTCTCTCCATCTCTCTTTCGTTATATATATATATATATATATATATATATATATATATATATATATATATATATATATATATATATATATATATATATATTATATGCCTGCACTGTGGCGGAGGGCTCACGAACGGGATTCGTAATCTCGCAATATTTTGTATTTTTTTTTAAATTAAATTTTTTGTTCGCATATCCTTTTACAGGACATGGCTGTCATCATCTGCATCATTCAGCTGTTTGTTGATTTCTTGGCAAGATTATACTCAGGAGTCTGCCATTTCTTTCGATCAGCTCACATACCCCTAAGTTACCGACGCGGAGTAAAACGCTACCAATTCTCGTGCACGTCACGTTACTCACGAGTGTATGCGGGATTACGGAGAAAGTTGTGTAACCCCTAGACCAGGGAGACCGGCGCTTCGAAATCAGCTATGGGTGTATTTGAAGCAGACATTTTTTGTTGCGTATCCCTTACGGGACGTTGCAGTCAACACAAGCATTTTCAGCTGCTGTTGATGTACTAGGCAAGTGTTACGTTCAGTAGTTTGCCATTGCTTTCTGAACGACCGTCCCCTATACCTTTTTCGAAAAAACCAGCACAGCGGTGTTTCGAACCCGGGTATACGGGCTCACAAACCGCGTTCGCAAGCCCTTAGCCACAGAGCGTCCGTCGATCAAATAACAATGGCAAATTTCTGAGCGAACAAAACATGCTGGCGTTGACTTTGACACCCAGTAAAATAAATAATATGCAACTATATCCTTTTATATATGATACCTCTTACTAACCGATCGTTATGCTTGCATTTTCATACAGATAGCAGCTCTAGTAACTAATTCCCCTCAACTCATTGATCAGCTCTTGCTGTTAGTTCAATGCTACTTGTTCAACATATTCGCGGCCAACCGCTGTATCTAGAGGACACTCCACCATCTGCCACCTAGTGGACGGATTTAGCAGAGTTACCTTAGGAGTAACCTTACCTCAATGTGTGTGTGTGCTTGCGCGTGTGTGTGTATACGTATTAGTGCGCGTGCGCGCGTAATGTGTGCGTCCTATAGATATATTGAAATCAATTCTTCACGCCATTCAACGAAAACAACAAGAAGATCCATAAATTACAATGAAAAGAAAATACATTAATAACAATGAACAGAGCACAATTAGCCCGATAAGTTCTGTGACAAGCAGATGATAGAGATTCGTCTTGTAAGAAACAAGAGATCACAAAACACAACTGAGATAAGAGAGAAGCCGCGTGGATTCAACCAGGGAAACGGCACAAATAATGCTAAGTATCTTCTAAGAACATTAATTGAGAGCGCAGTTTTGATGCTGGGAAATTTATTTATGTGTCTCATAATTTATTTATCGTTATAAATCACACGGGTATCACAACAATACGGAAACAAAGACAGACGATACAGATTTTGGAGTTCTATAGAAAAAATAACAGAGATTTATGGAGCTAATCAACAGAAGAGTTGGGATCCAGGTGTAAAAATCAAGGCAGAAAAGGACAGAGACGGCGGAAAGACGGTATTAATAATAATAATAATAATAATAATAATAATACTAATAATAATAATAATAATAATAATAATAATAATAATAATAATAATAATAATAATAATAATTTGTCCCAAACAGTTTTCTACAATGGGTCTGCGGATTGATCCCCGCGTCACATTTTGTTGGCTTGATAGCAAGGGGGAATCAATCAATCAGGTGCCGTCTCCACAAGAAGGTTTGCTCTCCAAATCTGTCTGTCTCTCGCCCTGACTGTACATTCTTTCAGATTGCTGTTAGTCAATCTCTTGGTGTTATCTTCCCACTTGTATCGTTGTCTACCTCTTGCTTGCTTGTCTTCAACCTTACCTTCCAGTATGGTTTTTAAAAGAGGGCTATGTCTTTAACCAGTCTTTTAACCGGTCTCTGTGGCTAAGGGCTTGCGAACACGGTTTGTGAACCCGTATACCCGGGTTCAAAACACGGCGGTGCTGGTATTTTTTCGAAAAAGGTATAGGAGCCGGTCGTTCAGAAAGCAATGGCAAACTACTGAACGTAAAATTTGCCTAGGAATCAAGAACAGCGAAAATGCTGGGGTTGACTGCAACTTAATTTTATATACATGGCCGAATTATTTTACTTGCTTGTTTTTATTTCTTTCATCAATTCTCTTTTGATTTCCAGTTTATCTATGAAATACGACATATTCTTCTGTATATCCACATCTACAAAGCCTCTATTCGACTTCAAATTCTTTGTTCATTGTCCATGCTTCTGCGCTATGTAGTAGTTTTGACAATTCTCAATTTTAATGCGTTGTTATCCTCTCTAGATGTTAATACTGTTTTCATTATGTTGAAAGCAGTTTTGACCATTCCTATTCTCTTTTTGATTTCTATTTCACTCCTGCCATCACCTGTATATATCTATAATATATATATATATATATATATATATATATATCTATATATATATATATATATATATATATATATATATATATATATATATATATATATATATATATATATGTCCGAAGATAAGAGAAACGTGGTTACTTGTTTTAGTATCTCCCCGTTTACTGTGATGTTCATAGATCACATATCCCTATCCACTGCAAGAAGATATAGGTAGCGAATATATCCCTCACTCTGACAAAACGACTAGCCCTGGCTTCGAGCATGCATTACCAACGCAGTACACTATCAACTTCGCAAGCCCGCATGCCAGAGGGGCCTAGTGCACAATTTAAATAGCTTGGTCACAGTCAATCTTTCAGACGTCAACTTCCTAAAAATATCTGATGACAGAGAGGACCGGACTGTTGTGATAGCCAATGTCTGCTTCACACAAGGCCCACGAAGAAGGGGAGGACAGATCACATACCGGCAAAAGTCAACATCTGTCAACATTGATGGAAAACTATATCTGATGACAAAGAGGACTGGACAGTTGTGATAGCCAATGTCTGCTTCACACAAGGCCCACGAAGAAGGGAGGACAGATCACATACCGGCAAAAGTCAACATCTGTCAACATTGATGGAAAACTATATCTGATGACAAAGAGGACTGGACAGTTGTGATAGCCAATGTCTGCTTCACACAAGGCCCACGAAGAAGGGGATGACAGATCACATACCGGCAAAAGTCAACATCTGTCAACATTGATGGAAAACTATATCTGATGACAAAGAGGACTGGACAGTTGTGATAGCCAATGTCTGCTTCACACAAGGCCCACGAAGAAGGGGAGGACAGATCACATACCGGCAAAAGTCAACATCTGTCAACATTGATGGAAAACTATATCTGATGACAAAGAGGACTGGACAGTTGTGATAGCCAATGTCTGCTTCACACAAGGCCCACGAAGAAAGAGATGACAGATCACATACCGGCAAAAGTCAACATCTGTCAACATTGATGGAAAACTATATCTGATGACAAAGAGGACTGGACAGTTGTGATAGCCATGTCTGCTTCACACAAGGCCCACGAAGAAAGAGATGACAGATCACATACCGGCAAAAGTCAACATCTGTCAACATTGATGGAAAACTATATCTGATGACAAGAGGACTGGACAGTTGTGATAGCCAATGTCTGCTTCACACAAGGCCCACGAAGAAAGAGATGACAGATCACATACCGGCAAAAGTCAACATCTGTCAACATTGATGGAAAACTATATCTGATGACAAAGAGGACTGGACAGTTGTGATAGCCAATGTCTGCTTCACACAAAGGCCCACGAAGAAAGAGGATGACAGATCACATACCGGCAAAAGTCACATCTGTCAACATTGATGGAAAACTATATCTGATGACAAAGAGGACTGGACAGTTGTGATAGCCAATGTCTGCTTCACACAAGAGCCCACGAAGAAAGAGATGACAGATCACATACCGGCAAAAGTCAACATCTGTCGAACATTGATGGAAAACTATATCTGATGACAAGAGGACTGGACAGTTTGTGATAGCCAATTCTGCTTCACACAAGGCCCACGAAGAAAGAGATGACAGATCACATACCAGGCAAAAGTCAACATCTGTCAGCAATTGATGGAAACATGATATCTGATGACAAAGAGGACTGGACAGTTGTGATAGCCAATGTCTGCTTCACACACAGCCCGCGAAAGAAAGAGATGACAGATCACATACCGGCAAAAGTCAACATCTGTCAACATTGAATGAAAACTATATCTGATGACAAAGAGGAGCTGGACAGTTGTGATAGCCAAGTCTGCTTCACACAAGGCCCACGAAGAAGAGGAGGACAGATCACATACCGGCAAAAGTCAACATCTGTCAACATTGATGGAAAACTATATCTGATGACAAAGAGGACTGGACAGTTGTGATAGTCAATGTCTGCTTCACATAAGGCCCACGAAGAAAGAGATGACAGATCACATACCGGCAAAAGTCAACATCTGTCAACATTGATGGAAAACTATATCTGATGACAAAGAGGACTGGACAGTTGTGATAGCCAATGTCTGCTTCACACAAGGCCCACGAAGAAAGAGATGACAGATCACATACCAGCAAAAGTCAACATCTGTCAGCATTGATGGAAAACTATATCTGATGACAAAGAGGACTGGACAGTTGTGATAGCCAATGTCTGCTTCACACAAGGCCCACGAAGAAAGAGATGACAGATCACATACCGGCAAAAGTCAACATCTGTCAACATTGATGGAAAACTATATCTGATGACAAAGAGGACTGGACAGTTGTGATAGCCAATGTCTGCTTCACACAAAGCCCACGAAGAAGGGGAGGACAGATCACATACCGGCAAAAGTCAACATCTGTCAACATTGATGGAAAACTATTATCTGATGACAAAGAGGACTGGACAGTGTGATAGCCAATGCTGCTTCACACAAGGCCCACGAAGAAAAGAGATGACAGATCACATACCGGCAAAAAGTCAACATCTGTCAACATTGATGGAAAACTATATCTGATGGCAAAGAGGAGCTGGACAGTTGTGATAGCCAAGTCTGCTTCACACAAGGCCCACGAAGAAAGAGATGACAGATCACATACCGGCAAAAAGTCAACATCTGTCAACATTGATTGGAAAACTATATCTGATGACAAAGAGGACTGGACAGTTGTGATAGCCAATGTCAGCTTCACACAAGGCCCACGAAGAAAGAGATGACAGATCACATACCGGCAAAGTCAACATCTGTCAACATTGAAGGAAAACTATATCTGATGACAAAGAGGACTGGACAGTTGTGATAGCCAATGTCTGCTCACACAAGGCCCACGAAGAAGAGATGACAGATCCATACCGGCAAAAGTCAACATCTGTCAACATTGATGGAAAACTATATCTGATGACAAAGGGATCTGGACAGTTGTGATAGCCAATGTCTGCTTCACACAAGGCCCACGAAGAAAGAGATGACAGATCACATACCGGCAAAAGTCAACATCTGTCAACATTGATGGAAACTATATCTGATGACAAAGAGGACTGGACAGTTGTGATAACCAATGTCTGCTTCACACAAGGCCCACGAAGAAAGAGATGACAGATCACATACCAGCAAAAGTCAACATCTGTCAGCATTGATGGAAAACTATATCTGATGACAAGAGGACTGGACAGTTGTGATAGCCAATGTCTGCTTTCACACAGGCCCACGAAGAAAGAGATGAGAGATCACATACCGGCAAAAGTCAACATCTGTCAACATTGATGGAAAACTATATCTGATGACAAAGAGGACTGGACAGTTGTGATAGCCAATGTCTGCTTCACACAAGGCCCACGAAGAAAGAGATGACAGATCACATACCGGCAAAAGTCAACATCTGTCAGCATTGATGGAAAACTATATCTGATGACAAAGAGGACTGGACAGTTGTGATAGCCAATGTCTGCTTCACACAAGGCCCACGAAGAAAGAGATGACAGATCACATACCGGCAAAAGTCAACATCTGTCAGCATTGATGGAAAAACAATATCTGATGACAAAGAGGACTGGACAGTTGTGATAGCCAATGTCTGCTTCACACAAGGCCCACGAAGAAGGGGAGGACAGATCACATACCGGCAAAAGTCAACATCTGTCAACATTGATGGAAAACAATGTACACAGTCAGCGCTGTGGCGGAGGTGTTGCCAACGCGATTCACAATCCCGCATACCGATACTGAAACACAGCTGCTGGCGATTGGAAAGTAGACTGCCTTGCTCTGATTTTTATACTGTGGTATGAGTGTTGAGAAAACAATGGCTAACCACTGAACGTAAATTTGACTAGTAAATTACAAACACCAAGAAATGCTGGGGTTGACTGCGAAGTGCTGTGAAAGGACATGAACTTGTAGCTGTGTACATTATTATCATCATCTAGCAGGCTTCTTGCAGAACGTCGCTCTCACCAGGACCGGCCGAAAAGACTCTTGATCCTTCGCCGGTTCCCTGACCCATGCATGTCCATGCTCCGTGTGTCTTCAGTCTTCTGTGTCCATCGTGCTGGTTAACCTCCGATATGTCCATTTAATCACTTCTTAAAGGTGCACCCTCACTATATACATTTTACTTGCGCAACAGTATATACAACTGCGCAACACTATTGCGCAACAATATACTGTTTGTTTCTGTGGTATTGTTGTACATGATGTTCTACTGCAATTAGCCACTGCCAGACATTATTTGTATGTTAGTCTCGTAGTCCAATATATTCGCAACCTTCGTCCCTGGAACGATTTCTCCATTGCCCACTAGCTCTTCCTAATGTAATCATTTACGTTTCTTGATCCACTGCCATTCTGTAAAACAAGTTCAGGGTACCTCTCTTTCTGACATTCAATGGAAGAAGCGTATTACATAAGATACTATTTTTCATTTTATGAAATGCAGATTTCATTTGGCCTACCTTGTTCTTAATTTCTGGCAAGCATCTTCCATCCAAAGTTATCAGTTGCCTCTAGGTATTTCAGTTTATTAATCTGGTTAAGGTTCAGTCCAATTGTGCTCCATTTTTTTTTCCTTCGAACAGTAGGACAGTCTCCCTGGCTAAGTCTTTAACTACGTTTTCCGTAATCCTGTATATCCACGTAGGGTAACGCAGCTGCGCGAAATTCGGTAGCGGATCGCGTCGCGTTCGTTACTTACGAGGTATGTAAGCCGGTCACTCAGAAAGCAATGGCAAACTACTGAGCGCAATCTTGCCAAGTAATCAACAACAGCGGTAAAATGCTGGTGTTGACAGCGATGTCCTTTAAATAGGATATGCGAAAAAAAAAGTAGGACAAAATCCCCTGACGGTTTGCTAAGCCAGTCACAGGTTCAGCTCGGGAAAACCTCATGGTTATCATTTTCTGGTCTACACCTCGAGAGTGTGAGGTTTATTTATGTAATCTGCGGGTCGTCAGCAGGCTAATACTTTTCGCTGTTCACGCCTCCTGAGAGAGCCTAGCCGATCCTGACCATACCGGCTGCAGAGTCAGTCCCAGTCCATACCTGGTAAAAGCAACAAGCAATGATATACAGACAAAATGGAACTAGAAGAAGAGGCCGACCGTATAAACAATGGACAAACGTAATAACTGAGGCCTTGGAAATCTCGATTTAGGAAGCCCATAAAAGGGCACTCTTCCACTGTTTATGCTTCACCTCGACAACTCAAACTACAAGAGGAACAAGATGAGATGATGAATTTGGTTAAGTTTTCCCTTCTATTGTTACATAACATGTTGATGTTATCTTTTTCGTTGATATAACCATTTGTTTCTGTTTTCTTGACACTCAAGGAAAGTCCCTTTTTTCTCTTCTGTTACTACAAGGAGGGAATCGATGTGCCTAAACACTCATCTACCGGCCGCGGTGGTCTAGGCTTCGATCTGCATGGATGCAGATTCAAATCGACCCTGACTAAAATGGGTACCAATATACTTCTGGGACATAAAGGCGATCAGCATGATTCCAACCAAATGGGAAAACAGTGTCCGTTGGTATATACAAATATGAGTCTCATATGATATGTCCAGTGCGTCTCATGGGTGTCAAATGACCTCTGCTGTCACATTTCATTTCTACGAGTGGAAGTCAATAAGTAAGTCACAAATGGCTGTAGAAAAATAACTAAATATGATAACAACCCTGAAACCAGTTTATTTGTATTGTCTTTTTATTTCTCAACATTATTTCCACCAACATTGATGCACTTATCCTATCGTTTTATCAGTCCTCCGAAACTGGCTGCATAGAACGGCTTGCTCTGTATTCTAAACCGCGTTTTCACATCACATTCAACTTCGGCGTCATTCGCGAAATGTCTCCCGCCAAGGTGGGTTTCAGTGGACCAAAAAGAGTGGAAATCGCTAGGGGCTAAGTACAGGGCTGTAAGGTGGATGTTCCAGAACTTCCACCTTAGTTGGTTAATTTTCTCCTTGAGTTAATCGAGCCGTATGTGGTCTGGCATTGTCATGAAGAAGCTAACACTCCTCTAGTCAGCAGTTCTGGACGTTTCTTCTTCGAATTGCATGCATGAACCATCGTGAACATTCACAGAATCCTATTGCAGATGCTACAGAGTCTATTGTTACTTCGCCTGTCACCTCTAATCATCTCCTCCACCCGCTGCACGGATGCTTCTGTTGCAATCTCAACAGGACGACCAGATCGGATTTCATCAACAATTTTAGAGCGTCCTTGAGAAAAATTTTCTACCCAGCTATGCACCGCTTTACGGGACAAACATTTGTCAGCATAAACAGGAAGCATTTCCTTATGAATGTCCTTTGCAGGCAGTCCTTTTGCCCACAAAAAACGCACAACAGCACGTTGCTCTTTAGTTGTACACTCCGTAAGTACAGTCGCCATTTTGTTAATGCGCTTCGCAAGCGCATGAGACACCTAGCGCCACCTGACGAACGGGAATATAAAGTTCGATGTTGCTGTCACCTAATGACACCTGTAGAAAACACCAACTACATTTACCTGCCATCCCACAGAACTGTGTGACTTACTTATTGACTCGCCCGCGTACAATACACAGTCAAAGGATGGAAGTTAGGGTATTGTCACGTGGAACTGCTATAAGATAGCAGAAAGAAAGAAAAAAAAGGCCCAAATGTCTTTCAGCACACATAAATGAGGAACAAGGCGGCAGTGGAGTCAGGGAGAACGATGTTTATGATTGGACTGGCTATTGGAAAACCATTCAGATGTAGGTCAGTTGTGTGTGATTTCTTACACGATGGGAGTGTGGTAGGAATGGGAGGGGAGTGGGAAGAAAAAAGGAAGGGGAAGGGTGGTGCTGTGAGCAGAGATTAATATAGTGTATACTAAGTGGATGAGTATCGCAACGCGAGACGCGGTGTCTGTGTGACTGAGGAAGTGTGAGTGAGTGAATGAGTCAGTGAGTGAGTCTGTGAGTGAGTGAGTGAGTGAGTGGGTGGGTGAGTGAGTGAGTGAGTGAGTGAGTGAGTGAATTAGTGAGTGAGTGACTGAGTGAGTGACTGAGTGAGTAAGTCAGTCAGTCAGTCAGTGAGTCAGTGAGTGGGTCAGTGAGTCAGTGAGTGAGTCAGTGAGTGAGTCAGTGAGTGAGCCAG
>JACEFZ010027705.1:487500-520000 GCA_014155875.1 Cepaea nemoralis | reverse complement strand
TCCTAGGAGAGGTGATGGATTTATTTTTGTTGAGGCAAAAGATAAAACCTTAACCTGCACAATTCGTGGCGACTGAACTCGCCAGATGGCCTTAATTCTTCAGACTCAGCCCTCCCTCCCCAACCCACTACTTTCCATGTATTACACCGCAATGTACTATATACTGTAATAACAGTTGTTCCATTACAATGTGGAGTATAATTCAAACAAACACAAAGTAAAGTATAATTCAAATCATAATGTGAAGTATAATTCAAACAATAACAATGTGATGTATAACTGAAACAAACGCAATATAAAATATAATATGATTGATTGATTGATTGATTGATTGATTGATTGATTGATTGATCAATTGTAAAATATAATTCAAATAAACAAAATGTAAATTTAATTCAAACAATGGCCATGTGGTGTATAATCCAGGAAATAATAAAATGAAATATAATTCAAACAAACGTAATGTGAATGGAAGCCAGCACAGCTGAATGGATAAGAGCGCTTGTTCTTAAACATGCGGTGTGCTGATGCCGAAGTAGTGGGTTTAAGAGTTTAAACCCACTACTTCGGCATCAGCACACCGCATGTTTAAGAACAAGCGCTCTTATCCATTCAGCTGTGCTGGCTTCCATTCACATTATGTATATATATTCTCTCATTAATCATGGCAGCGTTGCCGAAGTAGTGGGTTTAAACTCTTACATCCCCGGGAAGGTTAACCCGGTCAACAAATGCCCACAGAAGTCGGATGTGTCGGCCTAACGGGGCAAGAACACAGCTCTGCTGTAAACAGGCACAACGCAATCACGTCCAAAAAAAAAAAAAACTCCGAATGAACGCAGAAGAAGAAACTCCTACATCGTTAGATGCACTAAAATATTGACTTCTCATCCTTGACTTCTGGACGTAAATTACAAGTACCACAGAAGTTGGAAGTGAATTCGCCTGTTGGCGAGGGGCACTGGTAAAAGGGAAAGTAATCCACACGCAAAATTCAGTCTATCACTACAATAAATAGTGTGTGTGGACTAACCTTGAGCTCAGTGCGGCCGAAGGAAAATAACAACATTGTGAATTATAATTAAACTATAAACAAAGTGATGTCTAGTTCAAGCATAAACACTATGTGAAGAAAGCAACTCTAATGAACTCAATAATGTTTCCCTGCATTTACAGATGCACCGAGAGACTTGATTATTGATTCAGTCAATTTAGATACACGTTGTGTGGACTAGATCAAGTCTTTCGTATCCCTCCCCCCCCCCCATTCTCTCTCTCTCTCTCTCTCTCTCTCTCTCTCTCCCTCTCTCTCTCTCTCTCTCTCTCTCTCTCTCTCTCTCTCTCTCCATCTCTTTCTCCAGTGAATGCATCTATATAATTAACGTATCGCTGTCCCCATAGTTACGCGTACAAATCAAGCAGCACGTATTTACTACGTCTTGCGCTATCATTATTACGTCTATTGTTACCGTTTAGGCTGTCAATTCTCAAACATATCAGTCCATCATACCATAGCTTTGGCTGGCTTTGATCTGGTGATAGTCAATATTTTCCTGCAATCCGAGTTTTTATGATGTTCTCTTTTAACTCCGTTCATCTGTTCGATGATCATATTCATCATAATCATAACCAAAGCCGATAAGCGCGGACGATTATATTTTGCCATCTCACACGATCACCAGAGTTGTGGACCAGCTCAGTGTTCTTGTCTCGACCATGCAACGTGGACAAGCCATCTAGATATTAATTTTCTGCCTTCCCCTTGTTATTTTCCCCTCAATCTTTGCCAGTTTTCACCAACTTCTGCAATTCATTTCTTCTCACAACGTGTAGACTGTGTATGTCTAATTTCTCTAATCAGTTTACGGTTTTCATCTGTTTCTTGTAGGACTTGGTTATTGGTGTTTCTGTCTGTCTATAGTATTATCATCATCATGTGTCCTGCTAATTGGCGTACACGTTCATGTCTCTCCACAAATCTTACTCCTTGAAGTTCTGCGTCGACTCTGCTGATGATAGTCTTCCACGCCACCCTTTCAGTCTGTCCCAGTCTCTTTCCCCACCGGTCTTTCTAGTCTTCACGATGCTTTTCTCGTTGTACGACAAAAGAACGCTGTTTGACATACTCTATAAATATAACATACTCATAACGTTCCATAATCTAACAGTGAATAAAGCAGATGTAGAGAGAAATCGAAATGGGCACTTCACATCAATAAATTAAAAGTGGGCGTGAAATCTCAAAAGTTTATAAATATTTATTTCATTAACCTATGAAATGCCGGCTCCGTGGCGAAGTAGTCACGGACGAAGTTCATAATCCCGCATACCAAGTTCGAAACATAGCTGCTGATGATTTGGCAGCAGGCCGCCTTGCGTTGGTTGTTCACAGATTCGTATGGGTGCCGATCGTTCAGAAAGCGATGGTAATCTATTGAACATAAACATGTTAAGAGATCCCAAACAGCAAGAAAATACTGGGGTTAAATGCGACGTTCTGTAAAAAATATGTAACTAACTACCTAACCTATGAAAATACCTAGTGGCAATTTTTTTTAGATAATGCGCTGCCCTGCCGAGATAGTGGTCGGGTTTCAATACAAAGCTTAGGCAGGATCAATTTGTCATACCTGTATGGCCCAGGGTCGACCCACCCGCTCATAATAGGTATCTGAAAATGTTCAGAACTTTCTGGGAAAGAGATGCAGCAAGGAAAGGAACTGGCCATCCCACCTCATATGTCGTGACCTAGAAGATGTGACACTCTAGCACATCACACCCCAATAGCAGTGTAGAACATTGGTGTCGTGAAATCCCTGTAATTAACAATCAGATGATAAAAATACCGAGGACAGGCTGTATTCGCCACTACAAGTTGTTTACTACGGGGAGTCGGTGAGATCAGACAATACAGTGGTCTTTGAAAATTCCCCATCAAGACTAGAAAATTGTAAGGCTTGTTATTGTGACCCGATTAGGAGAATGCAGGAACTCGCTAGCTGTGTTGGTTGTCATAACAAGGGTGACCACTTTTGCATTGATTAAACAAAGGGGAGAGAAGATTTCTGAAATGGATCATCTGCCCCTGGAACATCTGATGTATTGACTTCAAAGAACTTCACTAGAACACTCCAAGGCTCTTTGACAAAAACAGACTTGTTTACAGTAGTGTAGACAAGAAAGTTGACTTGAGCTGACGTGTTTCTAGTACCGCTGTTAGGAAATTCGGAGAGCATCTACAGTGTTAGATTTAATTAAAGATTAAATAACATGTGTCTTTATGGCAAAATGTAGAGGCCATCCAGGAGTGATGCGGTGTTGCATACGGTATACATATAGTGTATTTAGGCCTAATTAAAATAGGCAGTAGCCTTGTTAAAACTAGCTAGGGTGAGTGATAATTAGCTCTGCTAGTTGAGAATAGAGTAGTGAAGTGAGAATTAGCTCTGCTAGTGAGAATAGTGTAGTGGGGTGATATTTGGAGAGATTAAGGATGGGTTGGGAGGTGGGGAAAGTTTCCAATAGTGGGATCTTTCAGTGGTGTGCCCACTGGGGTTCTGCACTCTGTTTATTGGTCTTTCCTTGTCATAGCCTGATTCGGACCTAGGTGATGAGCTCATCTGCTCTATGACAGAGTTTAGTTCGCTGATAAATATCTGAGCGAGGCCGTAGGCTTACACTCAGCCGGTAGGATCAGTGACTAGTGCTCTCACAAGATGTGTTATTTCTCTAACAGGTTCCCTGCCAGTTACGAGGAAGATCTACACTGGTTTTGAAGAAGTTAAACTCCGATTTAAAGAACACAAGTGGAACAGTCAATAACGTCCGAGAAGAAAGTCTGGACAATAATTTTTACGCTGGGCCTATGATCAGGAGGGTCCACCATAATATGGCTCAGAAGAGCAAAACCATATAACGATTCCTGTGTGATAAGGTTCACCTAGGATGGGTGATGTTTGTTGATACACCACACATCATACTAACAATAATAACTAAACGAGAACTTTAAATGTAACATTCACATGGTGAGGTAGATTCCAGTGAAAGATTACCAGGGACATTGTATTTGAGACAATATAGACACTAGATAGGATCAAGTATATTAACAATAACAGTGATACCTAATTTCACAGTACAAGGGATGTGTACATTTTAGGAACTATAGGAACTTATAATGTGCAGTGTGCAACCGGTCCATGATCATGTAGATGGATTACCAGGTAGCTACAGAAGAAAGTCAGTGTCTCGCAGGAGAGATACATCACTGGGTGAGGTTGTCTTGTGCTGACCTAACGTGCTGTGGTGTGTCCTTGCAAGGATGAACTGACTGGGCTATTAATCTGATTGTCCGATTCTACACACAATATAGAACACGTCACACATTCTTCGCATACGCTTCTCACATACATTACACTTTTCTTTTAATAAATTAATTGTTATTAATTTTTAGAAGCTAGAGTTGTTGAGTATGTTGCGTTGGGGAAGAATAAGAGGGGGCATGATACAGCAGTGATAGAGAGAGAGAAAGAGGTGTCCATAAACTGACGGAGATTTGTAGACGGATTCTAGGGGTTTCTCCAGGATAAGGAAAAGGGGTTTAAATAAAATGTGGGTGTTGATTCCTCTCACTCCATGGACGACACTTTAAACGGATACACGACAATTGGTTAAAGCGTCTGTGTCTGGCTCAGTGAATGAATCACACACACACGCGCGCGCGCACACACACACACACACACACACACTATGTAGAATTGATACGCTTCACTAGAACGCGATTACAAGTAAGAAAAATTCACGTTGCGGTCAAAGCCTTCATCAGCACACAAATAGCACACGCACACTGCATACAGCTACATGAAAATATATAAATAAACGTTACCCATCCTTTTCCTTATTGAGGTCTTTACACGAGTGTAGTCGAATGATGTTAAAAACGTCATACATAATGAGCTAAGGTATAAACATTCCCTGGTAATTAATCGTGTTGGTGCGTTTTTTCGTCATCACCTTGCTTTCAACAATAAGAATGAGACAAACAGCTTTCTTTGATCATGTGATGAGAAGAGAGACATCGAAGAACATCGTGACGACTGGACGGATCAAGGGGAAGAGAGGTAGGGGTACAACACTTATAAGTCTTAACACTTATAAGACGTCCATGCCTCCTTAATGCATGGAGTCGAAACTATGGAAGTCACTAGAAGGTTGGACTGACTCGAGGACTTTCAACTGAATGAATCAACATCAAAGGTTAGAACAAAAACTTTAAACTGAAGGAATCAAAATCAGAAGCTAGAATTAAAACTTTCAATTGAATGAATCAACTTCAAAAGTTAAAACTGAAACTTCCAATTGAATGACTCAATAACGTTTTTTACCTGAATGAATCAACATCAACAGCTTTAATTCAAACTTAAATTAATTAAAATTTAATTTAAGAATTAAATAATTAACTTAAATAAATCAATATCGACATTTTTAATTCAAAAGTTCAAATGAAAATCGGTGTAACTAGAAATAATCCACACACCAAGCAGTTTGAAGGTTTGTCAACCGACGTTAGTTAGCAAAAATAGTAGGCTGTATGCCGTGGTTTCATGATTTAGGAGAACGGACCACCTACAGACGTGTCCGGAAAGCAGTGGTAACAATCAATGCAATCAGAACCAACATGAGCCTATGAATTGTACATTAATCAACACGGCAATGATTCCCTAAAAGAAACAACATTTCTGACAACATCGAAGCCATTTAAGATAATGTTTCAATATTGTCCGAGTTATTCTCGCATGCCTCTTCCACTGTTAATTTGGATTGTTTCTTTATGCGATCAGATTCGATTGACAAGTGGACTTTTTAAGTATTCGACGTGAAATAGGACAGAATCCGCGATTGTTTCTTGTCACGACTGCCTCACCCCGAATCAGGCTTAAGGACAAAAATGTCCATTCAAATCTTCAGCAGATTATGCAGGTTCCTCATATTTTTGTTTTATTTTCTTTGCTGCTGTCCATTGTTCCATCATTCCTCCTCTTATTATTAGTAGTATCCGGTATATTTATGTTATATTAGTTTACATTGTTGTATATCTTCTTTCTGTTTTTAACGAAAACACTTTCTCCGTAAACAAAACAAATAAATTATTTTGCAAAATAAACTACTTTTTCTATGAAGTATATTGTCTTTCAACTAATATCACTTTCTCTTTTAAATACAAAGAATGTCTCTGTTGAATAAAAATACTTTCTCTGTAAACTAATACTACTAATACTTTCTCTGTAAACGAAAACAATTATCTCTGTAAACTAAAACTACTTGCGTTGTAAACTAAAACAACTTTCCCTCTAAATCAAAACAACATGCTATGTAAACTAAAACAACTATCTCTGTAAACTAAAACAACATGCTATGTAAATTAAAATAACTTTCCCTGTAACCTAAAACAATATGCTATGTAAACAAAAACAACTATATCTGTAAACTAAAATTACTTGCCCTGTAAATTAAAACAATATGCTATGCAAACTGAAACGACTTTCTCTGTAAAAGAAAACAATTTTATCTATAAACTAAACCAACTTTCACAATAAATTAAAACTAATTTCTCTGTAAATAAAATCTACTTTTCAGTAAACGAACGCTACCTTTTTGTACACTAACTTTTGCTTTTCGTTTTCTTTTAAACCTAAATCTGTTTTCTCTGTAAACAAAAACTACCAGGGAAAGTAATTAAGTAATAAGACTTTTACGAAAAAAAAACATTTTGCAATAGTGCGAACCAGACATTTTCCATGTGTTACGTTTCAACATAATCCCTCTACCTAGCGACCCTTGGTCTAACTGTCCACTAACTAACTGGAGCCTTCTAGGAAGCAGAGTTAGGGTGTGGCCTTAAGCCAATTTTACACCGCGTACATAACCTCCTTATCATCTGCAAACCTGCGATCCCGCAAATGTTCTTTCAAGAATAAAAAGAAGTACAAGTCCCACGGCGCCAAGTCTGGACTCCATGCTGTATGTTTCAAGACTTCAAATTTCAGAGCACGTAAGGTATCCACTGTTTGCGCAGTCGCATGAGGGCGAGCTGTGTCGTGCCGAAACTATTTTGTCTATATCACTACTATGTATGTATACTGCTTTCATGTTTTTGTGTGCACTAATTTCATGTTCATATATCTATATTGCATTCAAGTTTATCTATGTATATTGCTTCATTGTTCGTGTATCTACCCAATTTTCTTGTAGGGCCGCACTCAACAAACACGAGCCCGACGTTAGAGGTCGCAAACGTTTAATAACCTGATTTGTTTTGTTTTTCCTGGTTAAATGTTTGCATATTCCCTGTCTATATCACACATGCTATGGATGTGATGTCAACAATTTAGTCAACAATGTAGTCAGAGAGAAATTTGAAGGAAAAAAAACGTAAATAACGTTAAATGGAATAGAGAACAAACAAACAATCTGTACTTTCAAAGGGTCACACATTGTGCCTGTCGGTCTTGCATAATTCAACCCTTTCAATCGTTCATTGTTTGCCCATCAGTTATACGTTATGTGATATACACGTTACATTTAAAATAGAAAAAAGAAACTTATATTACTAATATAAATTATGTGAACATAAATAATGCATACTGAAATATGATAACACAGATGGACGCACGCACGAACACAGACAATCGGAGTCTTTGGACACGTTAGTATAAGAAATAAACTTGAAAAATATTGTCAAGTGACAAGATTTTATCGGGAAAACACAAAGGGAAGGCAAAAAAATAAATATACTCATGGCTTGACCACATCGCATAATAGGGACAAGAACACGAATACCAATGGTGATTGTGTAAGATGACAAACCGTGACTGCCCACGCATATCGACACGGCACACAATAATGATGAAAGTGCCATGAATATACTATAGAAGCAAAACTATAGGAGTTGAGTTAAGCTAAGAACTGACGTCATTGCACTCAGGACATTCCCTTACGCGCTCCATCTCCTCGTTCAACAGCCAGTGAAGAGTCATACAACTAATCGGTCCAACCGATATCTGATTGAACGTTCTTCTGGTCTTCCCTCTCAGTTATGAGATTCTACCAGAACCCCTGCCAATACCCTGAAAGCTCATCCTTTCCACATACAGGTTCTCAATCTGTTCCCCACCTTCTTCACCTGGTCCCACAGGCGCACGACCACCTCTCCCTTGTCCATAGGTAATCTACCACCAAGAGAGAGAGAGAGAGAGAGAGAGAGAGAGAGAGAGAGAGAGAGAGAGAGGAGAGAGGGGGAGGGGTGGTGAACATAACACACTGGAAATCCCGCAAATGCGTTAAGAGTTAACGTCTACTATCGTCATATTATCAAATCATGAATTATGTTCCGTGCAGTGACTCAGTGTGACCGCCCGTCGAGGTTATAAAGAGTTACAGTTAGAATTAATATCATGTTTCAAAAGTGAACCTACAATAATGTTTGATTCGTGAAAAGATGTGATTATTTTTTAGGTTCAAAATCTAATTTTGAAAATAAACCAGAACAAGCGCGCAAATGAAGCGTCACGCCGGAAATTGTAGAGACAGGCGCGACTCAAAGGAATGTAATGATTGCACAGAATGGGATAAGGCCGAGTTATCTGGGAGGAGGCGTTCAGACGGGGCAGCTTTTGATGGCGTAAGAAAATGGGATGGAGGGAATAAAAAGTGCCTAGTATATCAACCTGGTGTTGGGATTCATCGCAACGTCTTGCAAAGTTATTTATCTATATTACATCAATGTTTGTTTATGTATATCACACATTCATGTTCATGCAACTATATTAGTATCATGTTTCTCTATGTATATAGTAATGTCATGCTCCTGTATCTATATAACTTTCGTGTTTTATTGCGTATCTCACATTCATGTTCATTTAACTGTTACATTCATGTTTCTCTGTGTATATTACTAGCATGTTACTGTCATGTTTTATTGTGTATATCACTTTCATTTTCATCTATCCATTTTACTTTCCTGTTTATATTTGTGTTCCTGTATTTATATCACCTTTATGTTCATTTATCTACATTAAATTCACGTTTATCTATTTATACTACTTTCATGTTTCTCAGATGTAAAAATGCTTTTTAGTGTCTCATTTCATTCTGAACGAGAAGTATATGTTTATATCCAACATTGTAGCGTCTCATTTCATTCTGAACGTGATGTATATGTTTATATCCAACATTTTAGTGTCTCATTTCATTCTGAACGAGAAGTATATGTTTACATCCAACATGTTAGTGTCTCATTTCATTCTGAACGAGAAGTATATGTTTATATCCAACATTTTAGTGTCTCATTTCATTCTGAACGAGAAGTATACGTTTATATCCAACATTTCAGTGTCTCATTTCATTCTGAACGAGACGTATATGTTTATATCCAACATTTTAGTGTCTCATTTAATTCTGAACGAGACGTATATGTTTATATCCAACATTTTAGTGTCTCATTTCATTCTGAACGAGACGTATATGTTTATATCCAACATGTTAGTGTCTCATTTCATTCTGAACGAGAAGTATATGTTTATATCCAACATTTTAGTGTCTCATTTCATTTTGAACGAGAAGTATATGTTTATATCCAACATTTTAGTGTCTCATTTCATTCTGAACGAGACGTATATGTTTATATCCAACATTTTAGTGTCTCATTTCACTCTGAACGAGAAGTATATGTTTATATCCAACATGTTAGTGTCTCATGTCATTCTGAACTAGAAGTATATGTTTATATCCAACTTTTTAGTGTCTCGTTTCATTCTGTACTCGACGTATACGTGTATATCCAACTGACTGTGTGTGGAATGAACCCTCTACCCGCCATCAGCGCACACGCAGTTCAAGCACAAGCGGGTTAACCATCTCGGTCAAGCTGACCTCTAATTATGGCATACACCCATTGAACACTTTGCAGATAATAGCGAGGTCTTGCACTGGGTTGATAAACCTCTAGTATAGTTTAAAAGTAAAGCGGCCGGAACGCCAATCGGCACACGATGAGTGATGGGGTCAGTATTACAACGGTCTTCATTATTTCCCAGAATACTGCCTAGTAGCCAGATTTAGTCTGGAGCGACATAAGAACCTAGGCCTATGGAAAGAAAAATTAACAAATCTGGTCTTAATGGGTATTTGAACACATTACCACAGGCCGCTAGGCAAACGTTCTAACCACGTCCACACAACTGCTAAACTCATAAAAATGAGACTAGCACCAGACAGTCGGGATTATTAGAAAAATGGACCTGCTCTCCCATGTCGACCCAGTCTACAAAAGGATACCAGAAAACATGAGGGGAAGTAGATTGGGCCGGCGTGATATGACAACTTCAGCCACCGAGTGCCGGTTGGTTTATAGAATATAATATCTCCAATAGACTTCTATGCGTGGAAAAAAGAGTCTTGATGGTCTGTCGGGGTGTGAGAACTATACATCAAGTATATATCAAGTATCTTATACATCAAGTTATATTTCATTAGGTGTTGTGAACAGTTACTTTCCCCCTTCTTTTCCTCCTGAAAATGTAACAGGTATTGTGGCTTGTGCTTGCACTGCATGGATTCCTTACCGTGGATTCAAACTCACGCCTGATAATCACAAAAAACAATCTATAGCACAGGTCGGTAACCTATATTGTAGTGGTATGCCGAAGTAGCCGGTCTCCCTGGCCGAGGAGTTAAACGATTTTTCCGTATATTCACGTAGGGTCTCGCCGCACGCTAGAATTGGTAGCGGTTCTCGTCGCATTGGTGACTTAGGGATAAGTAAACCGGCCGCTCAGAAAGCAATGGCAAACTACTGAGCGTAATCTTGCCAAGAAATCAACAACCGCGGTAAAATGCTGGTGTTGACAGCGATGTCCTGTAAAGGATATGCGAAAAAAAAAATACCGAAGTAGTGTTGCAAAGTTACTCGTAGTATCAACCTAAGTCCTTTTAAAGTAACTGATCTTGACAACCTAAGTCCTTGTAAGTTCACTGAGCGCGCAAACCTTAGTCCTTGTAAAGTTACTTAGCGTTCCAACCTACTTCCTTGTAAAATTACTCACCGAGCCAACCTAAATCCTTGTAACATAGCTCAGTGCAAGTTAAGACCTTGAAAAGTCACTCAGAGTGCCAACCTTATACAGTGTAAAATCATTTAGCGTGCCAATCCAAGATCACCTAATTTAAAATTTTAAAACAGCCATTTAACAAATTGATTTGATCTTGCTCTTGTTTGTAGATTATTCAATACTTTAGTATAAATAGAAACAATTACAAACATTATGTGTTCCAGGTTTGCTGCACTGAACTTATTATTTTGAACTGTTGTAATAAAATTGCCGAATGTATATTTTGTTAAGGCGGAAAGTATAATAGCTGATTGATTGATTTATTGATTGATTGATTGATTTAGGAACCGACATCACAGCATTCGGGACATTCCCATAAGCGCTCCGTCCCCATCCTCAGCAACCAGCGAAGAGTTCCAACACTAATAGTTCCAGTAGCAATCTGATTATATGTCCGTCTCGCCTTTCCTCTGAGCGTCGAGCGTCGGCCAGATCCCCTCGTCACTCCTCGCTGCCTCATTCTAACCAGAGAACTAAACGGAACCTAATTGCGGAACTGAAATTGCGGAACTAAACATTTTGGCGGTAACATACTACTTACTAATAACACCAACGTTTATGCTATAATCGCGTTGACAGAACACTGGTATGCATATATTGCATCCAACAAAAATATAGAGTTGGAGGTGGGGTTGTCGGAAGAGTGGGGAATGATGGTACGGAAATAGGCAAGGTCAGTCATTGTTACTCCACACTCACTCAGTAAGTTGTCATCAGATCACACATTCTTACTTGCAGTGTCTAATAACTTTCGTTCTGAAGGGATAAGTATAGAGGAATAGATTTAAAAGAATTGATTGCCTCAATTTAATTAAAGATTCATTTTTATTGGGTGAGATTATATACTGTATATAACTAACTATATATTGTATATAAATTAAATCGGCGTCCCATTGAATGAAAATCGTTCCGTGGGCGACCTTTGGCAACATGCCGTAGGTTGTCGACGCATGATCTATAGATATCTGTCAACTGTACTATATCTATCCCTGTATCTATCAGATACATAGCTGAGACTGCCCACAGCTCAAATAGCACAAAGTGATTAGAAGAACTTGATTCTGTCTGTCAAAAGAGTGAAAACCAAAATCGTGTTTCCAGACATAAAAACATAATAATAATTTCCAAAAGCCAAACTATATGTCAACCCAAAATCACAACCACCAATGAAGAAATTGAAAATGTCACAAACTGTGGCTATTGTGACTGCATAATCAATAACACTGAGGGATATTACAAATCAGATACATGCAGAGGTTACAACGTATTAATTACTACAGCACAACATCCGAAAACAAAGTAACATTTTGAGAACGTGCGTGTGTCATTGGTGACATAGAAAGTGAGTCGTGAACCATTTCGCAATCATGACAGGTGAACATCGCAGATTTGGAACTTGCATATAAAAAAGTTGTTCGACAATCGCCGTCCAACAAGAAGAAGATAAACACCGATATTCTTCAAGATCTGAACGCGGAAGGAAACTGGCCTCGAAAACTAAAATAATCTGGTCATTTTATACGTCATAGTGGTTTATAGGAGCAGTGATGAAAGGCGTAGCTTATGGGGAAGAATGAGGGGTCGATCAGCATGAAGATGGCACAGAAAATAACAGACACTTTAGGCATGAGAATACACGAGGCATGAGAATACACGAGACATGAGAACACACCAGTTATGAGAACACACCAGACATGAGAACACACCAAACATGAGAACACACCGGACATGAGAACACACCAGACAGACATGAGAACACACCAGACATAAGAACACACCAGACATGAGAACACACCAGACATGAGAACACGCCTGACATGAGAACACACCTGACATGAGAACACACCAGGCATGAGAACACACGAGGCAGGAGAACACACCAGGTATGAGAACACACCAGACATGAGAACACGCCTGACATGAGAACACACCAGACATGAGAACACACCATGCATGAGAACACACCAGGAATGAGAACACACCAGACATGAGAACACGCCAGACATGAGAACACACCAGACATGAGAACACACTAGGCATGAGAACACACCAGACATGAGAACACACCAGACATGAGAACACACTAGGCATTAGAACACACCAGACATGAGAACACACCAGGCATGAGAACACACCAGACATGAGAACACACCAGGCATGAGAACACACCAGACATGAGAACACACCAGACATGAGAACACACCAGACATGAGAACACACCAGGCATGAGAACACACCAGACATGAGAACACACCAGGCATGAGAACACACCAGACATGAGAACACACCAGGCATGAGAACACACCAGGCATGAGAACACACCAGACATGAGAACACACTAGGCATGAGAACACACCAGACATGAGAACACACCAGGAATGAGAACACACTAGGCATGAGAATACACCAGGCATGAGAACACACGAGGCATGAGAACACACCAGACATGAGAACACACCAGGCATGAGAATACACCAGACATGAGAACACACCAGGAATGAGAACACACTAGGCATGAGAATACACCAGGCATGAGAACACACGAGGCATGAGAACACACCAGACATGAGAACATACCAGTAATGAGAACACACCAGGCATGAGAACACACGAGGCAGGAGAACACACCAGACATGAGAACAGACCAGACATGAGAACAGACCAGACATGAGAACACACCAGACATGAGAACACACCAGACATGAGAACACACCAGGCATGAGAACACACCAGGCATGAGAACACACCAGGCATGAGAACACACGAGGCAGGAGAACACACGAGGCAGGAGAACACACCAGATAAGGGAACACACGAGGCAGGGCAGCTGGCAAAGAGTCAGAATATGTTTCTGTGGGTGGTGATATTGTTTCCTTCACAATCTCTTTCTTTCTCGCCTTCTCTCTCCCTCTGTCTATCACTATTCCCCCCTCTCTCTCTCTCTCTCTCTCTCTCTCTCTCTCTCTCTCTCTCTCTCTCCCTCTCTCTTTCTCTCTCTCTCTCTCGTTTCTCCGCATTATTTCTTACTCTCTCTCTCTCCTTCTTTCTTCCGCTCCTCCATCTCTCTGGCCTTCTCTCCCCCCCCCCCTCCCATTTCTCGCTCTGTCTACCTCTTTATATCTCCATATAGCCGGTCTCTGTGGCTGAAGGGCTTGCGAACGCGGTTTGTGAGCCCGTATACCCGGGTTCGAAACACGGCGGTGCTGGTTTTTTCGAAAAAGGTATCGAGACCGGTCGTTCAGAAAGCAATGGCAAACTACTGAACGTAACACTTGCCTAGTACATCAACAGCAACTGAAAATGCTGGTGTTGACTGCAACGTCCCGTACGGGATACGCAACAAAAAATCTCCTTATATACCCATATGTGTGGCACGTTACACCCGCCTTGGGTAATTATGATGCCCATGTTAAACATTGCCTCAACGAGTCATGTATTATTGATTATTTTTCATGCGTTTTAATGCTTATTGTTCTTTTGTTGTCAAAGAATTGCTTCATAACAGATGTTGAATGAAAGAATGTATGATAGGAAATAGAGAAGAAGGGCAGAATGTCAGACGGGCCTGCGTGCCCAATTCTTAACCCTTTGAAAATAAAGATTTTCGTTCGTTCGTTCGTTCGTTCGTTCTCTCTCTTCATCGTTTAGTTCTCACTCGCTCGCTCTCTCTCTCTCTCTCTCTCTCTCTCTCTCTCTCTCTCTCTCTCTCTCTCTCTCTCAATCATTCTGCACTCTCTCGTATCTCGCTCTTTCTCTCTTTCCTCCTCTTTCTTTCTTCTCTCATTTTCTGTTCTCTGTCTTTGTCTATGTTCCTCTTTTTCTCTCTTCCTCTCTTGCTTTATATCTTTCTTGTCTCTCTTTCACTATCTTTCTAACTCCCTCCCTTCCTTACTTTCCATCTTTTCCCCTTCTTTCCTCTCTCCCTCCCTTTCTCTCTCTCCCTCCCTTTCTCTCTCTCCCTCCTCTTCTCTCGTCCCTCCTCTTTCTCCTCGCCCTGACTCTCTATATCCCCCTCTCTCTGACACACACACACACACTCTCCCCCTTTCCTCTCTGACAAACACTCTGCCCCACCCCCTACTATATCTAGATATCTCTCTCTCAATCATTCTGCATTCTCTCATCTCTCGCTCTTTCTCTCTTTCTTTCTTCTCTCATTTTCTCTTCTCTATATTTGTCTGTGCTTCTCTTTTCTCTCTTCCTCTCTCGCTCTATATCTTTCTTGTCTTTCTTTCACTATCTTTTTAACTCTGTCCCGTCCTTACTTTCCATCTTCCCCTCTCTCTCTCTCTCTCTCTCTCTCTCTCTCTCTCTCTCTCTCTCTCTCTCTCTCTCTCTCTTTCTCCCTGCCTTTCTCTATCCCCCTCCTCTTCCTTCGTCTTTTCTTTGTGAATGAAATAATGTATGAAAGAGAGTGATAGAAGGGCAGAATGTTAGACGGGCCTGCGTGCCCAATTCTTAACCCTTTGAAAATAAAGTTTGTTCGTTCGTTCTTTCTTTCGTTCGTTCGTTTGTTCGTTCGTCACTCCTCTCTCTCTCCTCGCCCTGACTCTCTATATTCCCCTCTCTCTGACACACACACACACTCTCTCTCTCCCCCTTTCCTCCTCTCTCTCTCTTACAAACACTCTGCCCCGCCCCCTACTCTGTCTAGATATGTCCTATCTACATATTAAGAAATCAGACAACAGACCATAAATGAGAAGAACGATAGCCAACCGTCCCATCCATCGCCCATGACACGAATATTTCTGGTTGTCCTAACCAATCACGTTTGGTGGACAAATGACCACCAGTTTCAGCCCAGGACTCCTAATGAGGCGTATTCACTTCTGCGTGTAGCTGATTGCAGGCATCTCTCAAAACTGACTTCGGCGGGAAACAGAGCAGACTGGAAATATGTCACAGCAAAATTAACTTTGGAAGCCTGTGAATCCACGTCATTGTCCAGAATGAGAGACCCGGGAGTAAGAACTAGCACGGCCAGACACGAGAGGCGCGTCGGGAGAACGAAGGGCTCAGTCAACCAATAAAGAAATGGATTATCAGCCGCCGGACTCTGATGCCATATGTTTGGGGGAGGATGTGAGCACCTATGGAATTGTCCGGAGTGCAAGGATGATACCCCAACAGATAACAGATAACACATCACAGTGGTAGTGTTCACAATTCAGACCGATGTTTGATGTCATCTCTATAACCTCAAATTTTCCAGGATCCGCATCCATGTGTTGAGTTGAGTTAAGAACCGACATCACTGCACTCAGGACATTCCCATACGTGCTCCGCCCCCTCGTTCAACACACGAAGAGTCATACTACTAATAGTTCCCACAGCTATCTGATTAAAAGTTCTCCTGGTCTTCCCTCTCAGTTTTGAGATTCTGCCAGAACCCCTGCCGATCTTTCTTTCCACATATGGGTTCTCAATCTGTTCCTTCGCCTTCTCCACCTGGTCTCACAAGCGCACAACCACCTCCCCCTTGTCCATAGACAATCTACCACCAAGAGGTGCATTCCCTGCTAGTCTATCAGATGTTCATTCCCCCGTACCCCCGCATGGCCAGAGCAAAATATCAATACAATTCTCACAATCTGTGTCCTCTGAAGCGACGATAGCTATTCCATACGAAATATTCCTTTCTCCACCTTTCTAAGCATACTCTTTGAATCCGTAATGAATACAGTGTGTGTTGCAGTAGTCTCCTCTAGCCACCGGTATGCCGCTGTTACTGCCTCCACCTCCATTCTCATGCTGGAGGTCTAGTCTCACATGCCAGACTCTCCTTTTTCAAGACTCGTCCATTAGCCTTTGCAATAAAACCCCATCCCCCACGTCTGTTTCTCACCACTGACCTATCGGTGTAGATGGCTATGTCATCTTGATGTGTCTTACTCTGGATCAGCTGTTGCACTTCAAACTCAGTGCGGCCCGCTGCTCTTTACCTGCATTCAAGACCCAGTGATATTATTACATTGTGCCAGTCAGTCATGTCTTCCTGAACTTCAACCCACTCATTTTCATGATTGATGGTGTCTAGATCACACACATGACGTATAGAAAGTTCCACCTGTGCCATTGTATGGATATTTTGCCCTGGTCATGCAGGGGTGCGGGAAATGAACAGGCTAATAGACTAGCAGGGAATGCACCTCTTGGTGGTAGATTGTCTATGGACAAGGGGGAGGTGGTCGTGCGCTTGTGGGACCAGGTGGAGAAGGCGGGGGAACAGATTGAGAACCCATATGTGGAAATAATGAGATTGTGGGGGATCGGCAGGGCTTCTGGAAGAATCTCAAAACTGAGAGGGAAGACCAGGAGAACTTTTAATCAGATAGCGGTGGGAACGATTAGTAGTATGGCTCTTCGCTGGTTGTTGAACGAGGGGACGAAGCACGTATGGGAATGTCTGAAGTGCAGTGATGTCGGGATTCAACTCAACTCAACTCTGAGCACATAAGCCGTTGTGTGCCGGTTGGTCAAGAAACTATGAACCTAACACTGTATTTCTAGTTCAGTAGGTCATTATGACGTGGACCGCAGTTGTCTGTGATTTATAGACTGGTGAACGCAGTTTCGCAATGCCCCGAGACATATGTCGAGGGTTCAACATTAGCAGTAGCCGATATGAGAGCAGATCGCTTTGCGTTGATTTAGGTGGTTTGAGTGTTAGTCGTTTAGAAAGCAATGGCAAACTATTGAAAGTAAATTTGTCTGGTAAATAGCAAACTGCCAATATACTATGGGGTTGACTACACGCTACTACTATTATTAGAACTACTGCTAATACTTCTACCACCATTACTACGGTGGCGGTTCTCTCTGCGTCGGTGAATTACGAGGCATGTGAGCCGGTCGCTCAGAAAGCAATGGCACACTACTGAGAGTAATCTTGCCAAGAAATCAACAATCAGCTGAAAGATGCTAATGTTGACAGCGATGTCCTGTAAAGGATATGCGAAAATAATATTACTTCTATTATTACTACTGCCAGTATCCTTGGCCTAGAGGTTAGGGACTTTCTCCGTAATCGCGTATACTCTCGTGAGTAACGTGACGACGGCGAGAATCGGTAGCGGTTCTAGCCGTGTCGGTAACTTACGGGGTACCAGTAGTACGGGGACTACTGAGCGTAATCTTGCCAAGAAATCAACAATCAGCTGAAAGATTATGATGTTGTCAGCGATGTCATGTAAAGGATATGCAAACATTACTAATATTGCAACTAAAACTATAACTACTACTACTACTACTACTACTACTACTACTACTACTACTACTACTACTACTACTACTACTACTACTACTACTACTACTACTACTACTGCTACTACTACTACTACTACTACTACTACTACTACTACGTGGGTAGGTCAGAAGGTTATGCACTACATTTACAAATTTATTATTTCAGCTAATAATAAAGATAGAAGCATTACATTTGCATCAATTTACGTTTATAATCTATTGAAGGTGTTTACCAAATTGCACCTTTATAAACCAATTCTAACCGTGACACAAAACCGTTGAAATGGCAGGCATTAAAGACGTACGTTACAAGCAGAGGATTGCTAACAAGGTAGGCAATCGACAAAATGTGTTGGAATGTACTGCCCCATCCATCTTACAGTCCAGACCTATCTGATTTCCATCTTGTTGGTCCCCTTAAGAATGCTATCCGTGGGACAAAGTTTGAAGAAAGCGAGGGAGTGATTAATGCCGTGAAGAAATTGCTACGGGAACAGAACAAAATGTGGTACAGATCTGGGATACATGCTCTTGTTTCAAGATGTCGAAAAGCCGTTAAAGTCGATGGGGACTTTTTTTTTTCTTGAGAAGTAGAAATCTTCACTACACATATGCATGAACATTGTGACTAAATTTCATGTGTGTGTTATTAACGGTTAAAGGGTCAATAATTGTGGTTAATAACTTCCTGGCCTACCCTCTTATCCTACTATTTCATGGCAACATGGCAGGAATGACATGTACTGGTGCATGGGGAAATGCCGATGGGGAGGCGACGACAGAGGTGAACGGTCAGGGAAGAAGCTGGTTTCTCACGGCCGAAGGTGTTAGACAATGTATGAAGGCACGATTTTCACCATCCCGAGGGAGGAGTGGCTTGGGAGCAAGCTCAGTGCGCACTTGTGGGACAAGTGGGGAAGACGACTCAAATGACTCGAAATTAAGGCATGAATATACAGCAGGAGAAAGACAGCCGGAGTCATGACCCGGGTCAGGGCTCTACCCCAGAGACTGTCAGGAAGGTAACGGACTGAAACATTCTTGGGAGGGGGACTATATCTGACGATCAGAAGCCCGCTGATGTGCTTACTCCGAAATAGCTCGCTACTACGACAAATACTACTACAACTACAACTACTACTATTAATACAACAACTACTAGTACTGCTGCTGTGCCGCCAGCGTCTGCAGCCTACCTCGTGCCAGACGTATTGGTTACCCATTCCTCTGCAATACACGGGATTAGGCCGAGAGAAGGAACATGTCGTTTGGGCATCACATGTTTCTCTGAAGCTCTGCCCAGGCATTGTGGTGGAATATTGGCCACATTCCAACTCACATACTTTGGTCTGTCAAGACTGCAAGATGCCACTCACTACTACTACTACTACTACTACTACTACTACTACTACTACTACTACTACTACTACTACTACTACTACTACTACTACTACTACTACTACTAATAATAATAATAATAATAATAATAATAATAATAGTAATAATAATAATAATGCTACTACCACTACTACTACTTTACAGCTACTACTACTAATACTAGTACTGTATCTATTACTACTGCTTCGTCTTCTTCTACTACAACTACTACTACTTTAAAGTTACAGCTACTACAGCAATAACAACAACAAAACCTACTACTACTACTAATACTACTACTACTACTACTACTACTACTACTACTACTACTACTACTACTACTACTACAACGACTATGACAACTAATTCATAATATACTCTGCATGTTTAGTATATCACTTGGCACAATAGTGTTTGTATATTGTTTCAGATGATATCCATATTGTTAACTATTAGCTTTTTATTATTGCAACTACAACTGTAACTACTACTACAACTATTACTTCTACTTCTACTGCTTCTATTGTTACTGTTGTATTACTATTATTATTACTACTGTTGTATCTTGCCCAAAGATCATGCTTAATTTCCTTAATGGCTAGGCATCACTAAGGATAAAATTCAATTCCTATCACATAAAAAATATGCGTTGTTTTCAGCAGAGTTTTATAATAGAGTTTCAGTTTTTAGCACTCCATTACATCCTTCGTGCTTTCTGTGGAACACGTTACATGAAAAATGTTTCACACTAAATTGGCTTCAAACTTAATTGGATAATTCATAAATAAATTCACATTTGGCACTTACAGAAATAGAATAAAGAAGCAGAGATTATAGGACACGCTAGACAACATAAAAATTGAGAGCTATAGTTTCTCCACCGAGATTAGAACCTGTCATCTCCAAATGACGACAGCGCATCGCTGCAGGAACAAGTGCACTTCGAAGCATAAGCAACTTAAGTATAGCGATGCCACATGCCAGTACTACTAGACTGGGATACTCTTTCATAATTGTGTCTTTGGCGCTAATTGTTGCAACGTCAATTTAATTGTTATTTCAAAGTCGACAGTATTATACTTTCTGGATTTGACTGACCAGGCATAAATGACCAGTTGTAAATTAAGTCGATGCATCTCTTACACGTACACAGTTGTCAAGGTGGTGTCCGACCGCTGCCTGAGTTAGCGGCGGATATTTCGGTGATATATAGATACAGAGTTAGACGATTCCAGCCACTTTTGTGCAGCAAAAGAATTCATTTTAAACTTGCGATTACCGTGGGAAAAACAAGTGGCAAACAGTATATGTCTTATAAGTATTTCAGCCAAACTATAATTTATCTGTTCACTTCATATAATATATACTTGATTAAGTGCCGTGAGATAATTAATCGTTTTAAGCGACTTCCCATATATGCCATGGGGTTATATATCTCCGAAATGTTGTCATTGCGAAATGTTGTCTCAATTAAAATACTGCTTTCATTTGATATATAATACATGTCTGCTACCATATTAGGAACTCTTAGGTCATTACTGGGACACACCCAACTTCCCATTTTCCGTCATCCATTTTTATTTGCTCCAAACCTACCTTTGACTTTCAAAAAGCCTTCGACAGTATCCGCCGTCCTTCACTTTGAAATATACTTAACATCTATGGTTTCCCTACCAAATATACCAACGTCATGAAATCCTTCAAGAAAGAGACACGTTGCTGCGTAAGTACAGAATCAGGCAACTCTGACTGGTTCCCAGTGGAAACAGGAGTGAAGCAGGGTTGTGTCTTATCACCGATGTCTTTGGAATAGCTATCGATTGGGTCATGCGCAAATGAACAAACAACACAAATATGGGTATCCATTGGATTGACAAAATTCTAGAAGACCTGGACTTTGCCGACGACATAGTGCTTTTGAGTTCAACACACTTAGATGCCCAAGAGAAAATAAACCACCTCCAAAATGTTTCAGGATAAATTGGTCTCCAAATTAACACCGCCAAAACAAAAACTATTGATCTTAGCAACAGTTCAGACGACATCAAATTAAACAACCACATTCTTGAAAAAGTCAACAGCTTCACATACATAGGAAGCAAAATTATATCTACAGGGGACTCAACACCAGAAATATCATCTAGATTCGCACTGGCATCTGGTGCCTTCAATAAACTGTCAAATATCTGGAAGTCAAAGATACTCAGCAAATATACTAAACTTAAAATCTTCAACTCTTGTGTGATCCCGGTGCTAAAGTATGGATGTGGGAGTTGGAAATCAATGAAAGCTTTAGATTTTAAAAAAAAATAGAAAATTTTGAGAACAAGTGTCTTAGAAGAGTTCTAAACCTCCACTGGGCAGATTTTAGAAACAATACGCAAATAAGACAAAAGGCTAAGCAAGATATTGTATCCAATTTTATAAGAAAACGCCGTTGGAACTACATCGGCCATGTACTCAGAATGGGCAAGACAAGACTCCCCTACCAAGCCCTCATATGAAAACCGTTAGAGAAAAGAAAACGGGGAAGACCAAGAGAGACCCTGCGTAGATCCATCATCAGAGAGGGCTCTTCAACGGTCAAATAAACATCCAAGATCTACGACAGGTGGCAGCGAACCGCCAGGCATGGAAGAGCCATGACTTCTGCCCTATGAGCCGCCTTGGCTCTAGAGGAAAGACTAACTGACCAAACCTACCTTTTGTTTGGCACTTAATCTGAAATCTCTGTAGTATTCACCTGACGAGTGCAGCGCGAAACATGCCAAGCTCAAGCAATTAGGCGATTTCAACCAATTTTGTGCAAGCAGAAAGAATTCATTTTGAACTGCCCCTCTGCTTGAAGCTATTAGCTAGATTGTCTTCACTTTTCCCGTCATACTTTGTGAGTCCGTTACAATCACGAAACTCGTGTGCTGCTTGTCCTCCAGCCAGCTGAACTGCGCTGTGATAACCTTCACCTTACAATGAGGACAACGGAGTTGTGACAAAACGTCAGTGGCCCATGTCCTCAGGCCTTCTTTGGGTTTGGATAAACAGGGGGAAACAGCTTTCGGGAACCCTCAGTTCTCTTATTCGCTCAATCACTATGGAAGATAGTTCTCTGGGATACTTTAACAACACGATTTTGGTAATAGAATAATTAGATATATGTCTTTTCTTTGGGGAAAACCCGCTAAGGCGTCTTGCACCAAATACACACGGGTTCAACTTCGGGGGGAGAATTCATGTCCGTTTCTAGACCCACGGTTACCCACTGCATAATGTCAAGATGTCAAGTTGAAGATTGGGACATTTTAAGTGCAGCGTACTGCTGATGTATGAAAGGTAATCTTAGGTTGTAATTAGTCCTGCACTTATAAATCTCTATTGTCTCGTCTACTGAGATGAATTGGTGAAACGGCAGTCTTGCCATATTGGGAGGGGGTGACCGTTAGCCAATCTGGCTAAGCGTCTTGATCTTGGCATGGCAAGGGAACAAATCTGAACAATAAATAGCTTCCCAGATGATTTCACTTGTTCTTGGCAGCAGATGGGCTGTTGCTATCTTTCCTTTTACGGCCTGAACTTGGCATAATGTAATCTTTCATTTGACTATAATCATTATATAGTTACGGTATGCCGGAAGGAGGGAAGGGCTCCGTGAGGATGGGTTCCCCCCATCTATAATCTATCTTCTTGAGCCGGAAGAGGGTATCCACTGGGCTATCTCTTTCATCTTTTAGCGGATAGGGTGGCCGGGTGATCTGAATAGTTACTGGTCGATCATCTAGTTCTACGTGTAAGGTGGGGCACGGTCGGTACATTGCGGCGACAGCTCAGACAAGAGCAGCGGCCGGAAGGAGTAGTATTTTTTTTCCTATTCTTGCTGGGAATGGGGAACTACACTTCTTTACATACACATAATTACCCACACGACACCACAAGAGCTTTGTCGTGAGAAAGGCAGGGTTTGCAAGTGAGAGATAAGCCTGGAAATGAATGTGCCCAATAATAATAAAGGCTTGGTATGAGTGTGGAGAGTGAGTCCTGTAGGCAAAAAGTTCCTAGGGTGGACAACCGGACGTCTACAAGCTGGAGGTCTACTCAAGCCCGGACGTAGCCAATCCAGGGGCTACCTGACAGGTCAGGCTCATTCATTCGGGCCTCTTATCTAATGTATTGGGTAGGGAACCTTTATGTCAAATGTAGTAACTGAGGCCCTATTGGTCCTCAGGATTGTGATACTTGAGTCAGCCTAATCGCTCACTGATCTCTGTCATCTCCAGGGTCCTCCTTGAATTGAAGGGAGCATAAGAGATCTGCAAGGCCACGAGAGTATCACCTTAAGACATTCTCAGGTGAACCATGGACTTTCAGGACGGCCACAGGCTAATGACTCCAATCAAGGAATCAATGTCCGATTAGTCCTGATCTAGTGGCATCCTTCGGTACCCGCTCTGTACAAATCCCATCGTCAATAGTGGAGTGGTTGAACCTATGTTCCTGAATGGACCTACAGCTCATTCTCGGTCCTACTCATCCGTATCAGTGACATTGAAAAACCCATACCCATTCCACATTCACGAACCATTCCCATTATGTGAAATCTTACCCAGCCTGGTCAGTGACATTGAAACACCCATACACATTTTCCCCTTCAAGAACTGGTCCCATTGTGACAAATGATGTATTCCTGTACCATTGGGCTACAACGAACACAAGACTCATTGTGTAGAGAGGACCACTGGAACTAGTAGGACTGGTTCTACAGGCGCCTGTTGTTTGTACAACCGATCGGGAAGGAGGAAAATACCTGCGGACCAAATCGGTGAGGCAGATGTCGACTGACGGGACTTTGTAGTACTCTTCGGTCTATGAGGGCAAGCCATGAGGCTCTCTGCCTGAACTTTATCCTTGTTGTGTCTGTTTAGAACTATCTGTTTTAACTGCCTTGATGTTTTCCTGTGCTGTTCTTTATTAATTTAATAAATCACGTTTTAGTTTACTCCAACGATCAATGTGTTATATATATGGATCAGCCAGAAAGACACGTCAGGGAATAGGTCCCGAGGTCGAAAGAGAGAGAGAGTGACAGTGAGTCCGGGGAACGGAGGAGGGTTGGCAAGCAACGACCTATCCCGGCCAGGGCGAAAGACTAATTTTGAAATATTGTTACATAGTTATTTGGGACCCTCCACGTAGCTTGTTTTAATTTCTGGGGGCCCGTCCGGGATATTTGAAATCCTGGTGGAGTTCTGGCTGATATAGTTATAGGGGACAGATAATCTTGTCTACTATCAATAGGTTCTGCCTACCGTGCCTGACTATTGTCTATACTCTTCCTGACACAGACTGACCGACATACGACGTGTTGTGGTCGTGTAATATATCCAGTGGTGTACTTGAAATAGAAATTTAATATACAATTATATATTCACTTACCCTCTGAGTTTAAGATGGCATCGGCTAAATTTAATGTTGCTGAAGTACAGGCTACAGGGCGTGAGATGGGTTATGATGGGGCGGAGTTACAGAAATATGTGCAAGAAGTAGAAAGATACTTCAGACAAGCTGTGCGCAAAGCTAAGAAAATTGAGGCTGAGGCTGAGGCTAGGAAGATGGAGGCGGAGCAGGCAGTCAGAGACCATGAGTTCCGTATGAGGGAGTTGGAGCTGAAAGCTCAAACTGCCAAGGAAAGCGAGGGTGCAGTGGGAGGCGCAGTTCTCCCTGACTCAACAACTTCTAGTGGCTGTCCATACCAGGCAATGAAGTTCCCATTACTCCCGTTCGATGAACACAAAGATAAGATCGACCAGTATCTTCACAGATTTCAGTCGATGGCTTTGGCTATGGGATTGGAACGTGGGAAATGGAACTTGAAACTCTCACAGTGCCTGAGGGGGACAGCGTACGAGGTCTACTCAAGGTTGCCACCTGGTATGGAGAATGACTATGAGGCCCTGGAAAAAGCATTATTGAAAAGGTTCCAGATAACAGCACATACATACCGACAGCAGTTCATAAAGTCGAAGAGAGAGCCAGGAGAGATGTTCGCAGCCTATAGCGTTAGACTTAAGTCTTACCTTTTGAAGTGGATGTCATTAGCTGGATTTGCTAACGACTATGAAAGTTTAGAAGAATTAGTGGTCGTGGACCAAATGAAGAGAATGATGCCTAAGCCATTGCAAACCTTCTTGCTTGAAAATGGGGCAGAAAGGTTAGAAATAGTAAACACATTAGCGGAAAGGTATGTGCTAGCTCATGGGGATAATGGGGAACTGTCACAACCCAATCCCCGACCACCAGACACATGGTCTGGAAAGAAGAAGAATCCTAAAACAGCCCACACCAAGAAGGAGGATCCTTTCGATAAAGTTCCAATTAAGAAACCCTCTGGTAAGAGTCTACCTGGATCTCCTAAAAGAAAGTGGAGTGAAATGTGGTGTGCCTACTGCAAATCTCCCACACACAATACGGCCGATTGCAGGCGCAAACAGAAAGACTCTCACTTTGCTGCCTGTCTTGTAGAAACCGGGGAAGGGTCTAACAGGGAGGTAGAAGGGAGGGGTCTTGAGAACAAAGATTCAAAGAAACCACCAGTAGTAGAGACGATACTTGTGAACGGACAACCAGTTGAGTGTCTCTATGACACCGGTCTGCAGTTCGAGGCCGTAATTTCCTCACACTTAGTAAGCCTAGAGCAGCTAACCGGGGAGTCTATTGAGATTCAAACGGCGACCAAGAGTGCGGTAGCGATGTCTCTTCCGATTGCGAAGGTGGACATCAAATCGAAATATGTTACCGGCACTATACAGGCAGCCGTTCTGCTCGATCCGATCTTCCCAATGATCTTGGGTTGTCGCTACGTCTTTCTAGGGATCCCAGCAGAACCCATGTATGTAGGGGCAATACAAACCAGATCGCAATCGGAAGATGAGCAGACGCCGGCCTTGATCGTGAATCCCTTGCCTGGGGAGTTACGAGCTGCTCAAAGCCAGGATGCTACTTTGCAACCTTGCTTCAACCAGTTGCCAAAACGTTCTGACCCACCAAGACGGGGTCAGTATTATATGAAGAATCGGTTACTGTACCGGTGAGCCGGAGGGGAGGAACGTCAGCATGGACAGTTGGTAGTTCCTAAGGCCTATCGGGAACAACTTCTTCATATGGGACACATCATTTCATTCAGTGGACATATGGGTGTCGGGGCAACACTCCAGCGCATTTCCTGCCATTACTACTGGCCAGGGATGACTGGAGACGTGCGTCGGTACGTCAAGTCGTGCCCAGAGTGGCAGCGTGTGGCACCAAAACATTGGACGGCTCCGGTAATCCTGGGCGACATGCCCATTATGAACTCTCCTTTCGAGAGAGTTGCCATCGATCTGGTTGGTCCTCTTCCTCGGACTAGGAAGAGGAATATGTATATTCTTACGATGGTGGATTGCTGTTCCATGTGGGGCGAGGCGATACCGTTGGCCACAATCGACTCTAAGCGAGTGGCTGATGCACTGATGGAGACCTTTACTCGGTTGGGATTTCCAAACCAGATCCTACCGGACAATGGGTCTCAGTTATGTGGTAAGCTGATGGAGGAAGTCTTTCGTATCTTCCAGACTAACCACATTCACACAAACCCGTACCACCCTCAGTCGAATGGGCAAGTAGAGAGGTTTAATGGTACCTTGATGACCATGCTTCGGAAGCTGGCTCAAGAGAAACCAGACAGATGGGATGAGTATATCCCAGCCGCCTTGTTCGCCTATCGGGAGGTTCCCCATGGGTCGACCGGGTTGCCACCAGCCACTCTACTATTCGGAAGGCCAATCAAGGGTCCCTTAGAAGCCCTATTGAGATGTTGGACAGAGGAAGAAACTTCCGAAGAAGTTGTATCCTCATATAAATACGTCGAAGAGTTAAAGAAGAAACTCCAGACGGGTTGGGCTTTGGCAGCTCAGAATCTGAGGGCGGCCAGAAAGAGACACGCGGCCTACTATAATAGAAGGACGAAAGATAGGTCTCTTAAAGTGGGGGATCGGGTTCTGTTGTTACTTCCAGTAGGTTCCAATAAACTCGAGATTGGTTGGCAGGGGCCTTTCCCGGTGGAAAGGGTTGTGTCCCGCACCAACTATGCCATCCGGATCAGGGGGAAATCCAAAATCTTCCACATTAACATGAAGAACGATCTGATGGTACTTCTCTCCCACTCATGACGATGGCGGTCGCGATGGAAACTGAATCGGGCGAAGACGCGGATAGGGAGTATCCTTTACACCCTGGGGAAACCTATAGGGATGTACATATAAATCCTGATCTGTCGGCTGAAGAAACAGACCGGGTCATCCGTTTGTTGGAGTCCCATCAGCAGATTCTTACCGATCGGCCAGGGCGGACAGGGTTGGTCGAGTTTGATATGACTCTGACTACCCAAGACCCCGTTCGCCAAAAATATATCCAGTGCCCTTTTCGAAAGAGAAGGCCCTGGAAGCCGAAATCCAGAAGCTTCTGGACGATGACATCATCACTCCTTCGACTTCTCCTTATAATGTCGGGGTTGTCTTGTTGAGGAAGCCCAGTGGGGAGCACCGCCTATGTATTGATTACAGGCATTTAAACAGTTGTACGATATTCCAAGTTGAACCGTTACCGAACACAAATCAATTGTTTGCCAGACTAAATAAGGCAAAGTACTTTTCGAAAATTGATCTAAGCAGGGGATATTATCAGATCCCTGTGAAGCCCGAGGTTCGCCCCTTGCTCGCCTTCAGTACTCCGAGCGGGCATTACGAATTCAAGGTGATGCCATTTGGGCTGAGCAATGCACCCAGTGTGTTCACCCGCATGATGAGAATGTTATTAGAGCCTTTAAAGGATCCCTCTGTGGTCTCGTTTATGGATGATATTCTCATCGCGTCTGAAGATCTGAGGGATCACCTGAAGTCCTTGAGACAGATCTTCACAAGGTTGAAATAGGAAGGGTTAACAGCCCGTCCAGCCAAATGCATGATTGGCTATGAATCCCTGGAATTTCTGGGACATACTATTACCCCAGGGGGAATGGTACCGAAAGAAAAGAATATTGAGAAGGTCAGACTCGCACCCCGTCCTAAATCCAAAAAGGATGTTAGGTCTTTCTTGTCTCTGTGTGGGTTTTACCAGAAATTTATTCCGAGGTTCAACGAAATTGGGGCGCCGTTAACCGAACCCCTGAAGAAAGGATCGCCAGATCCTATAGTATGGACCCCGAGCTGTGAAGAGGCTTATGGGAAGCTGAAACAGGCTTTGGTGGATAGGCCAGTCCTGCAACTCCCAAATTTGGAGAAAACGTTTGTTCTAGGAACCGACGCGAGTAACATAAGGATTGGGGCAACTCTGTTGCAGGAAGGGCGAGATGATCCTTTGGTGCTATGTCCGGTAGCGTATGCCAGTAGAAAACTGTTAACCGCGGAACGGAATTACTCCACCGTCGAACGGGAATGTCTAGCTCTAGTGTGGGCGGTACAGAAATTTCAACCTTATCTGTATGGAGTACCGTTCAAAGTACAATCCGACCATCAACCTCTGACGTTTTTGGCAACTTCTAAGAAACTGAACGCGAGGTTAATGAGATGGTCAATGCTCCTACAACCGTATCAGTTCACGGTCGAATACATCCCCGGAAGGGAGAATGTGGGAGCGGATTTTCTAACACGGCATCCTATGGTTGAATGTGAGGGTGGGGCCATTCGAACAGAATCTCTGGCAGTAGAAAGTTCGTAGGGTTCGACTTTCTTAAGATGGGGCCTATGTGACAAAACGTCAGTGGCCCATGTCCTCAGGCCTTCTTTGGGTTTGGATAGACAGGGGGAAACAGCTTTCGGGAACCCTCAGTTCTCTTATTCGCTCAATCACTATGGAAGATAGTTCTCTGGGATACTTTAACAACACGATTTTGGTAATAGAATAATTAGATATATGTCTTTTCTTTGGGGAAAACCCGCTAGGGCGTCTTGTACCAAATACACACGGGTTCAACTTCGGGGGGAGAATTCATGTCCGTTTCTAGACCCACAGTTACCCACTGCATAATGTCAAGATGTCAAGTTGAAGATTGGGACATTTTAAGTGCAGCATACTGCTGATGTATGAAAGGTAATCTTTGGTTGTAATTAGTCCTGCACTTAAAAATCTCTATTGTCTCGTCTACTGAGATGAATTGGTGAAACGGCAGTCTTGCCATATTGGGAGGGGGTGACCGTTAGCCAATCTGGCTAAGCGTCTTGATCTTGGCATGGCAAGGGAACAAATCTGAACAATAAATAGCTTCCCAGATGATTTCACTTGTTCTTGGCAGCAGATGGGCTGTTGCTATCTTTCCTTTTACGGCCTGAACTTGGCATACTGTAATCTTTCATTTGACTATAATCATTATATAGTTACGGTATGCCGGAAGGAGGGATGCGCTCCGTGGGGATGGGTTCCCCCCATCCATAATCTATCTTCTTGAGCCGGAAGAGGGTATCCACTGGGCTATCTCTTTCATCTTTTAGCGGATAGGGTGGCCGAGTGAACTGAATAGTTACTGGTCGATCATCTAGTTCTACGTGTAAGGTGAGGCTCGGTAGGTACATTGCGGCGACAGCTCAGACAAGAGCAGCGGCCGGAAGGAGTAGTATTTTTTTTCCTATTCTTGCTGGGAATGGGGAACTACACTTCTTTACATACACATAATTACCCACACGACACCACAAGAGCTTTGTCGTGAGAAAGGCAGGGTTTGCAAGTGAGAGATAAGCCTGGAAATGAATGTGCCCAATAATAATAAAGGCTTGGTATGAGTGTGGAGAGTGAGTCCTGTAGGCAAAAAGTTCCTAGGGTGGACAACCGGACGTCTACAAGCTGGAGGTCTACTCAAGCCCGGACGTAGCCAATCCAGGGGCTCCCTGACAGGTCAGGCCCATTCATTCGGGCCTCTTATCTAATGTATTGGGTAGGGAACCTATATGTCAAATGTAGTAACTGAGCCCTATTGGTCCTCAGGATTGTGGTACTTGAGTCAGCCTAATCGCTCACTGATCTCTGTCATCTCCAGGGTCCTCCTTGAATTGAAGGGAGCATAAGAGATCTGCAAGGCCACGAGAATATCACCTTAAGACATTCTCAGGTGAACCATGGACTTTCAGGACGGCCACAGGCTAATGACTCCAATCAAGGAATCAATGTCCGATTAGTCCTGATCTAGTGGAATCCTTCGGTACCCGCTCTGTACAAATCCCATCTTCAATAGTGGAGTGGTTGAACCTATGTTCCTGAATGGACCTACAGCTCATTCTCGGTCCTACTCATCCGTATCAGTGACATTGAAAAACCCATACCCATTCCACATTCACGAACCATTCCCATTATGTGAAATCTTACCCAGCCTGGTCAGTGACATTGAAACACCCATACACATTTTCCCCTTCAAGAACTTGGTCCCATTGTGACAAAGTGATGTATTCCTGTACCATTGGGCTACAACGAACACAAGACTCATTGTGTAGAGAAGGACCACTGGAACTAGTAGGACTGGTTCTACAGGCGCCTGTTGTTTGTACAACCGATCGGGAAGGAGGAAAATACCTGCGGACCAAATCGGTGAGGCAGATGTCGACTGACGGGACTTTGTAGTACTCTTCGGTCTATGAGGGCAAGCCATGAGGCTCTCTGCCTGAACTTTATCCTTGTTGTGTCTGTTTAGAACTATCTGTTTTAACTGCCTTGATGTTTTCCTGTGCTGTTCTTTATTAATTTAATAAATCACGTTTTAGTTTACTCCAACGATCACTGTGTTATATATATGGATCAGCCAGAAAGACACGTCAGGGAATAGGTCCCGAGGTCGAAAGAGAGAGAGTGGCAGTGAGTCCGGGGAACGGAGGAGGGTTGGCAAGCAACGACCTATCCCAGCCAGGGCGAAAGACTAATTTTGAAACATTGTTACATAGTTATTTGGGACCCTCCACGTAGCTTGTTACAGGAGTGCAGACTGTCTGTTAGAGGTCGGTATCTTGACTTTTGATTTTCTTATTACCCAATCCTGTGTTGGTGGCTCGATTCGCTGGTATCTCAAAACTGCCATGAGAGCAGAAATCTACCTATGCCAGGCAGAGAGATCAACAGCAATATTCTCCCAATTTCGACAACCAGTACCGTGGTTCTTAGTTGAGGACATCGATGTGTCTTCGTATTTATTTTTCAGCCAAACTCTAACCTATATCAAGTTTGCTATGAAAGATTTTCTTTGATAATAGCACACTTGGTATGCAGTAAATACGTGGAGGATGAGATATAGAAGAATAAACTTCGCTGTGTTATATACTTTACAAACGTACATGGACTATGTTTGGATATAAGGGTAACTGTAATGTTCTGGTTCTGTTTGGTGGCGAAAAACAATGGCTTGACACACGGTACTCATGATATGGGACAGCACTGTACCTAGTTAACATTATTTGCAATTAACTGAAATGTTAATGTTTATGGGGACTGAAATGTGTGTGTGTGCGTGCGTGCGTGCATGCGCGCGCGTGTGTGTGTGTGTGTGTGTGTGTGTGTGTGTGTGTGTGTGTGTGTGTGTTGAAGTATAGATATACCACTCTTTACTATTACTACTACTTTTTTTTTTGTTGCATATCCTTTACAGGACATCGCTGTCAACAGCAGCATCTTTCAGCTGTCTGTTGATTTCTTGGCAAGATTACGCT
>JACEFZ010027705.1:435000-482500 GCA_014155875.1 Cepaea nemoralis | reverse complement strand
ATTGGAATCTCCATGCCGGCTGTATCTGAAGTTTACACCAGAGGCTCTCAAAATTGTTTTAACATTACAGGATCCTTCTTTTGACGGCGAATATAGCCGGAAGTTTCGACAGAGATACGGTTGTAGGAGCATTGACCATCTCATTAACCTCGCGTTCAGTTTCTTAGAAGTTGCCAAAAACGTCAGAGGTTGATGGTCGGATTGTACTTTGAACGGTACTCCATACAGATAAGGTTGAAATTTCTGTACCGCCCACACTAGAGCTAGACATAGAACATTATGTTTACTATGAAGTCCCTGCTGCTGTTGGGCTATACCAGATAGAACCACGGCGGGCCCGAACGAATACTTTCAGACACCTCGGCAGGCTTTTCGTTGAGCTGGGATCGAGTATGTTTGCATTTTGGGCTAGATCCCGCCAGTAGTTATAAATGTGCAAATCGGTTATGATTTGGAGGATTGTGGAGGATTGACCTTGACCTCGGCTGATTTTCACTCCCCCTCGGTCATATAGTTGGGTAAGGGGTAAGGGGTGGTATCTAGGTCATATCTAAGGGCGATAATTCTAAGATTTTATGTTTCTAAGGGCAGATAACTATTGAGTGGGTGTATAAAAATTTTAATTAATTATTAAAAAATAAAATAAAATATATTCTCAGGTAGTTCTTCTTTTGCTCCTTCCTTAGCCAATCGATCAGCTCTGTCGTTTCCAGGGACTCCACAGTGGGATGGTATCCACTGATGGCGACCTTATGCTGACTGCTAAGTTCGGAAAGTAGTGTCTGGCAATTTCCCAGACAGGAGCGCCTCTATCAATATCACCACTGGTTGTGTACCATGGCTGGTATTTTGTAATTTCTCTGTTGCTATCTTGATTGCCTCAATTTCAGCATCATAGTTATGGCAATACTTTCCTGTTGGAACTCTGGCTGTGTCCCTAGTATTATTTGAGTATTCTATGTACACTCCTGCTCCTCCATTTCGAACAGCATTTTGTGCTGACCCATCTGTGTTATTTCCATGAAATACGACATATTCTTCTGTATATCCACATCTCCAGGGCCTTTATTCACCTTTCTAGTTGCTTGTTCAATGTCCAGGCTTCCGCGCCATATAGTAGTGTTGAATATACATAACATTTGACAATTCTCATTTTTAATGCGTTGTTAATCTCTCTTGGAATCAACGACTGGCAAGAGAAGGTCCACCAGAGAGACGAATGGAGACGGATTGTGTCTGCAGCAAAGAACCTCAATGGCTCGGAACGCTGAAGAAGAAGAAGAAGAAGAAGAAGAAAATAAAATAAATAAAAATAAATAACTACGGGGTGCGGGGTGGTGGCGAGGGGGTGGGCGTGTGGGGTGAGACTAGGCGGTTTGGGCTTAAACACTATCAGGTATATAATAATTTTTATTAAATCATGTATAAACAATACAATGCATATTAAATAAGTAGCGGCATAGTGGAAAATTCTGGAACGTAGTACCGGGGAGTTATACGTCGGCAAGTGTGGGAAAATCTCCGGCGGGTGTGACGGTGGTCGGTTCATAACAGACGTGGAGGGGGTGCATACGGAAAAGTCATTAAGTAAAGGGTTGTTAAAACGTGGGTGAGTGGTGTGTTAAAATATTTTGAACTGTTAGCGCATTGGTGGTGTACAATAGTACGAATAGAAGGAATAGGTGCGGTGGGGAAAGTAGTGGTTATGGGTTAGTGAAATTAGTTGATAAGGGTGGTTATTAGTGCTATGTAGATGTTTATAGTAGCTTATTCACTAACATAACACGTGTTACAAATGAAACCTTGAAAGCTAAAGATCGCTGATTGTAATGGATATAGTGTAGTATCATTCGGTGGTAAGGGGTGGGTACCAGGTATTAGCGGTCAAGCAGTGGTCAAGTAGTGGTCAAGTGAGAAAATTTTAGGGGAAAAGTAGTTGTAATGATATGGTGATGATTAAAGGGTGATAAATTAGTGGTCAAGCAGTGGTCAAGGGGTGGTCAAGTAGTCAAGTAAGAAAATTTTAGGGAAAAGTGATTGTAATGATATGGTGATGATTAAAGGGTGATAAATTAGTGGTCAAGCAATGGTCAAGTGGTGGTCAAGTAAGGAAAATTTTAGGGAAAAGTGGTTATAATGATATGGTGATGATTAAAGGGTGGTAAATTAGTGGTCAAGTTGTGGTCAACCAATGGTAAAGTAGTGGTCAAGTGAGGAAATTTTAGGGAAAAGTGGTTATAATGATATGGTGATGATTAAAGGGTGGTAAATTAGTGGTCAAGTAGTGGTCAGCCAATGGTCAAGTAGTGGTCAAGTGGTCGAGTGACCACTTAAATTGTAGATGACGATGTCCCTAAGATTATGGTAGTGGTTAAAGTGATCGATGACATGGTCAAGTAGCGGTCAACCAGTGGTCAAGTGGTCGAATGAACACTTAAAAGGTAGAGAAAAGTACGTATATTGAAACGGTGATGGTAAAATGGTCGACAACGTGATCAAGCAGTGGTCAAGTAGTGCTCAACCAGTGGTCAACCGCTCAAGTGAGAAAATTGTAGGGTATGGTACGTGTAGTGAAACAGAGATGAATAAATTAAGTAGTGACGTTGTCAAGTAGTGATCAAGTAGCGGGCAAGTACTGGTCAAATGGTCGAGTGACCACTTAAATTGTAAGGGAAAGTACGTGTAGTGAACCTGTGTTGATTAAAGTGATCGATGACGTGCTCAAGTAGTGGCCAAGTAGTGGTAAATGGTCGAATGACTACTTAAATTGTCGGTGAAAGTAGGTATGGTGACATGGTGATGATCAAGAGTTGGTCAAGTGGTGCTCAAATAGTGGTCAAGTAGTGGTCAAGTAGTCGAATGACCACTTAAATTATAGGGTATGGTACGTGTAGTGAAATGGTGATGGTAAAATAAGTAAGGACATAGTCAAATAGTGGTCAAGTACTGGTGAAGTAGTGATCAAGTGGTCGAAGGATCACTTAAATTGTAGGGTATGGTATGTGTAGTGACATGATGATGGTTAAAGTGATCGATGAAATGATCAAGACGTTATGCCGACTGCTAAGTTCAGAAAGTAATGTCCTTACTAGCGGCAATTTCCCTGACAGGATCGCCTCGAGCACTGATTTTGTATTGATCAATAGCACCTAGTGGTACAGTCAACACACATGGACAAAAGTTACATCTGGTCAAAGATGGCGTCGCAACCTATCACACATGGGTAATTGCTACAACCAAACTACGTCTCATTCACTAAAACTGGTCAAATATGGTGTCACATCCGGTGACAGGGGTAATGGGACATCTGAGACACGTGGTTAAGAGGGAAACTATAGAAAAAGGGTGTCCTATCGGTTGTCGAGTCAGGGAACCTAACGTATGATGATCACTGTGTAAAGGAGTGAATACACTGCATCATCAACACTGCATCATCACCACTGCATCCGAAGGGTAAAATGGTCACCCCCTTATCTCTCTCTTTTCTATAACCGTGTAGTCCTAGTGTTATCCGGTTACACCAAAGGACACCCGAGCATCAACACAACAAACTGCCCCGATTTAACCTTAGGCAATGCACGTAACATGACAGGTCACATGTCCACCGTCATAATCAGCGACGTTATCACGTATCAAATTAGATAGCCACACTTTCATTTCCTTTCTATGTGTCCATAGTGTCTTTACATCTTTCTCCAGAAAACCATTTCCAAGACCAATATATGTTATTTGTCAGTGTACCTGCTCAGTGCCACACTTCACAACCAGACAAAAATACACGTTCTATGTACCACTTCAACCGTCAAATAAGAAAATATGTTAGACAAAATATTAAAATTATTGGTCAAATACAGAAATATATCACCCAAACTTATAAAAAGTAGGAACATATGTTAACCATTCCATCCATTGGCACCTTGCCGTCTTGACAGACGATAGTTTGTGCTCTAAAAAGGCATAATAACTTTTAACTATGGCGGTAGCGAGTGTGACTGATAAGGCCAATTTGCGCTGTAAATGTCCGTTCACAGTGGGTGCATGTGAACACGTGGTCATTTCCACCATCATGCACCATCTTACGTCTCAAACGCTTGGTGTGTGACTTTTCTGCAATAATTTTCTCCTTTGACTTTATTCCATTTCTGATATTTGCCCTCCATGCAACACGTTCAGCGGCGACTTGCTCCCAATGTGCATTATCAATGCCTGTATCAATCATGTCCCGCTTACACACATCTTTGTATCGTAGTAGAGGCCGACCCTGAGATCTCTTACCCATCTGTAATTCACCAAAAAAGATATCCTTTGGTATTCTACCATCATCCATCCTCCTAAGATGTCCTATCCATCTAAGTCTACGAAGACTGAGCATGGAATAAACTGTCACACAACCTGATCTTTCCAATACTTCAGTATTTGTGATTTTGTCTTGCCACTTAATACCAAGAATTCTTCGCAGACACCGCATATGAAAGCTGTTTAAATTGTTCTCTTGGTGTGAGTAAGTTGTCCAGGTTTCACTGCCATAGAGAAGAGTACTAAGGACACAGGCTTGATAGACAAGGACTTTTGTTTTGGCAGTAAGCTTCCTGTTCTCCCAGACTCTTTTTCTTAACCTGTTCATTGTTGTTGCTGCCTTACCAATCCGGATGTTGATTTCCTGATCTAGGGATAATTTGCTATTTACCACTGATCCTAGATATGTAAAATGGTCTACTATCTCTAGTTCGGCGTCGTCAATAAAGATTGATGGTACCCCATGTGCACCTTGTGACATAATCTGTGTCTTCTTTTTGCTAATTGTTAAACCAAATTCAGAACAAGCATTGGAGAATGCAGATAGTAGACATTGCAATTCTTCCTCAGAGTGGGTCGTAACTGCAGCATCATCTGCAAAAAGCAACTCTCTGATCAGTACCCTCCTAATTTTGGTCTTAGCCTTCAATCTCTGAGCATTGTAGAGGCCGCCATCTGAGCGTGAGTGAATGTATATACCACCATCCTGATCACGAAATGCATATTTCAGTAGAAGTGAAAAGTATATTCCAAAGAGGGTGGGAGCTAGTACACAACCTTGCTTAACTCCACTCTTGATTTCAAATTCTTCAGAAGTTGCACCATCAAACTTGATTATACCCTTCATGCCTGTGTGGAACGATTCCACAATGGACAGAAGAGTTGGTGGGCAGCCAATCTTCTTTAGTGCCTTGAACAGACCCTCACGACTGACCAAATCAAATGCCTTTGTGAGGTCGATGAAGGCAATAAACAGTGGTTGATTCTGTTCACGGCATTTTTCTTGCATTTGTCGCAATGAGAATATCATATCAGTGGTAGACCGGTTCTGTCGAAAGCCACACTGTGATTCGGGGTAGACTTGATCTCCTAGGACTTGAAGTCTGCGCAGAACAATTCTGGCAAATACTTTTCCAACAATACACAGAAGTGAGATACCCCTATAGTTGTTACAGTCGCTCCGATCACCCTTGTTCTTGTACAGCGTTATGATGTTTGAATCTTTGAAATCCTGTGGGACTTGTCCTTCACGCCAGCATAGCTCTATTAGCTGGTGGATCTGTAGAGTGAGTGTGTCTTGCCCACTCCTGATAACCTCTATTGGAATCCCATCCTTACCTGGAGCCTTACCAGATGCAAGTTCATTTATAGCACACTTAACTTCTGTTATGGTGGGAAGTGTGTCCAGGTGGTCAAGAGTTGGCAGAGCCTCTATGGCGTTAAGGGCATCATCCGCTAGTTTGGTCTCACTTGAGTAAAGCTCCAAATAGTGCTCTACCCATCTGTCCATCTGCTGTTTCTTATCAGTGATGATTTCTCCAGTCAAGGTTTTCAGCGGTGCACTTCTTTTGATCACTGGACCACAGGCTTTCTTTATTCCTTCATACATGCTTTTTATGTCTCCCTTATCACTTGCGATTTGAATGGACTCACATAACTTGATCCAATAATCATTTGCACACTGCCTGGCAGCCTTTTGCACATCCTTCCTAGCTTGCCTAAGCTCACTCAGAGTGTTACGCGTTGGTCTTTCCTTGTTTCTTAAGAGAGCTTTCTTCTTCTTATCAATCAAGGGCTGCAGAGTCTCGCTGTTGGCCGCAAACCAGTCCTGCCTCTTATGATCCACAGTGCCGTAAACCCCTACGGCAGTTTTATAAAGAGTTTCCTTAATTTGACCCCACTTTTCATTTACTGTACAATTTTATGGTGTATCAGTGAAAGCGTCTTCAAGTTGCTGTTGAAACTGAAAGCACTTTTCAGGATCATGAGTGTTAATAATATTAATCCTGGGGCTAGATTTGTGTTTAGCTGTGTAGATTCTCTTTGGTCTCAGTCTAACTCTTGCAACAACCAAAGAATGATCTGTATCACAGTCAGCACTGTGGTAACTACGAGTCAATGATATATGGTTCAGATGTTGTCTCCGTGTGATGATGAAGTCCAGCTGGTGCCTAAGGTTGAATCGGGGCAGTTTGTTGTGTTGCTCGGGTGTCCTTTGGTGTAACCGGATAACACTAGGACTACACGGTTATAGAAAAGAGAGAGATAAGGGGGTGACCATTTTACCCTTCGGATGCAGTGGTGATGATGCAGTGTTGATGATGCAGTGTATTCACTCATTTACACAGTGATCATCATACGTTAGGTTCCCTGACTCGACAACCGATAGGACACCCTTTTTCTATAGTTTCCCTCTTAACCACGTGTCTCAGATGTCCCATTACCCCTGTCACCGGATGTGACACCATATTTGACCAGTTTTAGTGAATGAGACGTAGTTTGGTTGTAGCAATTACCCATGTGTGATAGGTTGCGACGCCATCTTTGACCAGATGTAACTTTTGTCCATGTGTGTTGACTGTACCACTAGGTGCTATTGATCAATACAAAATCAGTGCTCGAGGCGATCCTGTCAGGGAAATTGCCGCTAGTAAGGACATTACTTTCTGAACTTAGCAGTCGGCATAACGTCTTGATCATTTCATCGATCACTTTAACCATCATCATGTCACTACACATACCATACACTACAATTTAAGTGATCCTTCGACCACTTGATCACTACTTCACCAGTACTTGACCACTATTTGACTATGTCCTTACTTATTTTACCATCACCGTTTCACTACACGTACCATACCCTATAATTTAAGTGGTCATTCGACTACTTGACCACTACTTGACCACTATTTGAGCACCACTTGACCAACTCTTGATCATCACCATGTCACCATACCTACTTTCACCGACAATTTAAGTAGTCATTCGACCATTTACCACTACTTGGCCACTACTTGAGCACGTCATCGATCACTTTAATCAACACAGGTTCACTACACGTACTTTCCCTTACAATTTAAGTGGTCACTCGACCATTTGACCAGTACTTGCCCGCTACTTGATCACTACTTGACAACGTCACTACTTAATTTATTCATCTCTGTTTCACTACACGTACCATACCCTACAATTTTCTCACTTGAGCGGTTGACCACTGGTTGAGCACTACTTGACCACTGCTTGACCACGTTGTCGACCATTTTACCATCACCGTTTCAATATACGTACTTTTCTCTACCTTTTAAGTGTTCATTCGACCACTTGACCACTGGTTGACCGCTACTTGACCATGTCATCGATCACTTTAACCACTACCATAATCTTAGGGACATCGTCATCTACAATTTAAGTGGTCACTCGACCACTTGACCACTACTTGACCATTGGCTGACCACTACTTGACCACTAATTTACCACCCTTTAATCATCACCATATCATTATAACCACTTTTCCCTAAAATTTCCTCACTTGACCACTACTTTACCATTGGTTGACCACTACTTGACCACTAATTTACCACCCTTTAATCATCACCATATCATTATAACCACTTTTCCCTAAAATTTTCCTTACTTGACCACCACTTGACCATTGCTTGACCACTAATTTATCACCCTTTAATCATCACCATATCATTACAATCACTTTTCCCTAAAATTTTCTTACTTGACTACTTGACCACCCCTTGACCACTGCTTGACCACTAATTTATCACCCTTTAATCATCACCATATCATTACAACTACTTTTCCCCTAAAATTTTCTCACTTGACCACTGCTTGACCGCTAATACCTGGTACCCACCCCTTACCACCGAATGATACTACACTATATCCATTACAATCAGCGATCTTTAGCTTTCAAGGTTTCATTTGTAACACGTGTTATGTTAGTGAATAAGCTACTATGAACATCTACATAGCACTAATAACCACCCTTATCAACTAATTTCACTAACCCATACCCACTACTTTCCCCACCGCACCTATTCCTTCTATTCGTACTATTGTACACCACCAATGCGCTAACAGTTCAAAATATTTTAACACACCACTCACCCACGTTTTTACAACCCTTTACTTAATGACTTTTCCGTATGCACCCCCTCCACGTCTGTTATGAACCGACCACCGTCACACCCGCCGGAGATTTTCCCACACTTGCCGACGTATAACTCCCCGGTACTACGTTCCAGAATTTTCCACTATGCCGCTACTTATTTAATATGCATTGTATTGTTTATACATGATTTAATAAAAATTATTATATACCTGATAGTGTTTAAGCCCGAACTGCCTAGTCTCACCCCACGCGCCCACCCCCTCGCTACCACCCCGCACCCCGTAGTTATTTATTTTTATTTATTTTATTTTATTTTTTAATAATTAATTAAAATTTTTATACACCCACTCAATAGTTATCTGCCCTTAGAAACATAAAATCTTAGAATTATCGCCCTTAGATATGACCTAGATACCACCCCTTACCCCTTACCCAACTATATGACCGAGGGGGAGTGAAAATCAGCCGAGGTCAAGGTCAATCCTCCACAATCCTCCAAATCATAACCGATTTGCACATTTATAACTACTCCCGCCTAAGTCACTGACACACCCGTACATATATCCTATTTATTTTCCTTGAGTATTTCCCCACCAAAATTGTGCCACGTGATCCCAGGGCACTTTCCCTAACCATTGGACACACTACATTCGGGTAGGCCACGAAAACTTGGAATCCTGGATCTATGGAACAATGTTGTTCGAACAACCTACGCGGGAAATAAAGACCAGAGAACTTGCTGTGAGAGGGTTGTGAATTCATGGGACAATATGGAAAACGATGATCTAGGATATTTATATTTGTGTTGATATTGTATGGACTAGTTTTCTCTCTAGAGTGTGTGTAGATGTTTATTATGAGTTAATCGTCAGATATTTATCTGTGCTGTTATGTATTGAGTTATTAAATTTACAATTACAAATATGTTGAAGAACGTCATGTTGTATGCGTGTCAGCCAGAACGACCCTGCAGGAAATAGGTCCTAAGGTCGAAAGAGAGAGTGACAGTGAGTCCGGGGGAAACGGAGGAGGGTTGGCAGGGAAAGACCTATTTAAAGCCAGGGCTATGAAATATACATGAGAAAATTGAGACATAGTTATTAGGGACCCTCCACATAGCTTGTTACACCGGGGTAGAACTTGTCTTGTGTCAATCAATCAATCAATCGGGTGCCGTCTCCACAATGAAGGTTGGCTGCAATGGATCTCCTCCAACACTGTCTGTCTCTCGCCCTGACTGTACATTCTGTCAGGCAGATGTTCGTCCAACTCTTGATGTTATCTTCCCACTTGTATCGTTGTCTACCTCTTGCTCGCGTGCCTTCAGCCTTGCCCTCCAGGATGGTCGTGTATCATATCGCTAACAAATGTGCAGACGTTAAAGAAAATTATATTAAGTAGCATAATTATGAGTAGATTATATTCTATTATATATTATACAGTAGATACTAATCACGAGTAGATCGATTCGTTACCTTAGATGGAATATGTCTAGAGCAGCGGTTCTCAACCTTTTTTGGCCCTTGCATCCTTTCACCATGTGTTCATAATGTCATTCCCCCGCCCCCGTTCGTATTTCATCCGTATAAATAGCTCCCCCCTACACAGTCTACGTAAAATTGGAAGCTAAATTTAATAACACACACTAGAACAATTCTAGACGTCTATATAAAACGTGATTTGCGGGTCTACTTACATTATAAAACGAATTTAAGAAGGGCGAGACGTACAGAACCGTAAAGCATGGAGGGAAAAACAATATCAAGTAACCGGTTCTTGTATTAACGCGATTTTCAAATAATATTAATTCCCACCCACTCCCCCCCCCCCCCCCCCGGAAACCCTAAAATTTCCCCCTGGGAGGAATTCCCCACCGGTTGAGAACCACTGGTGTAGAGGACGTAAAACTGACACAAATGCCTGCTGATGTCAGAAGACACACTGTCTGACCTTTGAGGTACATATTAGACGTGACACACAACGATGAAGAAGATGACAATATTTAGAATTGGTTTTTGGTGAAGTTGTCACTGTAATAGAACTTGCTTTCTGCGCATGCGCCAACAAATATGTGAAGGTCACAGAATATTAGTACCAGAATGACAATCAGAATAGATTATTGGTGAAGATGTTGCCTTGGGAGAACTTGCATGTTGTCATAGTAATAGCAAATGTAGCAACTTCGGTAGTGTAGTGATTAGACACTTACTTATCGACCAGGTGGTCAGAGGCTCGATCCCCAGCCGGATGGGAATTCAGATTTTGACAAATGGAGGTAGGCTGTCAGGACGAGCCAGTCTAAAACGGGTACCTAGAATGTCTTGGGAAGTAGAGGTGGCCGGTGTCATACTGACCTCATCAGCCACCGAGTGGCGTTTGGTCTATAAACATATGGGTCTAGCACCATATGCCGATGCGGCTCAGAGGGTGTAAAAGGATGCTTTACTTTTTACTTGTTAACAACTGTGTGGACGTCACAGAATCAGTCATTAGTCATTAGTCGCGGTTCCAACTTCACGGCAACGGGTCGTCCCTATTATGCTCCGTTCTTGTGCCAGTGAAATATCATACAAAATGCTCCTTACTGCCACATGTGAAAAGTGGATCAGATAGAAGTCTCGACAAACCAATAGAATATTGTAATCTAGTCTGAGAATGCAAGTGGGGGTGTTCAGCCGGTTGGAGGACAAACATGACACGAATGACGTCAATGTTACGGACTCACAAAGTAAGATGAGAAAGAAAGGCGAAGACAGGCATGTTTCCGGCAGAGTCGCGGGTTTCAATAAACAATTAAACATAAACATTATCTGTTGGAGGTTTCACCGGGACATGCTGGTGTGGTGAAAAGCGAGCAGGCGGACAGCCTGGCTGAGTCTGCACCACTTGGTGAGGTACTGGTGCGTGATAAGGCAGACGTGGTCAGGGACATTCCGACAGATTGTCTGATTCAGCACCACTTGGTGAGGTACTGGTGCGTGATAAGGCAGACGTGGTCAGGGACATTCCGACAGATTGTCTGATTCAGCACCACTTGGTGAGGTACTGGTGCGTGATAAGGCAGACGTGGTCAGGGACATTCCGACAGATTGTCTGATTCAGCACCACTTGGTGAGGTACTGGTGCGTGATAAGGCAGACGTGGTCAGGGACATTCCGACAGATTGTCTGATTCAGCACCACTTGGTGAGGTACTGGTGCGTGATAAGGCAGACGTGGTCAGGGACATTCCGACAGATTGTCTGATTCAGCACCACTTGGTGAGGTACTGGTGCGTGATAAGGCAGACGTGGTCAGGGACATTCCGACAGATTGTCTGATTCAGCACCACTTGGTGAGGTACTGGTGCGTGATAAAGCAGACGTGGTCAGGGACATTCCGACAGATTGTCTGATTCAGCACCACTTGGTGAGGTACTGGTGCGTGATAAAGCAGACGTGGTCAGGGACATTCCGACAGATTGTCTGATTCAGCACCACTTGGTGAGGTACTGGTGCGTGATAAAGCAGACGTGGTCAGGGACATTCCGACAGATTGTCTGATTCAGCACCACTTGGTGAGGTACTGGTGCGTGATAAGGCAGACGTGGTCAGGGACATTCCGACAGATTGTCTGATTCAGCACCACTTGGTGAGGTACTGGTGCGTGATAAAGCAGACGTGGTCAGGGACATTCCGACAGATTGTCTGATTCAGCACCACTTGGTGAGGTACTGGTGCGTGATAAAGCAGACGTGGTCAGGGACATTCCGACAGATTGTCTGATTCAGCACCACTTGGTGAGGTACTGGTGCGTGATAAAGCAGACGTGGTCAGGGACATTCCGACAGATTGTCTGATTCAGCACCACTTGGTGAGGTACTGGTGCGTGATAAAGCAGACGTGGTCAGGGACATTCCGACAGATTGTCTGATTCAGCACCACTTGGTGAGGTACTGGTGCGTGATAAAGCAGATGTGGTCAGGGACATTCCGACAGATTGTCTGATTCAGCACCACTTGGTGAGGTACTGGTGCGTGATAAAGCAGACGTGGTCAGGGACATTCCGACAGATTGTCTGATTCAGCACCACTTGGTGAGGTACTGGTGTGTGATAAGATAGACATGGTCGGGGACCTTTGGAATCATTTACATAGTGCAGAAGACCAGTTAGATCATCACTACTTGGAGAGAACGGTGCTGCAGTGAGTGACTAGAGCATCTGGCTAATAGCCAGAACTCCGAAGAAAGATCATATGGACACATAATCAGACTGCTTCTGGTACTATTAGTATTGGGACTCTTCGCTGGCTGTTGCATATTAAGATGGCGCAGGTATGGGAATGCTCCGAGTGCTGTAATGTCGGTTCTTGACTCAACTCAACAACTCACGAGGCTGTGCGGACACTAGTGCCACATTGTGGGGTAAATAATCCAATCTCTGCTAACGATTGTACCTGGACCCCTGTTTTGGCAGGCAAGCGCACTAACCACTATGATATTTGAGAATGTCCAACACATGCAGAACAGAGAAAAGCATTATGTCTTACACCCTCTCCATTTGAGGACAAACTCTAAGGAGATGTCAACAAGCTTAAGGTTACTGTTGTTTTCTTTACATTCATTCATATTGTCATATATCGTAGTGAGATCGGACGCCCGTGTGTATTGTTGCGCACGTAAAAAATCCCTTGGCAGTTAGAAATCGAACAAGAGTAGCCTAACGGAGCTGCCCGGGCAAAATTTCGAGTTAAAAAATCGACCCAAAGTATGTCAGGATCCTCGCCGGTGCTATGGAATTCGTGCACTGAGCTGAGTTTCTCCAGACTCAGGTTTGAGTTAGGAGGAAAACGGAGAACTTATGGGTTAAAACCGTGTGCCGTGATGTTGATCCATCGACTAAACTAAACTTAACTAAACTAAACTCATTTATATTGACATCTGAAAGTTAACAAAGAAGAAGAGGAAGAACATAATATTTGAAAATAATGGATGATAAATGCTTCTGAGGCAGCCATTCACTGGGCACGACAGTGTTATATTTGACACTTGCCTAAGTGCTGTTGCAGAAAGTGTCAAATTATATACCCAGACATTGATGCTCTGGGCGTAGCCTTCTCTTGAGGGGCGGGATTGTCATTGCTGTCGTTACCAAGGAAACTAGTAGTTTCCAGTTGTGCATTTCCTGTTGCGAATTAGAAGTCAAGAATTTTTTTTTTTTAATGAAAGCAAGAGCTGGATTTGTGCATTGTGTCTTCATTTTTAGTTGATGTTTTCGACAGGGGCGGGATGTATTTGATATTGTCCTTTACTGTTCATTTCTACGTCTTCTTTTATTCGTTACCCTTATTCTCCTACTTCTGAGCATTCTCCCCATTTCTTCCTCTCTTTCGTCTTCTTTTTCTTCCTCCGCATCATCATAATCGACAATATTATCATCAATATCGTCGAGATCACCATAATTATCTTCTTCTTCTTCTTCTTCTTCTTCTTCTTCTTCTTCTTCTTCTTCTTCTTTCTTCTTCTTCTTCTTCTTCTTCTTCTTCTTCTTCTTCTTCTTATTCTTCGTCATTATATCTTCAACTAGTATTAATTCATATGTTGTTTCATTTGTCATTATATCTTCAACTAGTATTAGTTCATATGTTGTTTCATTTGTCATTATATCTTCAACTAGTATTAGTTCATATGTTATTTCCTTAGCCATTATATCTTCAACTAGTATCATTTCATATGTTGTTTCAGTTATCTTTTTATCTTCAACTAGTATTAGTTCATGTGTTGTTTCAGTTATCTTTATATCTTCAACTAGTATTAGTTCATGTGTTGTTTCATTTGTCTTTATATATTCAACTAGTATTAGTTCATATGTTATTTCCTTAGCCATTGTATCTTCAACAAGTATTCGTTCATATGTAGTGTCTAATATCCGGCTGTGGTGAAGGAGTTACGAATGCAATTCGCAATCCCTCAAACAACGTTCGAAACACAGCTGCAGGCGATTTGGCAGCAGACCACCTAGAACTAGTTTTCATACATTGGTATGAGTACCGGTCGCTCAGAAAGCAATGGTAAACTACTTAACTTAATCAATGATTAAATCATGTGCCATTCCGGAAAGCGTGGGCGGTCATGACTCGCCATTTCACTCGATCACCAGAGTCTTGGATCAGCTCAGTGTTCCTGTCTCGACCATGCCATGGGGCCAAGCCATCCAGGTATTTACTTCTCGGTCTTCCCCTTAGTCTGTTCCCTTCGATCTTGCCAGTTGTCACCAAGTTCTCCAATCATTTCTTCTCATAAAATGTCCAAAAAATTGTGACTGTCTACGTATAATTTCTCCAATCAATTTACGATTTTCATTCGTCTCCTGTAATACTTGGTCATTGGTTTTTCTGTCTGTCCATTGTATTCTTTGCATTTTCCTCAGAAACCACATTTCTGCAGCCATCAGATGTTTTTCAGCTTGACTGCTCATTGTCCAAGTTTCACATCCATACAAAAGAACAGGCTCTATGTAGCCCCTCAACACTCTTTTTCTCCTTTCAGTTGACATCTTTTTATTGGTCAGTATGTTTTTTATCTTGCTAAAGGCTACTTTCGCCATGGCGATTCTTGTTCTAATCTCTACAAGGCATCTCCCATCAGATGTTATGATTGTTTCGAGATAATTGTACCCATTCACTTGTTGAAGAATATTCCCATTTACTTGTATATTACATTGTGGTATTTCGTTCTTCCTAGTGACGATCATAATCTGTGTCTTTTTACAATTTAATTCTAAACCCAGTTGTTCACTGTGTGCAACAACCGCATCTACTAATTGTTGCAGATCCTGATCATTGTCTGCAATCAATACGGTATCATCTGCATATCTAATGTTATTGATGTTTCGTCCTCCAATGCTGATTCCATTTATATCTTCTACATTTCTGAAAATATTTTCACTGTATAGGGAAAAAAGATCTGGAGACATTACACATCTGTAGTGCGTGTGTAAAGAATGAATGTCGTATTAGTTACTTGTTCTTCTTTACCACTTTAGTGTCGTCCCTGGAGTGAAGAGAATCGATACCCACATTTGTTTTAATTCAATATCTCTATTCTGGAGATATCCAGCAGACTCCGTCCACACACTCCCTCAATCTGAAGACACCTTCCTCTCACTCTTACTCACCCCTGGATCATGCCCCCTCTCATTCTTCCCCAACATAACATACTTGACAACTCTCGCTTCAACAAATAAAAACAAGAAATTTATTAAAGCAAAGAGTATATGTAGGAGAAGTGTATGTGTGTATAAGGTGTAGAATGTGTGACGTGTATTCTAAATCGTCTATAGACTCAGATCAGTGTTCAAGAGTAGTTCATTCTCATCCCTGTGCTGAAGACACACCAGCACCATGTATCCCATACAGGTAGCCTCACCCAGGTGATGCTCCTCCGGTCACGTGAAGACTTCCTCCGTTGTCTCTGGAACCACTAGGATGCTTGGACACCCCTGACAAACACTGTCTAATTAGAGTCTGATTCACACTATGAACTTCCTCGGTTATTTAACGGATTGTTAATCAGGAAATTCTAATCCTATTGTCACTGTTAGTGGAGAAATCTTAATGGATCTAGAGTCACTGGTTCTAAAGATTCCTCATATTAACACCACAATCTAACTGTTCTGGGTATCAGTATAAATTATGCAATGTTCTGACTGTTTATTGGTACATCTATCACTTGGCTAAACCTCCCTCTCGTCAACATGTCCTGCTCAGCAGAAGCCAGGTTCCCGCAAACCAACTTGGGTATAAGCCCTATGTAGCGGCCTCTCAGCAACCTCTGTCTTCAGATGCTGAGCCATCATTGTCAAACTTTGAAACTGCTTCTTCGAAGTACATCCTCTCCCACTCACGTGGAACACTCAAGGGGAACTGTACATGGAACCTGTAGAGCAGATAACATCATGGTGAGGGCAACTCAGTCCTGGCCAGAATTGGGCAAATGTAGGCCAATCACAGCACTCAGATCTATAACAGAGATCCGATCTCTGTCATACGGCCAAATAACTCAATCATATGATCTGAGACATGGCAACACCAGGAAAGACTAAAGGAACGGGTAGAAACCCAGCAGATGCCCTACTGAAGATCCTACCATTACACATTCCCCTCCTCCCTCTCAACCATCCTTAATCTCTCTAATTATTATTCCACTACATTGTCCTCAACTTCCCGAGTAAAATGATATATAACACAAGCTACATGAAGCCACACAATAGAATACTAGTGCCGACGCTCCTATGATACTTTCTAGCACCGCACTTATAGAACATTCTATCACTAATCCTAATACATTATATCACTACACAGTACTGTACTACTATTCATAATCATACTCTTAAGTTAGATATAATTAATTGCCTACCATATGTCTATTCCTGTTGTTACTCGAGAAACTAGGCAATCCGATTGGATCTATGTCCGTGGATAACTATCACTACTTAGATAGGCTAGTCCCTCTAATATACCACAACTGGGAATTATCCCCAATTCTACACTTCAGAATGTTTTCCTCGACTCCATCCACCTGTTTACTGCACTGGGTTTTATATAGGTGCTTGAGTGAGTCACCGGAAAGTCCAGACGCCAAGTCAGTCCAGAATCTGGCTTTGTCCTCCTGTTTCCAGACTAACCAGAGTCAATTAGCTGTCAAGTTTCCTTTTCATCTGTTGAGTTCTTTGTCTCATCCAACAAATATCCGGGTTGTCTGTAAGCCAAAGACCTTTCTCCCATTACATAATCCTTCTGACCTCTAGCAGGCATTCTGTCTATCACTTGCAACGACCAACTTCCGTTTTGTAGACAAATGTCGCCAGTACACACCTCTCGAACAACATCCTGTCATCAACTTGTCGACTATGTGTAGACAACTCTACGTGACTCCCTTTGATCTCATACACACTGTTGACCAGGTGTCGAGAATCTGTACAGACGTATTTTCCTCAGTTTGTTCACCATAAAAGCGTCAATTGTGTTAGCAAAATAATGTCGGGTTTGGTTATCATTGATCGACTGACAAGTTACTTTATCCTGTGACATATATTAGGCCCCCTCCTAAGAGAGTAGTCCGCAACAACTCTTTCTTCTTGGAGGTTCGATCCAGATGATCTATTCCTCTTCTTCAGGAGCTGGATGTCTAGACAGGAAATCGGCTCCAACATTTTCTGTATTTCCTCCTCCAGGGCCTTTTCTTTAGAGAATGGCACTGGGCAAACCTTTTGGCGAACAGGCTCTTGAGTGGTCAAAGTCATCTCGAACTCCACCAACCTCGTTCGTCCTGGTTTATCAGTCAGTATCTTCCTTATGAGACTCGAGAACCTGGGTAATCTTTTCCCTCTCCTGGGAAGTCAGATCAGGGTTCACCTGTACATCCTTGTAGGTTTCCTGGTGTACCAGGGGATATTCCCTTCCCTCGTTGGTTCCCACTTCTGTCTCCACTGCAACTGCCATTGCCATGAGGTGAGCTGCTTTTTCTCCTGGTCTCTCTTCGTATTTCCGCAAGAGATTGATATGGAAAATCTTCGACTTTCCCCTTATCCGGATCTGATAGTTCGTTCTGGATATCACCCTTTCCACGGGAAATGGTCCTTGCCAACCTATCTCCAGTTTGTTGTTTCCCGTTGGGAGTAGCAACAATACTTTGTCTCCCACCTCTAGAGATCTGTCTTTCGACCTACGATTGTAGTAAGCCGCATGTCTTTTTCTGGCTTTTTTCAAATTTTTGATTTGCCAGAGTCCATCCCTTGTGAAGTTTTTCTTTCAGTTCCTCCATATATCTGTAAGAAGAGATCACTTCTTCTGATGTCCCCTCTTCAGTCCAACTCCTCAACATGGCTTCCAACGGTCCTTTGATTGGACGACCAAACAGCAACGTAGCGGGTGGTAGTCCTGTTGAGCCATGAGGAACTTCCCGATAGGCAAAGAGGGCTGCTGGGATATATTCATCCCACCTATCAGGTTTTTCCTGCGCCAGTTTCCTGAGCATTGTCATCAACGTGCCGTTGAAACGCTCTACTTGTCCATTGGCTTGAAGGTGGTAAGGGCTGGTATGGATATGGTTAGAGTGGAACACCCTAAATACCTCCTCCATAAGTTTTCCACAAAACTAGGACCCATTGTCCGTCAGTATTTGATCAGGAAAGCCTAATCTTGTAAAGGCCTCCATCAGTGCGTCCGCCACTCGTTTCGAGTCAATCTTGGTCAACGGCATGGCTTCACCCCACATTGTGCAGCAATCCACCATGGTGAGTATGTACATGTTCCTCTTCCTAGTCCTAGGAAGTGGACCCACAATATCGATGGCTACCCTCTCGAAAGGAGAGTTCATGATGGGCATTTCACCCAAGACCACCGGCGCTGTCCAGTGTTTCGGTGCCACCCTCTGGCACTCAGGGCATGACTTCACATACCGACGCACATTACCTGTCATTCCCGGCCAATAGTAATGGCAGGAAATTCGCTGCATCGTGGCGGCAATACCCATATGCCCACTGAATGAGATGGTATGCCCCATATGAAGAATCTGGGAACGATGGGCCTTTGGGACCACCAGTGACCATGTAGGTTGTCTCCCCTTCCGGCTCTCCTGTAGAGTATCATATTCTTCATATAGTACTGCCCCCGTTTGGGTGGATCAGCACTTTTCTGCAGCTTTTTGTAGCAAGGACGTAGAGTAGCATCCTCACTCTGGGCAGTTCGCAACTCCCCTGGCAGTGGGTTAGTCACATTGGCTTCTGCCTCATCCGTTTTCGTCTGAGAGCGAGTCTGAATTGCTCCCATATGGATTGGCTCCCTGGGCATTCCCAGAAAGACATACCGGCAACCGAGGATTACGGGAAAAATGGGATCAGTCAATACCGCGGCCTTGATGGTGCCGGTGACATATCTTGACCGAATCTCCACTCTGGCAATGGGCAATTTCATGGCTACAGCACTCTTCTGTGCAGGCTGTATCTCCATGGTTTCACCTGTGAATTGTACTGGATGTACCAGATCCGCAGAAATCACGGCCTCCCCGTCCAGTCCTGTGTCGTATAAACACTCCACTTGACGACCGTTAACTTCTACCAATTCCACTACAGGTGATTTTTCCTGGTCTGGAGTCTCTTCTTCGGCCTCGACCTGTTCGGTGGGCTCCACCTTAGGTTTTCCGCGGCACACGATGAATTGGGTGTCTCTTGACTTTCCTCTGCAGTCAATAGCATTGTGTGTATTCGACCTGCAGTGTTTGCACCATTTCCCTGTCCTAGATTTTCTTGTGCCGGACTTGAGTGAGCTCTCCTGGTGGTGAGCTTCCTTATCGACATTGGCATTGTCAGTGTCCACCTGCGTTGAAGTCACTTGACATGCCGCGTAGTGAGGGTTCTTAGCCTTCGATTTGCAATCCCTCGTATTGTGAGATGGTGACTTACAAATCGAACACCACTTCTCCGACCATGGTCGTTTTTGTGTAGAGCTCGAAGTTTTCTTGCTTTCCCCCTTCGTCTTCTCCGAACTCTCCTCTGAAGTTTTGACATATGGTTCCACCTTTTTAGTTCCTGTGCTTTTTGCTTTCTTCAGGTTATGTTTTTCCTGACTTTTGGTGTTTGTAGAAATGTTCTCTCTTGCCTCCCCATGGACCTCGACGAACCGTTCTGCCAATTTCGTCACCATGTCGATTCGTTCCGCCCCTTGTTCTCCCAAGAATGTCCTGAGAGGTTTCGACATTTGCTTCCGCATCTGGTCGACTACCGTGAGCTCTTCCAGACTCTCATAGTCATGCGCAAACCCAGCCAAATCCATCCACTTATGGAGATATGCTTTCAGACGCAGACTATAGGCGGCGAACAACTCCCCCGGTTCTCGTTTCGCTCCTCGAAATTTTTTCCGGTAGGTATGGGACGTAACTTCAAAACGTTTCAGCAAAGCCGTCTTCAACTCGTCATAATTGTTCTCATGTCCTGGTGGCAGGCGAGAATAAACCTCGTAACCGGTCCCGCGTAATCCCTGGGATAGCTTGAGATTCCATTTGTCACGCTCCAGACCCATAGCAACTGACATAGCCTCGAAGCGTTGAAGGTACTGGTCAATCTTCTCTTTGTCCTCCTCGTAGATCGCTAGAGGGAACTTCATAGCATGGTAGCTATGTCCACTTACTGGTGTTGAGCCAGGGAGAGAGGAACCTCCCACTGCTCCCTCAGTTTCCCCACTAGATTGCCTCTTGAGCTCGAGTTCCCGCATCCGGTACTCATGCTCCCTTTTCTGAGCCTCTTGCTCCGCTTCCCGTTGCTTAGCAGCTTGCTCAACCTCAAGTAACTTAGCAGCTTGCTCTGCTTCCAATTTTTTAGCTTCTATTTCCAGCCTTCTCATGGCTTGCTCAGCCTCAAGTTGCCTAGCAGCTTGTTCTGCTTCCAATTTCTTAGCTGCTTGCTCTGCCTCCATCCTTCTCAATTCCAACTCGGCCTTTCTATCTTCCCTTTCTGCTTGACGATACTCCCTCTCCACTTCCTGTATGTAATCTGTTAGTGCAGAACCCGACAAACCCATGTCTTCCACCTTTGCCCTAAGTTCCGCCGTAGTTAATCTAGGAGTGGCCACTATACAGAGAGGTAACTCAGCAGATAGAGTATAGATTATCTCTAAACCAATATATAGCTAATGACAAAATACTATTAATCTATATATCTATAACACACCATACAACACAACACAATCACTCAGTGGCAGGAGTAGAATCAGGACCACAGACCTATGCAGACGTGTGAAGTGAGAACAGGTAAGATAAGTCCAAACACCTATCCACATTCACTCTAGCTGGATTCTCACTAATAGGATATCTCCATCCTCTAACTAAAGATCCCGTGTTAAAAGATCCCGTTGTCTAAAGATCCCGCTGTCCAAAGATCACGTTTACGAGCCCCTAATAAATGTAGTGTGTGTGTAAAGAATGAATGTCGTATTAGTTACTTGTTCTTCTTTACCACTTTAGTGTCGTCCCTGGAGTGAAGAGAATCGATACCCACATTTGTTTTAATTCAATATCTCTATTCTGGAGATATCCAGCAGACTCCGTCCACACACTCCCTCAATCTGAAGACACCTTCCTCTCACTCTTACTCACCCCTGGATCATGCCCCCTCTCATTCTTCCCCAACATAACATACTTGACAACTCTCGCTTCAACAAATAAAAACAAGAAATTTATTAAAGCCAAGAGTATATGTAGGAGAAGTGTATGTGTGTATAAGGTGTAGAATGTGTTACGTGTATTCTAAATCGTCTATAGACTCAGATCAGTGTTCAAGAGTAGTTCATTCTCATCCCTGTGCTGAAGACACACCAGCACCATGTATCCCATACAGGTAGCCTCACCCAGGTGATGCTCCTCCGGTCACGTGAAGACTTCCTCCGTTGTCTCTGGAACCACTAGGATGCTTGGACACCCCTGACAAGCACTGTCTAATTAGAGTCTGATTCACACTATGAACTTCCTCGGTTATTTAACGGATTGTTAATCAGGACATTCTAATCCTATTGTCACTGTTAGTGGAGAAATCTTAATGGATCTAGAGTCACTGGTTCTAAAGATTCCTCATATTGACACCACAATCTAACTGTTCTGGGTATCAGTATATATTATGCAATGTTCTGACTGTTTATTGGTACATCTATCACTTGGCTAAACCTCCCTCTCGTCAACATGTCCTGCTCAGCAGAAGCCAGGTTCCCGCAAACCAACTTGGGTATAAGCCCTATGTAGCGGCCTCTCAGCAACCTCTGTCTTCAGATGCTGAGCCATCATTGTCAAACTTTGAAACTGCTTCTTCGAAGTACATCCTCTCCCACTCACGTGGAACACTCAAGGGGAACTGTACATGGAACCTGTAGAGCAGATAACATCATGGTGAGGGCAACTCAGTCCTGGCCAGAATTGGGCAAATGTAGGCCAATCACAGCACTCAGATCTATAACAGAGATCCGATCTCTGTCATACGGCCAAATAACTCAATCATATGATCTGAGACATGGCAACACCAGGAAAGACTAAAGGAACGGGTAGAAACCCAGCAGATGCCCTACTGAAGATCCTACCATTACACATTCCCCTCCTCCCTCTCAACCATCCTTAATCTCTCTAATTATTATTCCACTACATTGTCCTCAACTTCCCGAGTAAAATGATATATAACACAAGCTACATGAAGCCACACAATAGAATACTAGTGCCGACACTCCTATGATACTTTCTAGCACCGCACTTATAGAACATTCTATCACTAATCCTAATACATTATGTCACTACACAGTACTGTACTCTATTCATAATCATACTCTTAAGTTAGATATAATTAATTGCCTACCATATGTCTATTCCTGTTGTTACTCGAGAAACTAGGCAATCCGATTGGATCTATGTCCGTGGATAACTATCACTACTTAGATAGGCTAGTCCCTCTAATATACCACAACTGGGAATTATCCCCAATTCTACACTTCAGAATGTTTTCCTCGACTCCATCCACCTGTTTACTGCACTGGGTTTTATATAGGTGCTTGAGTGAGTCACCGGAAAGTCCAGATGCCAATCAATCCAGAATCTGGCTTTGTCCTCCTGTTTCCAGACTAACCAGAGTCAATTAGCTGTCAAGTTTCCTTTTCATCTGTGGAGTTCTTTGTCTCATCCAACAAATATCCGGGTTGTCTGTAAGCCAAAGACCTTTCTCCCATTACATAATCCTTCTGACCTCTAGCAGGCATTCTGTCTATCACTTGCAACGACCAACTTCCGTTTTGTAGACAAATGTCGCCAGTACACACCTCTCGAACAACATCCTGTCATCAACTTGTCGACTATGTGTAGACAACTCTACGTGACTCCCTTTGATCTCATACACACTGTTGACCAGGTGTCGAGAATCTGTACAGACGTATTTTCCTCAGTTTGTTCACCATAAAAACGTCAATTGTGTTAGCAAAATAATGTCGGGTTTGGTTATCATTGATCGACTGACAAGTTACTTTATCCTGTGACAACATCCCTGCATAACACCTCTCTTAATAGGCTGATATTGTCACATTTCATTATCAACCCTTATGGCAGCTTGTTGTTTCCAATATATGTTTTTTTATAAGTCTTATGTCTTTCCCATCAATTTGTAGATCTGCAAGCATATCTACCATGTTGACATGTCTTACTCTATCAAAAGCCTTTGTGTAGTCAATAAAGCAAAGATGTATATCCTTGTTTACTTCTATAGCACGTTCAATAACTGTTCGCAGCATATACACAGCATTTACTGTACCCTTTCCTTCTACAAACCCGCATTGTTCTTCCCCTATTTCAGGTTGTATTTTCTTCCTCACTCTTTGCATGATAATTCGTAGTAAAATCTTTGTGATGTGACTCATTATACTAATTGTTCTATGTTGATCACATTCCAAGGCTCCTGATTTCTTTGGAATTGCAATAAATTCAGAATTACATAATTCACTTAACTTAAACCTGCCAAGAAATCACAAACAGCCCCAAAAACTGCTGGTGTTCATTGTGACGTCCCCTTAAGGATCCAATTATTTTTTTTTTCTTTTAGCTTTTACAACAGTTTAGTTTAGTCGACGGATCAGCATCATGGCACACTGGTGTAAACCATAAGTGCTCCTTTCTACTCCTAACTTAAGCCCGAGTCCGGAGAATCTCAGCTCATTGCAACAATTCACACGGGCGTCCCATCTCACTACCCCGAGACCAGGGGAAATGTTGTTGCTAGAAGTCCACGTGAAAAAATCCCGGTCCTCACCGGGACTTGAACCCGGGACCTCTAGTGTTCGAGACGGACAACATACGTCGAGACCACTCAGCCCCCTGGACGTTTATAATGTTTTTATTAAACGATTGGTGATTGTGACGATGATAATAATGATGACGATGAGGAGATTGATAGTGATGATGATAATGATTATGATGATGATGGGGAAGAGGAAGAGGAGGAGGAGGAGGAGGGGGATGCACCACCAATGTACCAAATAAGATTACAAAGATAGCTGATGGCTAACACAAACCATATACCATATTATCATTGGCCATTTCCCATTCTTTACTTCTAAGGCTGGACCAGGATCCGATTTATGTCACAACATATTGTTGCAAATTTTACAACTCTCACTGCCAGTGGCCGTTGGCATAGACCACTGCATAAAATCAATCTCATTAGCTTTTCCAGCACACTTGCACAATCCATCAGATAAATGTAACTGGTTGTTGTGTCTCAGACTTCTTAATGAATTCAGACAACGCTGTCTTATGTTTACATAAGTTTTACTGCTGATACCGGCGATATCTCGGGGGATAGATTTCATAAATTGTTTTAACGTAGAGGTTCTTAATCTGACAGGCTTTGGCCCCTTGGGAATTGTGTTTGAGTGGTAGGGCGTCCCTGAATTTTAATTGGGAAAAAACAATTACCTTTTAAAGACCAGAGAGGCGTATTTCAGGCGGGTACTGGAGACGAGGTGGTTGAGTGGTTGGTCCGCGTGCCAGTTAAGATGATGACCTGTGGTCACACCCCAGCAGAGACCTAATTATTTGTTTTTCTATGAGTACGGCTCTGGGGTCGGCCCTGCGTGAGAACAGTTTGTATCGGAGAGTTTGTTGAGCATTATCTATGAAGGAACGAACGAACAAACGAACGAACAAACTTTATTTTCAAAGGGTTAAGAATTGGGCACGCAGGCCCGTCTAACATTCTGCCCTTCTATTACTCTCTTTCATACATTATTTCATTCACACATCATTCAAGGCTAACAGAGAACAGTAACAATATAAAAGATATGCATTATAAAGTCATGGGCAAAATGCGAACATCAAAACTACACGACACGGTAAAATTAGGTAATGGTCTGACACTTGTTATTAGCCATGTGGAATATACTGGCCAACCAAAAGGGGACTGGCTGTTATACGAGGGTTTTGTTGTTATTATTATTATTATCTCTATTATTAAGGGGGAAGATAATCCGTACTGAGATAGTGTTCGAGTAATTTGCGATTATATGAATAGGGATTGGTGATGTCTTTGATTTCTTGTGGAAGATTGTTCCACAGCTGAGCTGCAGAGTACGTTAAGCTTGTTTTGTATAAGTCAATCCTAGGCTTCGGAATGTGTAATATATTTAAACGTTTACTGTGTCTAGCATTATATTTAAACAATGGCCAAAGGTAATTTGGGGCATTGCGATGCAGGAGTTTGTGAATTAGTTTAGCTTTATTGAAAAGCAGGCGTTTGCGGAGTGGTAGTAACTGAAGGCGTATATACAGGCTAGGATTGTCAGATAAATGTTTGCTATAAATTAGACTCATGGCCCGTTTCTGGAGTGAGTAAAGTCGCTTGGTGTTTGAATTAGAACAACCGTCCCAGATTGTAGAGCAGTAGTCAAAGTGTGTCTGTATATGAGAAGTATAGAATAGTTTCCTTGTGTCCTCATCAAGGAAGTTTTTAATTTTGGCGGGTTGGTAGACTTTTTTCGCTGTTTGTTTAATAAGCGCTTGAACGTGGGAATTAACGGTTAGGTTTCTATCAATGATTATGCCTAATGTTTTGTGCTCAATTACACTTTCTACTGGCACGTTATCGATGTGAAGTTGAAGTGATGTGTGTGAGCTTAGAGTTTGAAGTCTTTGTCTGGTTGTTAGTAACATTGATTTTGTTTTAGTGATGTTAATTTGCATACGGTTTGAATAGCTCCACCTAACTACATTATTTAATTCTTGTTGTAAAGACGACTCCAATAAAATACAGTTTTCAGCATTTGTGTACACTGTACAGTCGTCTGCAAATAGATCGCAGGACGACGAAAGATGCAAAGGTAGATCGTTAATATATATGGCAAATAATAGAGGGCCAAGAATAGAGCCTTGCGGTACACCACTATTGAAAGTAGTGGTTTGAGACAGACATTTATTATGTGATACTTCTTGCTTTCTGTTTGATAGAAAAGATGATATTAGAGTGACTACATTAGGGCCAATTTTCATTGTCTCAAGTTTTTTAATTAAAATAACATGGTCTATCATATCAAATGCTTTCTTGAAATCAATAAACACAGTTCCACATAGACTGTTGTTGTTTATATTCTGGTGCCAATTTTCTATCATGTTTGTTAGGGCCGTATGGCAAGAATATTTTGGTCGAAATCCTGATTGGCTGTCAACAATAAGCTTGTTGCGAACTAAATACTGTAATGTTACTTTATGGATGTGTTTTTCTAGTGGCTTAGATAGTGATGATAGTAAGGAAATGGGTCTGTAATTGTTCGGGAGACCATTGTCCAATGAACCAGATTTAAGAAGAGGGTACACTTTAGCGATTTTGAGAGCTGATGGAAAGTGGCCTTTGGTGAGACACTGATTATATACATAGGTTAGTGATATACAGATCACTGGCGCAGCACAACGGAGAATCCGGTTGCTGATTCCATCTAACCCAGATGAGGTTGTGTTTTTTAGGTTACTGAGGTAAGTGAATACTTCAGTGATTGTCATTAGCGGTATGTCGGAAAGAATATCTCGGGAGCATCTATTCTCACAAAATGATGACAGTAGGAAAGCGGACGAGGAAGGGAATGGTCACCCCACTTCATTTGTAGAGGCCTAGAGTATATGAAGGACCTAAAACTGCCCGCGCCAATTGCCGTATCGGTTATATGACTACCTTAATATTAACTTTACGGACCTCCGTGGCCAAGTGGTTACGCCGTCTACATCTCGCTCCGAAGTTTGTGGGTTCGATTCCGGGCCACGTTGTTTGGTTCAAGAGTGCAATTTCCTCGGAAATACCTGGGGGTCGTCGCTGGAGTTATGGAGCTCGTGCTTTGTGCGACACTTTTGACGGGTCACTCTGCGGAAAGAGACCGATCCATATGGGATAAAACCCGGTGCGATGAAATCTATCAGCTTGCTTTTTAAACCGTTGACCTTAACCTCAGTATTAAGTCTACATGCTGCGTAGCTTGTAATTTTCATGAACTGGTTGTTTCGTGTCTCCCTGTTCATACCTTTTCAATGTTTCTGTCATACCTGTGTGCAACATCTATATACAGGGTGCATTTTTTAATGACTGTGCAGTGTTTGAAAATATTGTCGGTCCAAGTTTTGTATTTACCTATTGTGTTGCATGAACTTTACAGTGGGTGAATACAAAACTTGGACCGGCAATATATTCAAATACTGTACTGCACAGTCATTAAAAATACACTCTATAGTAAATAGTACGGAATTTCTTGTCACGTCACGGGGCTTATTGGGTATGGTGCTAGCCTCATAATTTAGACAATCTGCACGTGATGGGTGGCGTGATCACAGATCTTCCTTTGCTTCACGCGAAATGGTCAAGCTCACATTTCACACTGGGTCGACTGGGAATGGAAGTGAATGGGCGAAACAAATCCGGTTTGACCAAAACTCAAACAATGATAACCGCCTTTTCCACTCCCTGAAGCGGAAGGACGGACGGATGGACAGAGAGACAGACGGAAACACGGGTACACATGCAGACAGGTTGATAGGTAGATAGGTAGGTAGGTAGGTAGGTAGGTAGGTAAGAAGGTAGGTAGGTATGTCGGCAGGTAGATAGGTAGGTAGGCAGGCAGGAAGGCAGGTAGGTAGGTAAGTAGGTAGGTAGGTATGTAGGTAGGTAGGCAGGCAGGCAAACAGGAAGGCAGGAATGCAGGAATTAGGTAGGTATGTAGGTAGGCAGGCAGGCAGGCAGGCAAACAGTCAGGCAAACAGGAAGGTAGGCAGGCAGGAATTAGTTAGGTAGGTAGGTAGGTAGGTAGGTAGTTAGGTAGGTAGGAAGCAAGATAGGTAGGTAGATAGGCAGGCAGGAAGGTAGGCAGGCAGGAACGTAGGTAGATAGGTAGGTATGTAGGTAGATATGTAGGCAGGTAGGCAGGTAGGTAGGTAGGCAGGCAGGCAGGCAGGTAGGTAGGTAGATAGATAGGTAGGTAGGTAGGTAGGTATGTAGGCAGGTAGGTAGGCAGGCAGACAGACAGGCAAGCAGGCTGGCAGGCAGGCAGGTAGGTAGAAAGGTAGAAAGGTAGGTAGGTAGGTAGGTAGGTAGGTAGGTAGGTTTATATATTCATATATATAAATATGAGGAAAGGTCAATAAATAATGCCCCGTAATTTTTTGTTTCATCAATAAGTAAAAAAAGGAAAAAATTCCAATTGCCCCGGGAAGGTTAACCCGGTCAACAAATGCCCGCAGAGGTCGGATGTGTCGGCCTAACGGCGCAAGAACGCAGCTCTGCTGTAAACAGGCACAACGCAATCACATCCGAAAAAAAAAAATCCGGATGAACGCACAAGAAGAAGAAATTCCAATTGAAATAAAGCCCTAAGTTCTAAGCCTGTATTTCAAAAATGTTTTTCTCAATATAGTCTCAGTTATTCGTTACAGTTTTTGTCCAGATTCTCAAAAGGGCATGTATCCCCGTACGGTAAAATTTCGTGTCCTTTTTTCTAAACCACTGGCGTACGGCGCGTTTAAGGGTCTCGGCGTTCTCAACGTAGTGTCCGCGAAGATTTTTCAGTGGTTCAAACAGATGGACGTCTAAAGGTGCTTAATCTGAACTATAAGAGGGATGTGGTAATAATGTCCAGACAAATTCTGCAATAGTATCAATGGTGCGTTTAGTAGTGTGTGGTGTGGTGTTATCGCGCATCAGTAGTGTTGTTCTCGGATCTTTGAATGGGTAAAGACGTCGTGGATGTTCTCTAAGCTTCTTCAAAATTTTAATATAACTGTCAGCATCACCATGTTTCCCTGTTCCAAGAAGTCGAGAACACCTTTCTCATCCCAAAACACGGAGGCCATACCTTTCCCTACAGAAGGTGATATTTTGAACTTCTTTCTTGTCGGCGACATTGTGTGATGCTTTTCCAGTTGACTGCGTCTTAGATTCTAGTTCAAAGAAATGAACCCAAGTCTCATCACTTGTCACAATATTCGATAAAAAGCGATCTCCTCCAGTTTCGTAAGGTGCAGTACGTTGATGGCTATGGTTTTCCTTGCTACTTTATGTCTGTCTGTCAACATTCAAGGTACCCACCGTGTACAAATCTTTGAATAACCCATGTCTTTAATGATGATCTAGGCACTGCCTTTGCTAACGGACAACAACGAACACAATTCATCCAGTGTTACCCGACCGTCACCACGAATGATATAATTAACTCGATGAATGTTGTGTGGAGTCAATGCGGTTGACGGACAGCCAGTCTGCTTTGCGTCTGCCAGTGAGGATTGATCTATTTCAGCTTGTCACAACGACGTAAAAAGCGTCAGACAGTGCTAATATCCAATGTTGAATTTCCATAAACAATACTCAAACATTGTGGATGCGAATCGTGGTCTCGCCTTCAGCATTGAGGGTTTCTACGACATTACGTTGCTGTAACCGAACTTCTTTGGTTGCCATTTACATTTGGTTGCAACCGTTACTGTTGCGCAGCCAGTGACTGAAATAGGTTTGCAATAATACTCAGTGCAGAAGAGTGTTTGAGACACCCAGCAAAATTAATAAATTGCACTCAGGTAAAGTCGTCATCATCATCATCATCATCATCATCATCATCATCATCATCATCATCATTAAATGCTCTGCCAGCTGGCGTAGGCGTTCATGGCTCTCCACATATCTCGGTCTTTGGTGTTCTGGATCAACTCTGCTGATGATATTCCTCCATGCCAACGTCTCAATCCGTCCAGCATCAATTTTCTTTGTCTGCCTCTGCCTCTCTTCCCCTCAGTCGTTCCAGTTGCCACGATGTTCTCTAATGCCTCTCTTCTCATCACATGGCCGAAGAAAGTAGTTTGTCTCTTTCTTATTGTTGTATATAATGTTCTAGTTTCATTAGCTTGTTTCAGGCAATCATTGTTAGTTTCTCTGGCAGTCCAAGGAATTCAAAAACATTAGTCTCAGGAACCACATCTCTGTTGCTTCTAATTTCTTCTTAATTTGTTCATTTACATTCCAAGATTCACTGCCATACAGCAAAACTGGTTCTAATAGCATTTCAGCACTCTCTTACGTTCAGTGATAATGACTTATTGCATAAGAATTCTTTATTTTCTTAAATGAGGCTTTTGCTTTCCTTTCCCTATTCTGCTCTTAATCTCTGTTGCACATCTTCATCTGATGTTATAGATGCCCCCCCCCCCTTTTTTTTGCATAGCCTTTACGGGACGTCGCTGTCAACAGCAGCATCTTTCAGCTGTCTGTTGATTTCCTGGCAAGATTACCCTCAGTAGTTTGCCATTGCTTTCTGAGCGGCCGGCTCGGTTATCCAGCAAGTCACCAGCGGGGGACGAACCGCTCCCAGTTCTCGCCCGCTACGAGACTATGCGTGATAACGGGATTACGGAGAAAGTGGTGTAACCCCTCGGCCAGAGAGACCGGCATAAATGCTCCTAGATATTGAAATTTATCCACTATATATATATATATATATATATATATATATATATATATATATATATATATATATATATATATATATATATATATATATATATATATATATATATATGAAGAATGGTTGTGAATCCTGGACAGTTATCAAACAAATAAATCACTATAAGTTCCAAAGATATGGTTTCACAGAAACTGCTGACAATTACTTGTACATTAAAAATGAGAGAACTAATCGTTTTGAACGAGACTAAGACACAAAGATAACTTATCACAAACATCGGAAATCAGAATTTATTCTTTTTTTTTAATTTTGCAACATTGTGATAAGAAAAGGAATTAGAACATTGTGACAATTGGAACTATTTGGGAAAAAAGAGATAGGGCAATTCAGCGACTTCAAAATTATTGTTTCATAGCAGAGAAGGATTCAGCTCACGAATTGATACATGCTGATGGAGATCGGAAGATGTTGCAGAAGCATGATCGCCAACCCAGTCGACATATATATATATAACACACACATTAATACAGAAATGAAACGCTTGTAGTTATGTATCACAATTACGTTTTGTGTGTTTGTTCATTTTCATAACTTTATATCCTCGTAATTACTTTCCTTTATGATCGAGTGTATTTTGCTTGTGGCGTGTATAAACGGGGCGTTGAGAAAACCTTCCATAAACGTTCATATTACACTTGATAACCAAGGATTTATGCTCAGATCTCATGAAATCTCCTGAACAAAATCAATTGTATCTACAGCTCTCTCTTACGTGTGAGTAAGTATATGGATGTGTGCAGGTGTGTATTGCGTGGGTATGATGTGTGTGTGTGTGTGTGTGTATGTACATGTGAGTGAGAGACAAGAGAGAGAGAGAGAGAGAGAGAGAGAGAGAGAGAGAGAGAGAGAGAGAGAGAGAGAGAGAGAGTTGAGGGCATGCATGTCATCTAACATGCTGATCCATATGTTTTGTGTATTCTCATTTTTTTTTCATATTATCATTTTGATGCACTTGATTTTAACATGCATAAAATGAATTCATGTAAATTACTGTAAAGAAAGTGAGAGAGTTAGTGAGTGTAAGTGAGAGAGAGAGAGAGTGAATGAGTGTGAGAGTGTGAGTATGTAAAGAGAGAGAGAGAGACAGAGAGAGAGAGAGAGAGACAGAGAGAGAGAGAGAGAGAGAGAGAGAGAGAGAGAGAGAGAGAGAGAGTTGAGCCCACGCATGTCATGTAACATGCTATTCCATATTTTTCATGTATTGTCATCTTTCATATTACGAGGTATCGTTTAATGCCACCTGATTGTCCTGTAACATGCCATTCCATATTTTTTTCTTTTAATTCTCATCTTATCATTTTGTATGCCACTTGATTTTATCATGTATAATATAACATTACTGTGATGTGAGTGAGAGAGAGAGAGAGAGAGAGAGAGAGAGAGAGAGAGAGAGAGCAGAGAGAGAGAGAGCGTACAAGAGAGAGAGAGAGAGAGAGAGAGAGAGAGAGAGAGAGAGAGAGAGAGAGAGAGAGAGAGAGAGAGGGAGAGAAAAAAAAGAGAGATTTGAATTGCATCACTAATTTTTACGCTACATAATGTATATGTACAATTTTTTCTCCACTTCTTGTAATTGCGAGAATTCTCACGACAATCGTCAGTGTCTAAATTGTGTGTAAATTGTAGGAGTTTGTTCTTATTAGTTTCAGTAATCATGTGAGGCATCATGTATTTGTCTATATGTGAGGATGTATGTATGGGTGTGTATGTGAGAGATATGTGTGTGGGGGGGGGGGGGGGGAAATGTGTGTGTGCCTATGTAAGAGAGAGAGAGAGAGAGCGAGAGAGAGAGAGAGAGAGAGAGAGAGAGAGAGAGAGAGAGAGAGAGAGAGAGAGAGAGAGAGAGAGAGAGAGAGAGAGAGAGAATTCAGTGCTCGCATGTCCTGTAACATGCCATTCCATATTCTTTGTGTATTTTCATCTTTCACATTATCATTTTGTATGTATGACACTTGATTTTATCAAGTATAATATAACATTACTGTAATGTGAGTGAGAGCGCCAGTAAGTGAGAGAGAAAGAGAGAGAGAGAGAGAGAGAGAGAGAGAGAGAGAGAGAGAGAGAGAGAGAGAGAGAGAGAGGGAGAGAGAGTTGAATTGCATCACTAATTTGTAAGTTACAAAATGTATATGTACAATTTTTCTCCATTTTCTTTACAATTTTGCGACAATGCTCACGACAATCGTCACTGTATGTGTGTGTAAAGTGTGGGAGTTTGATCATAATAGTAGGTTGGGGGATCGGGGGATGTGTGTGTGGGTGGATTCGTGAGGTGTGTGGGTGGGCGGGGTGGGTTTGTGTGGGTGGGTGGGGGATTTGTGTGTAGGTGCGTGCGAGATGTATGGGTGTATGGGGAGATGTGTTTGTGAGTCGGGATGTGTGTTTGTCTAGGTGGTTGTGGGTGAGTGGGTGGAGGAGGAAATGTTGGTGGATGATTGATGGTGGGTTATGGGATGGGTGGGGGTATATGTGTGGGTGGGGAGATGTGGGTGTGCGGATATGTGGTGGGTGGGAGATGTGTGCAGGTGGGGGTGGTTGTGGGTTTGGGGATGTGTATGTGGGTGTGGGATGTTTGGGTGGATGGGTGGGGAGTGTGTGTGGGTGAGAGATGTGTGGGTGAATGTGTGTGGGGGATGTGTGTGGGTTGGGGGAGGGGTGCGTGATGAGTGTGGGTGATGGATTTGGAGATGTGTGTGTGGGTGGGGAATATGTCTGGCTGGGTGGGGGTGTGTGTGGCTGGATGGAGGATGTATGTGTGGGTAGTGAGGGTGACTGTAGTTGGGGGATGTGTGGATGGGTAGGAGATGTGTGGATAGATGTGTGTGTGTGGGTGAGGGATGTGTCTTTGGGATGTGTGTGGGTGTGGTATTGTGTGGGAGGGGAGCTGGGTGTGGATAAATGATGTTTGTGTGGGTGGGTGAAGGTGTGGTTGGGTTTGTGGGTGGGTGAATGATGTGTGTGAGGGTGGGTGAATGATGTGTGTGAGGGTGGGGGATGTTTGCTTAGATGGGTGGTTGGGATGTGTGAGTGTGGGTGGGTAGATAGGAGATGTATGTGTTGATGAGTGGGTAAGGGACGTGTGGGTGTTAGTGGTTGAGGGATAAGTACGTGTGTCTAGGGATGTGTGAGGGGATGAATGTATGGGTTGTGTATGCGTGGATGGGAGGTGTGTGTTTGTGAATGAGGAATGTGTTGGTGGGTGGGGATGTGTGTGAGGGATGTTTGTATGGGTGGGGAGATTGTGCGTGGGTGGGGATGTGTGTGTATATGGGTAAGGGTGTGTGGTTAAGGGATGTGTGGCTGGGGGAATGGGTGGATGGAGGATGTGTGGTTGGGTGGAGGATGTGTGGTTGGGTAGAGGATGTGTGGGTGGGTGATTGTATATGAGTAAGGGTGTGTGGTTAAGGGATGTTTGGTTGGGGGATAGGTGGGTAGAGGATGTGTGGGTGGGTAGAGGATATGTGGGTGGGTGAGTGTGTGCAGGTTAGGAGATGGTGGGGGATGTTTGTAGGTGTGGGCTCGGGATAAGTGAGTGGGCTGGGGGAGATGGGAGATTATGTGGGTGAATGCGGAATTTGTGTGTGGGTAGGTGCGGAATATGTGAGTTGACGGGGAGATGTGTGTGTGGCTGAGGAATGTGTGTTTGGTTGTGTGGTTGGAGGTGTGTGGGTGGAGGAGGATATTGGGTGAGTGATTGTTGGTGGGAAATGGGACGGGTAAAGGATATGTGAGTGGGTGGGGAGATGTGTGTAGGTGGGGGATGTGTGGGTTATTGAATGTATGTGTGCTTGGGGTGTGGGTGGATGGGATGTGTGGTGGATGAGAGGTGTGTGTGGGTGGGGAGATGTGTAGGGATGTGGTGGATGGGTGGGGGAATGTATTGTATGTGTGTGTGGTTGGGTGGGGGAGTTGGAGTGAATGGGAGATGTGTGGGTGGGTGGTGGATGTGTCTTATAACATAGTAATATGCATTGTTTATGTTTACAAAATTCATGTGACAATGTTTTTTTCCTATGCACTGTTCATGAAAGAAAGATGAGTGATTGGAAGGGCCGAATGTAAGACGGGCCTGCGTGCCCAATTTGTTACCCTTTGAAAATAAAGTCTGTTCGTTCGTTCGTTCTCTTTAACATTAAACTGTAGATCTAATTCTTGAGAGCTGGGCTCCGTGGCGAAGGGCTTACAGATGCGGTTCTTAATCCCGTATACCCGAGTTCGAATCACAGCTTCGATTTGGCATCAGACCTTGTTGCGTTAGTTTTGCGTTGGTATTGGCGCCGGTCATTCAGAAAACAATGGCCAACTACTAATTGTAAACTTGCCAAAGTATCACAGTAGCAGAAATGCTTGTGTTTACTGCAATGTCGTGTAAAAATGATATGCAAACAACAAAATTCCTGAGAATTAGTTTTGTCCATATGCATTTCAATGGTCTTTGAGGAATAGTCGCGACTAATCAAAACGCTTTTGATAATTTAATGTCAAATAATAGATCACGCCCCTGCGCCTTCCGGACACAAACTGAGAAGTGAAACTCGGTTCTAAAAGTAATGTCACATGACCTCTCTCATCGAATCAAAATGTACGTTTCATAGCATACATTGTTTCACACACACACACACACACACACACACACACACACACACACACACACACACACACACACACACCACACAAATAGGGAGAGATAGAAAGAAAAACATACGGGAGAGGGGGAAGAGAAGGAGAAATAGAGGAAGAGGGAGAGAGATGAAGAGAGAGGAGGAGGCGAGGGAGAAAGAGGGAGAGAGAAAGAGACAGGGGAGCAGGGAGGGAGAGAGGGGAAGAGAGGAAGAGAGAGAGAGAGACAAAGCGAGAGAGAGAGAGAGAGAGAGAGAGAGAGAAAGAGAGGAGAGATAAAGAGAGAGGGCCCGAAGGAATGAAAAAGAGATGGAGATAGAGACACATGCATATATATTATTATCATTGAGTAAATAAATAAAAAAGATATGGAGATAGAGACACATGCATATATATTATTATCATTGAGTAAATAAATAAAAAAGAGATGGAGATAGAGACACATGCATATATATTATTATCATTGAGTAAATAAATAAAAAAGAAACCGAAATATGGAAATATCTCAGCAAAATATGGAACTAGCATCATATACCCAGTATACATCAGGGCCAGAAAAGGGGTCGCTGAATGTATTTGTATCACCTCCCAGCACCCACATAGTCGCGTGATGTTTATATCTACATTATTTGTATCACCTCCCAGCACCCACATAGTCGGGTGATGTTTATATCTACATTATTTGTATCACCTCCCAGCACCCACATAGTCGGGTGATGTTTATATCTACATTATTTGTATCACCTCCCAGCACCCACATAGTCGGGTGATGTTTATATCTACATTATTTGTATCACCTCCCAGCACCCACATAGTCGGGTGATGTTTATATCTACATTATTTGTATCACCTCCCAGCACCCACATAGTCGGGTGATGTTTATATCTACATTATTTGTATCACCTCCCAGCACCCACATAGTCGGGTGATGTTTATATCTACATTATTTGTATCACCTCCCAGCACCCACATAGTCGGGTGATGTTTATATCTACATTATTTGTATCACCTCCCAGCACCCACATAGTCGGGTGATGTTTATATCTACATTATTTGTATCACCTCCAGCACCCACATAGTCGGGTGATGTTTATATCTACATTATTTGTATCACCTCCCAGCACCCACATAGTCGGGTGATGTTTATATCTACATTATTTGTATCACCTCCCAGCACCCACATAGTCGGGTGATGTTTATATCTACATTATTTGTATCACCTCCCAGCACCCACATAGTCGCGTGATGTTTATATCTACATTATTTGTATCACCTCCCAGCACCCACATAGTCGGGTGATGTTTATATCTACATTATTTGTATCACCTCCCAGCACCCACATAGTCGGGTGATGTTTATATCTACATTATTTGTATCACCTCCCAGCACCCACATAGTCGCGTGATGTTTATATCTACATTCTTTAGAAACTGAGACGTCCCGAGGAAAATTCTCTCGGTGAATAAACTCCCATTAATTATCGTGGCACTTGGCACCAATCATATTTGCTTGAACAAACTGGCAACATAAAATGTCCGCTACTATTCCCTGCAGGAAATAGCCTGGCGTTGGTAACTATGACTCCCCTCACCCACATGTCCGTCTACCCTCTATAAACCCCTCCCCATGTCTCGGATAATAAATGGTGACTGGGAGCAGCGTTTCTCAAACTGTTCTCTGCGAATACCCTGGGAGTCCATGAAAATTTTGCTAGACGCTAATGTTAGTTGCATGTCCTTTTACAGGACGCTGCACTCAACTCAGACATTTTGTGGTTAACTGGGTAGGTGTACTTTCAGTAATTTGCCATTTTTCGCAATCCCTCATACCTCCGATTATATAGTTCTTAGCTTTTCTACGAGCAGAATGCAAACCCCCTGCCATCTTGCTAGGCCAGTCGCAGGTGTAGAATAAAATTCTGATCAAGGGGAGTCTGTTCCACCTGGCGAGCCAGAGTCCCGTTGGCCCATGGTCTCGCGGTCATGGTTTCCCAGTCTACACCATGGGGAAGTGGAGCTGACTTGTGTAGTCTGCAGGTCATCAGCATTCTACTAACTTTCACTTTCCACCTCTCCTGCGAGAGGCTAGTCGATCCTAACCCTGCTGGCTGCAGGGCCAGGAGCAGTCCACACCTTGTAGAGCCGCATACTGCGTTTGAAAACAGCTGTAGGTGATTCGGAAGCATGCAGCCTTGTGTTGATGTTTAACAATGATATGAGCGTTGTTCGTTCAGAAAGAAATGGCAAAATATTGAACGTAAACTTGCCTAGTAAATCACCAACCGCCAAATAATGCTGGGCTTGACTGTCACGTCCTGTAAAGGACAAGAAACTAATATTAGTTTTGTCATTGATTTTTTTTTGACGGCCAAATCCTTATAAAATCGAAATCGACGCAAGTCGATCGCTACTTAATGAGTAAACATTGATAGTGCAATCCACGTGAACAAACCCCAGAATTCTTGACGTATTTCTGAGACCAGGACTAGTGGGAAACTACTTTCCATTGAATATCAATCAATCAGTCAAGCAAGCAGCAGGTTTTTTACAGAACGTTGCTGTCATCACGATGCACCGCAAAATCTCTCAATCTCTGGCCATTTCCCCGTCCTCATGAGCCCTCACACCAAAGGTTTCTGCAACTCGGGACCTGTAAAAGTTAAACCTATAGTAAAAGTCACCTCCTGACCTGTAAACGTTCAATCTAATTACAGACACACCAGGACATGTAAAAGTGTAATCTAGATACTGTTACTTCCGGATCAGTATAAGTTTAATCTAGATACTCTTACTTCAGGACCTGTAAAAATTTAATCTAGATACTGGTACTTCCGGAACTGTAAAAGTTTAATCTAATAATATTACTTCCGGACCTGTAAAAGTTCAATCTAGATATTGTTACTTCTGCACCTGAAAACTGCAAATCTAGATACAGCCGTCTCAGGGCCTGCAACAGTTAAATTTAATTACAGGTCTTAATTTAATCATTTTAATCATTTAATCATTTAATCATTTAATCTCAGGACCTGGAAACGTTAGATGAAAAATACATACCTCACGGTGCAAAAGAGTTAAATGTGATAAGTCGGCGTCAATATTCATTGCTGAAACCACGGGCAGAAATAATAACAGTAGCTAACTAATGAAGAAGAGGAGGGCTGGCAGTCACTATCAAATAGATTGTGTACCCAATCATTAGAGGAGGTCACGGCAAACCAGACTTGACGGCTCGAGCATCCCTGGGGGGACACACAAATAACTTCCGGCCACTCGCGACGGTAAGGCCTTTTAGCAGCAGACAGAGATCAAAGTTTATTATTGTCTCCTAGCCGTTAGAATTTGCATAACTATTGTTTTATATGTTCAGGCTGTGGTGTAGTGGTTTGAGTCCTTGCTTACCTAGCCTGTGGTCTGAGTATAATCTACGGCAATAAGTCAGAAGCCTTTTGTGCGGGTGGGTGGATGTATGTAAGTAAGTGTGTGTGTGTGTGTGTGTGTCTGTCTGTCTGTATGTCTGTCTGTCTGTCTTTCTGTCTGTCTCTCTGGTTGTATGTATGTAGATGATAAACGTGCCAACAGGCGAGCGTCTAGCCACTATGCTACACTTTCTCCCCTCTACAGAAAAGGAAGCATATATTTTGAAAATTAGACATTTCACGTTCATGTTAATTTTGGACAAAAAATTTAATTGCTGATTACTGTTATCTTCCTTTCCCTTGCGTTTACATGTGAAATCAGCTTGTGACAGCGTCATTATCAAATGATTTCCTGGGGTTGACGGCAGGGGGTCAATTTGTGACCGTCCTGGGTTATGATAACGTAGCCAGAGAGGGAATATTAAAGTGTTAACAGATTAATTGGGGATAGATTTTCGAATTTATTGATCACAGAGCGTTGTCGTGAAGTCTTCGTAAAACTAGTGCTTGTTGGGGGAAAATGTCGCACTTCGAAAATGATCGTAAACCAATGAGTTAGACTCAGTTTATGGATGTTCTCTGTGGGTAATTAGAGATGCGATGAAGTCCACTATGCACGTGTATGGACTGAGCAAACAAACTGCTGAAAGTTTTCGGCAGGATTTTTCTTTGTACAGCGAATTTGGAAACATAAACTAGCCCACTGGGTCAATATTAAGCTTCAAGCTGTATAGAACTTGAGTTGACTTGAGTTAAGTCAAGAACAGAGATAGCAGCACTCTTAACATTCCCAGCGTGATTCGTTCTCATCTTCGACATCTTGCGAAGAGTCCCAATACTAATATTTCCTGTAGAAGTTCAATTATGTGTCTATGTGGCCTTTCCTCAGAGATCTGAGTGTCGGCCAGACCCCCTGGTCACTCGCTGTTGAACTATTTCCTCCAACCCCCGGCAATGTACGGAACGCAAGTGGAACTCCAGCATACATCAAGTTTGCTGCTAATGCTCTTCTGACAATGTATTGATCAACAAGCGATCACAACAGGAAAGAACAGAAGGCATACACTGTTGTAAAGGACACGCATGAATTTCGTGTATTTCGTGAATTTCACTGACGCTGTGGTTGTGGGATAGTGAGACGCGCAGTCTAATAATTCTCCGACACACCGAGTCGAAGGTCGAAATCAACTGCGGTCGATTTGGAAACAGACCGCTTTGCGTTGATTTCAGTGGTATGAGGCGTCAGAAGTTCAAAAAGCAATATCTAACAACTGAAATATTACAGCCAAGTACATCATAAAACAGCCAACATATGAAGTCATCGATTATTGGACGGCACATTTTGGGAACCAGTCACGTGATTGATAGAGACAATGCGTTTCGCGTGTTGTTTAACACACAAAATAGCCGCTTGTTAAAGATCGCAGAAGCTATCATGATTAATCTGTATAGGCCAGTTTTGTGCAAACAGAAAGATATGACAGTCAGCTTAAAATTACCGTGTTAGACAATTGAAATTACTAAGCAAATATGTGTATATTTCAGCTTGAAGAGTTTATCTTGTTACTTTATTTTATGATGTGTGTGATTTCTGCAGTATGTACCTGAAGAGATGCAGCGAAATGTACCAGGCAATACATCGTGCAATCTATTGTTCGTGTCTTCGTTATTCAAATTCACTTCGGGAAAACATTGTTTTGATTTAAACCATGGGTGGGCAAACTACGGCTCGCGTGCCGCATGCGGCCCTCGATGGCATTTAGAAATAAAAACAAATTTACTTCGTTTTTAAGTTATTTTGTTGAATTTTACAGAATTTCACGTACCATTATGATTGTTTTAACATTTTTGATAACATTTCTTTCTAATTTTCTATTTTTGTAAACAGTGCTTGACCTTCATAATGTAATGCTAAGATGCTAATTTATCGATTTTAATATAGATTCATATTTATAGACATGTAAAAATTTGATTAGGATTTTGTTTCGCTCGCTCGCTTTGAACTCAAGCGTAGTCCATACACACTATGTATGGTAGTGATGGACTGAATTTTGCATGTGGAATAGCTTTCCATATTAACAGTGTCCTTCGCATTCAGGCGAACCCACTCCGACTTCAGAAGTACTTGTAATTTACGTCCTCAAGTCAAGTATGGCAGGTCACCATTTTAGTCCAGCTGTCCAGTCCAGGGGTTGAACCGCTTACCTCGGCATTAGCACAATTGATGTTTAAGAACACGCGTTCTTACTCATTCGACCTTGCTGACCTCCATTTAATAAGGATGATTTTATGAAAAACAGATATTTATCCGGTGAATAAAATGATTTATTTTGCAAGAAAATATTAAATTTAAAAGGTTTTTGCTGTTATAAATTATTTCCACATTTACAATGTTCAACATTAACTTATTCGTTGAAGTAGTCTTTGTAGTAGTGTGGGACCTCTGAGAAGAAATAGTGATGTTCCTAGAGATGAAAGGCATTGAATGTGACTTTAATACTAGCATTGCTAATCAAGCGTGGAAGTTGGACTTTATGTTTGCCATTGAAATTGTGGAAAAGTTAAATGAACTGAATGTCAAACTTCAGTTCAATGGTGTGTTTGCACATGAATTATATGTACATGTAAAATCATTTCAGGCAAAACTCTCACTGTTCTCCAGACAAGCAAGTGAAAATAGGTTTTGTCACTTCCCGTTGCTGAAACAGTATGGTCACTGCTAAGAAGGAAAGCAATGGCAAACTACCTTCTTTACAGATGCCAAGAAAATCATGTTGTGTGGACTCATCGATAATCAGAGAAACGGCGTAAATGGGTGCCCCATAGGTAGCAGCCTCGCCCGGTAGGGATAGTCATGCGCACCAGGTGACTCCAGACCGTCAACAGGCTACAATGTGCAAAAGATTAATATCATTGAAAGTAGGAACTTGGAATGTTAGAACAATGGATGCAGATGGAAAATTAGAAAACATCAAAAAGAAATGGAGAGAGAGAGAAGATTAACATATTAGGAATATCGGAAACGAGATGGAAAGGAGCAGGGATAAGGACAGGAGAGGATTGTAAGATTATTTACTCTGGGGGAGAAGAACAGCAAAGAGGTGTAGCCATTATATTAGATAAGCAAACATCAAATTCTGTCAAAGGATATCGGGCTGTGTCAGACAGAGTTATAATAGTAAAATTAAACGGAAGACTTTTTAAAATAAATGCCATTCAAGTATATGCCCCAACAAGTGAATGCAGTGAAGAAAGTATAGAGGACTTTTATAATGACATGGAGTCTGCTTTGAAGAACTGTAAAAAAAATCAGAAATAAATATCATAATGGGTGATTTCAACGCAAACATAGGAAAGCAAAGTGATGGATGCAGTGTAGGCAACCATGGTTTGGGAGAGAGAAATGAAAGAGAATACAGACTTGTAGAATGGGCAAAAGAACCAGAAATAGTTGTAGAAAACACCTGGTTTAAACAGCATCCTAGAAGATTATGGACATGGAGGAGTCCAGACAGCAGGATTAAAAACCAGATAGATTACATCCTGATTAGCAAAAGGTTTCGAAATGCGTTAACAGTCGTAAAAACAGTTCCAAATGCAGACTGTTACAGTTATCACAGATTAATTACAGGCACACTGGGGGTAAAGTTAAAGAAAGTCAAGTATACAGCAGGAAACCTTAAATATGACTTGTGTAAATTGAAAACTGACACAGAAATACAAGATAATTTTAACATAGAAGTAAAGAACAAATTTGATTTATTATCTGATCTAGATATCCTATTTCAAGATGTAGATGGTCAATGGGAAATGCTGAAGAATTCATTCAGTTGTGCAGCAGAAAATACTATTCCAAAAGTAAAGTGGGCTGTAAGACATGGATGACTGAAGAAATTTTACAACTTATGGAAACAAGAAGACAGAACAAAAATAATTCTGCCAAATATGAAGAAATTCACAGAAAAGTCAGAACCTTATGTAAGGAGGCAAAAGAAACACGTCTTGAGAAAAATTGCAGAGAAATTGAAAAACACAACAGTAAAAATGCGAAACTAATGCACAAATGAATTCAGGAGCTTACTAATCAAAGAACACGTACATCAGCAGGCTGCCTAAAGACAAAAGATGGAAGAGTCATAATAGAAAAAGATCAGATCTTACATGTATGGTCAGATTACGTGAAAAACCTTTATGACGATAACAGAGACGAACAGTATGATGTTCAAAATAATAATGAAGGACCAGCAATTTTGAAGATGGAGGTTCAGAATGCTCTTAACCTTATGAAATCTGGCAAGACCCCCGGTTCAAACAGCGTTACGACAGAAATGATTAATACTTTAGAAGAATATGGAATAGATTAAGTTACCAGTCTGCTTAATACAATATATGATACTGGAAGTATACCTCAGGAGTTATGTAATTCTGTATTTATTGCAATCCCAAAGAAATCAGGAGCCTTGGAATGTGATCAACATCGAACAATTAGTATAATGAGTCACATCACGAAGATTTTGCTAAGTATTATCATGCAAAGAGTTAGGAGGAAAATACAATCTGAAATAGGAGAAGAACAATGTGGGTTTGTAGAAGGCAAGGGTACAGTAAATGCTGTGTATATACTGAGAACCGTAATCAAACGTTCTATAGAAGTAAACAAAGATCTACACCTTTGCTTTATTGACTACACAAAGGCTTTCGATAACGTGAGACATGTCAACATGATAAGGATGCTTGAAGATCTACAAATTGATGGAAAAGACCTTAGACTTGTAAAAAACATATATTGGAAACAACAAGCTGCCATAAGAGTTGATAATGAAGTAAGCCAATATCAGCCTATTAAGAGAGGTGTGAGACAGGGATGTGTAATGTCTCCAGATCTGTTTTCCCTGTACAGTGAAAGTATTTTCAGAAATATTGAAGATATGGAAGGAATCAACATTGGGGTACGATGCATCAATAACATTAGATATGCAGATGATACAGTCTTGATTGCAGACAATGAACAGGACCTGCAAAATTTAGTAGATGCGGTTGTTACACACAGTGAACAACTAGGGTTAGAATTAAATTGTAAAAAGACACAGATTATGGTCGTCACTAGGAAGAACGAAATACCACAATGTAATATACAAGTAAATGGGAATATTCTTCAACAAGTGAATAGGTACAATTATCTCGGAACAGTAATAACATCTGATGGGAGATGCCTTGAAGAGATTAGAACAAGAATCGCCATGGCAAAAGTAGCCTTTAGCAAGATGAAAAACATACTGACCAATAAAAAGATGTCAATTGAAACGAGAAAAAGTGTTGAGATGCTACATAGAACCTGTACTTTTATATGGATGTGAAGCTTGGACAATATGCAGTCAGGCTGAAAAACTTCTGATGGCTGTAGAGATGTGGTTTCTGAGGAAAATGCAAAGAATACCATGGACAGCCAGAAAGACCAATGAACAAGTCCTTCAAGAAACAAATGAAGATCATAAACTGATTAGAGACATTAGACGTAGACAGTCACAACTTTTTGGGCATGTTATGAGAAGAAATGATTTGGAGAACTTGGTGACAACTGGTAAGATCGAGGGGAACAGACCAAGGGGAAGACCTAGAAGCAAGTACCTGGATGGCTTGGCCTTGTGGCATGGTCCAGACAGAAACGCGGAGCTGATCCACGACTCTGGTGATCGAGTGAGATGGCCGAACATGACCACCCATGCTTACCAGCATGGCACATGATGGATGGATGGGTTGCTGAAACAAGGTGAAATGATTGAAAAGTACAAAGCCCAAATTAAATGCATTGACTGAAGAATTTGGATGGAGATTCCAAGAACTTAGAACCACAGTTCAATATTCTCAGTTCCCCTTTTAGTGCAGAAGCTGATACAGCCACAGAAAACATACAGTTGGAGCAGCTTGACTTACAAGCATATAATGGCCCGAAAGATAAATACAGGTCAAATGGTTTGCTGGATTTCTATGGATCTTTATCAGCAAAATCATTTCCCAACTTAAAAAACTTTGCAGCTAAACTTGTATCATTATGTCGATCAACATACATTTGCGAACAAGCATTTTCTTGCTTGAAGATCAAAAAAATCTAAGAATAGTTTTTATTGTCGGACTGCAACTTCCATGCCGGCATGCGAATTTCAACAAGTAAACTTGCTCCAGATTTCAAGAATATTGTCAAAACTTTCAAGCAGTTACATACATCTCATTAGAAATCAACAATTGTAGTGACAGTGTAATCAGTTTGTGTCTAAATTAAAGCCATTGACAGATAACGCAAAAAACAAATATTTATAATAACAAAAAATTTTAAAATTTGGTTAACAAATTAGTAAAAGTTTTTGTCCATATTGTAAAATATAATGTATAAGTGTATAAGTAAAATAAAATTGCAATACTTAGTTATTTATACTGTTTAATAACCTATAAATAATTCATAATTACTTATTGTGATAGATTGCTCTAAACAAAGTGGACATAATATATATGCGTCCCCCAATAGCTTTACATTTGTCAATGTGGCCCTACGCACAAAATGTATGTCCACCCTGATTTAAACTATTCATAACTATCCCACTACGTCATATCAACCATTCATGTCTATTTTTCTATGTCATATAAACCAGTCATAACTATCCCTCTTTGTCAGTGTTGATTCTGACCTAGCCCCATGTGTTATATAAACCATTTGTGGATATCTCTCTGTTTCCTAAAAGCCGTTCAGAGCTTTCCCCATCTGCCAGTGTATCTCAGTGGTGGGTTATTTGGGTGAAAAAAACTATGCACGAAACCCACGGCTTTAAGACATATAACATTGCTCGGGGGTAGGTTCATGAACAACCGCGAAAACGGGAAGGTGGTCACAAATGAAACGTGTGTAAAGTTAGTTAGTTAGTTAGTTAGTCGCAGTTCCAAATTCACAGCAACGGGTAGTCCCCATTATGCTCCGTTCCTGTGCCAGTGAATATCACACAAAACGCTCCCCACTGCCCAATGTGAAAAGTGGAAAAGACAGGAGTCTCGACAAACAACAGCCCGCACAGATACACTGTGCATAATGCCGCCACCAGAATGTCAACACACCAGTCCCCCACGAAACACCCAGTTCATCTCTGATGGAATCGGCAGTCATTTTCCTATCTGGATGTTTCCTAAATGTTCACCCACACAGTCCACGAACATACAGTTCATCACCGACGGCAGTGACAGTCAACCAAAAGCCCAGCAGCCACGCATTTCTGCATAAAGCAAAAACCGGTCATCTCTGGGACATAGCCACCTGCCATCGCTCCGAACATGCAGTCACGTTCCAAAAAAAAAAATCTTGGGCAGATTCAAAAGCACTGCACACGAAACTCACAGCTCAAATTGTCGCGCCACGCACTCACTCAGAAGCAGGGCGACGGAACCATCAAGCCTCCTTAGTCGCCTCTTACGACATGCGTGGTAGGCTACAGTGTTGCTATTCTTTGCTTCCCTTATGGGCCCCGGCAACACACGGGAGACTTGTGTAAAGTAGATGCGCGGAACACTGTGAAGAGAAGGGGAATTAGAGAAACATAGAGACGTTGTGCCGTGGGGTAGCATGATGCAGATTAAGAGAAGGGTCATTAAGGGAACATTTACAAAAGGGAAAGAGGGATATTGAATACACACAAAGATGTGGGGTTACGATAAATGCAGCCAGGGAAGGGGACAACGTGAAGGCACGTATCAGAAGAAGATCAATGCTGACGCTGTAAGGCTTAGCACGGATAGTGACAAGAAGATTACAAATGAGATCACATGTCTGTTTGTTTTATTTTTAACTTTCGCTCGATTTGAACTCAAGCATAGCCCACACCCATGATGCTACTTCTAGTTCTTTGGGCTGATTTTTGAGTGTGGATGAGCTTTCCCTATTACCAGTGTCCCTCGCCATCAGGCCATCACGTCGGCTTCAGAGATAATTGTAATTTGCATCCCCAAGTCAAGGACGAGAAATCAACATTTTAGTCAAAATGACCGGTGTAGGAGTTGAACCCGCTACCTCGGTGTCAGTACACCGGATGTTTAAGAACGAACGCTCTTATCCATTCTGTCATGCAACGCTGCAAGTGCGTGGTTTCGGTATGTGCTGAGGGAGCTACGGTGAACAACACACAAACACACCTACACACACATGCACACACACACACACACACACACACCCTAACTATCATCGAGGTTTTGAGTACCAGTGCTGGTGTATGTCGAGAGAGTTCTCGTTAGTTCTGAGGAAGTAACTATCGCTGTCTCTGGCAGTAACCAAGAAGTGTGCAGGATCGTGACTACTTATTTCCACTCTGTAGTGTCTCAACCTTGAATTGGTAGAGTTAGCTCTCCCCGCCATCGTGTCTCTACCTTGAAGTGATAGAGTTAGCTCTACCCTCTATCGTGTCTCCTCCTTGAAGTGATGGATTTAGCTCTCCCCTTTATCGTCCCTCTAAGTTAGTTCTCCCTTCTATTGA
>JACEFZ010027705.1:392500-430000 GCA_014155875.1 Cepaea nemoralis | reverse complement strand
TGTTTGTAAATTTAATTCATCTTTCGACAAATAGTTTCAGAAAACAAAAGTTATGACACATTACTTTCAAACTACGCTTCGTATATTACCCAAACAGGACTATTGCAAGCGCAGTTTTGGAACTGTCTTGTCTACAAACGCTGTCGGCGTTTGTGTCTTAGAGGTAATGAGCGGTTTCACAATGCCGACATACTGGGTTCGAAAGTAGCGGAAGATGATTTTGGCAGCTGCTTGTTTTGATTTGATTTTCACAATTGTATGAGCGGCAGTCGATCGGAAAGCAAAGGCAAACCAGTGATAGTAACAATTTCCTAGAAAATCACTAACATTCAACGCATACTAGGGTCCAGTACAACGTCCTGTAAAGAAGACACAACTAACAATTTAACTATCCGCATTGACTATTGGCACTCTGTTCAGATTCTAGTATATCATGTACGTGCGGTTAACGTTTAAACAAAAGAAGCCAAGAAGATAACATTATGTGTGTACAAATGTTATTAAATTTTGAAAATTATATCAAGTTACTTTTTAAAACTTTCATAATTATGAAGTTATTTCGAGTGGTTATGTTTTTTTATACTTCACACAGGCACCTACCTCATAAATAAATGTTGAAGATATTTAGACTTTTTATGTTTTCTAATATTTCACACAGGCGACAGACAAGTAAATGTTAACATTATTTCGACTGTTGCCAACTAATTCACGTCGTTAGCTCACTATTGAAAGTTAAGTACCCTGTTATCAATGGTAATTTACTTTGGGATAATTTCGGATTTAAATTTTTGATGTACACGGATCGATAATTCCCAAGTTCCCTCTTGTTTTTATATATATATCAAAGACCAGACCTCGTTCTTCATTAAGATAAACTTGACGAAAGCTGAAGTCACGCAGACCTGACATTCTACAGTAACAGTTCCTTTGGGAACTCGGCTTACACGAGAAACTGATGAGTTTTAAATTAAGAAGAAATGGGCGAGGGAGAGAATAACTTGAATAGAGAGCCGATGTCTGGGAATAAATTAATGGACAAAAATAAAATACGACACCGGATATGTCAGAGGGGGTATGGCAGCTTGGTGGGAAACTGAAATTAGGTGAGAAAAGCGGAAATTCGTGATGACCAAATGATTTAGGAGGGATGGGGAAGTTAATTTATGATGATGGTCTTGGGTTATTTTGGGGTACCTTGAGAGGGAATATTGAAGTGTTTTGTTGAAGATTAACCAAGCACACGTTTTGGAAATTATAGGTGATACCATGTTTCGCCGAAAATAAGACTGGGTCTTATATTAAATTTAGCTTAAAAAATGCACTAAGGTTTATTTTCGGGGGATGTCTTAGTTTTTTAGGATACAAAAATTTACATTTATTCATGTATAAAATTTTGCATTTATGCTTCTTCTTCTTCTTCTTCTTCTTCTTCTTCTTCTTCTTCTTCTTCTTCTTCTTCTTCTTCTTCTTCTTCTTTCGTTCGCTTGAAATATGTCTATAACTGCAATGTTGTCTCTTGTATGAATCTAACAGTCATGTTGTCGTCTTCTGTAACATCGTCATAACTCTCCAAATCCCGAATTCCCTCTAATCAGTTGTCGTATGAGATCCTAGGCCCATAAACACTGCAGTTTCATCCATGGTCATCATGTTGGAGAAATAGTATTTAGAAAAGTCGATGCCATCAACAAAGCACTTTAATGCAGGCTAACGTTTAATAACTTTATTCTAGCTGACTATCTTAACTGGGACTTATTTTAGGGGTATGTCTTATATTAAAAGCATCCTGAAAAATCGTGCTAGGGCTTATTTTATGGGTAGGTCTTAATTTCGAGGACACACGGTAAAATGTTGCGGTGAGCCGATAGTAAAGCATGCTTACTGCATGAGATTTAGCATGTTGAATATTTTTTTCATACATGTCTATAGAAATGTATTGGTCAATACTTGAGGCCTCTGAAACAACAACAGAAGTAAACCATTCAGGGGTGAGAATTGTGTACTTAATCCATGGTTGTGGTTTCGAGAAGGTTACATCAAACTAGTTGTGGGATTGGGTAGTTTGTATTCTTATTGTCCATGTCTTGTTTCCTTGTGATCATGTCTGTCCACATCCTTCTGATGGTGTACTACCAATCATTTCTGATTATGATGTTCTTCAATGCCATGATTGTCAAACTGTCCTAATCTTGTTTCGTTGTGATCATATCTGTCCACAGTCTTCTGCCTTGTGTACTGCCATTCATATCTGATTCCGATGTTTTTCCATGCCCTGATGCCAAACTATCCAACATTTTCAATCTTGGTCTCTCCTTGCCTCTCCTACTCTCCAGCTTTGCCGCTGTCACAATGCACCCCAACTTTAATCTTCTCACGACAGGCTCAAAGAAAGCGGACTGCCTTCAGTATTTTAGACAGTCCTATTCTGGGAAGTGAGCCACGGGAGCACAATGGCTAGACGCTCGCCTGCCCTGCCCGTGGTCAAGGGATCGATCCCACTGGGGTGGATGGGCATTTTTTAAATTGACCTAGGCTTCCAGGTCGACCTAGTTAAAAAGTATACCAGCAAATGCCCTAGGAAGTAAAGGCTTTCGGTGTGGTAATGACTCATCACCCCCCCCCCCCCCGAGTGTCGGCTGATCTATAAAAGTATGGATCTAGGAATATACTCCCAGTGAACTTTAAGGAGTGTAAAATAAATCTCTACTTACTTATCTCACTGTAAGATTAAAATGGCACGTAAAGAATTAATTATTTTCATTTGAAGCCTCCTCGTGGTAATAGAGTCCAACACATGTCTTTTGTTTCATAATAAGAAAACAGGAATAATATTATATCAAAGGAAACGATAAAGGTGAAAGGTTTAACCACTCATAAACATTACAATATGTTGGGGGATTTATTACATCACATGGAAGATGTGTGACCGTGAATAAGAGCAGACTGGGTCAAACAAAAGCTGAGGTTCGAAAGATGAAAAGTATCTTATATAATAAGTCGATTTCATTTAATGTCGGAAATGTAGCAATTAATTGATTGATTGATTGATTGATTTAGGAACCGACATCACAGCATTCGGGACATTCCCATAAGCGCTCCGTCTCCATCCTCAGCAGCCAGCGAAGAGTTCCAACACTAATAGTTCCAGTAGCAATCTGATTATATGTCCGTCTCGCCTTTCCCCCGAGCGCCGAGCGTCGGCCTGATCCCCTCGTCACACCTCGTTGTCTCATTCTTACCAGACCATGGTGCTCCATCTGCTCCTCCGAGGTGTACACGTGCTCCCACAAGGCCGCAACCACGTCTGCCTTGTAGCAATTAAGTGTTATATATAGAACCTGATTTGTTGTATAGCAGAGAATCTTGGAGAGTGAACAAGAAAATCATGAAGAGCTTGGACGCTGCAGAGATGTGGTTTATGAGACGATAAAATAACTTCAGTAACTAACAACGATTTTCCGGAAAAAGCTCATGAAAATAAACTAACACATGCTGCTAGGTTTTGTTTGTGAATATATTGTTAAAAAAGTCAAGAACATATATATAATTTGTCGATGTAGTCACCACTGTGTATAAAGCATGTTCTCCAGCACCGATATAGTTCTTGACTTCCTGTAGACAAAAATTATCTTGGTCGCGTGTGAAACCACTCTGGGGTCACTACTCGGTATGCCTGACCCGGTCATGAACAGTCTGTCACAGAAGTCACGCCGCTTTGAAACTTCCTGCTCCACTCATACACTTGCTGGATTGACAGACATGCATCGCCATACAGGACTTTCATTCGCCAATGAATTTCTTTATGTTCCACCCTTTCACTGATCAAAAAACGGATAGCAGAACGCTGCTCCTCTTTGGTGCTTGTCAAATGTGGAGCGGCCATCTTTAAAATGTCTTTATCACATAATCGTGTTCGTCTACACCGTAATGTCATGTGCTTAACACTTTTGATATCCTTGGCAACAATATTGACAGGTTACACGACAATTACATGGTTATTGAAATTTACATCACACTTTTAAGGATTCTGTTTGAAGCCCCCTCGGATAAGAAAGACAAAACAGTGTTCGGTATTCATGTAATGAGAAGGGAAGCATTACAGAACATCGCGAAGACTGGAAAGATCAGCGGTACAAGAGACAAGAGGCAGACCGAGGAAAACGAAGCTGGATCCAAGATTGTGGCATGGAGGAGTATCATCAGTAGAGCAGATCCAGAGCATCAAGGGTCGGGATATCCAGAGAGACGTGAAAGCCTACGCAGTTTGGCAAGTCACTCGATGTTTATGAAGTGGAGTTCAGATAAACCCATTTGGGGACCCTTATGAGTGACACATAAGATGACGATTCCCCTAGCAATGAATACCCTGTATAATACTTATAACCGTCTGTTTGTTTTGATCACAGAACGGCAGGCCATAGTTCAAGCCCGCTGGTAATAAATATAATCAAATATACTGCAATTCGAGACCTATTATGCATCTGCGCGTATTCGATTTCCGGTTTATTGGCGCCATTTCCTGCTTGTACTGCCCGCCCCTGAAACTGATAATCTACTTCCTAGAGAAGTGTGGTTCTCTTCCCCCCCCCCCTTTTCCTCCATCGTAGACTGTAAAAAACACAACTCTCCCAGCTTATTTCATCTTTTTAACCTTACGTTTCCAACTGAAAAGATAAAAATTGCATCAAGTCTCCGTTTGAAAGACGAAATGTGCGTTTAAGTGCAGACATTAATGTAGTTCGGAAACACGATTGGTATGCAGACTATATTTCCCATCTCTGAACGTGTGTTTTCTGCACTTTAAATCACGAGAGGGGATCGATGTTTCTGGCATCAAAATGTGTGAAGAGTTAGAGATTAATCCTCAGTTTGTACCGATAGAGGTGTTGAGAGTAAGCGTGTTGTCACAGCATTTCCGGTGACACCACAGTTGTTGGTGAGTGTGTATGGGCATCGGGAATCATCAACATTAAGATATCATCATCATCATCATCTGCGTTGCGTGCTCCGCCAGCTGACGTAGGCGTTTGTACGTCTTCAAAGCTGTTAGTCCCTGGTGCTCTGGGCTTATTGTATTGATGACATTCCTGTAAGCTACGGCCTCGGCTTATCCAGGATAATTGTTCTTGGTTTGCATCTGGCTCTTTTACCGTTGGTTTATCCAGTTGTCCTCATTAATTAACCAAATAACGCTGTTTGTCTATTTCTTAGCTGATTCTTCCAGTTGTCACGATGTTCTCAACGCGTTTCTTCTCATTGCATGACTAAAGAACGATGTTTTGTTTCTTTCTTATAGTTGAATATAATGTCTTACTTTCATTAGTCTCTCCCAGTCAGTCGCTTTTAGTTACTCATTCAACCCGAGGTATTGGCAACGTCCTGCTGGGAAACCACATCTTCATTGTCATAACACTCTGTTTAATTTGTTCATTCAAGTTTCATGATTCACTGCCAGACGCAAAACAGGTTTTATATAACATTTCAGTTCTCGCTTTCTGACATGCAGTAATAGCGACTTATAACATAAGGTACTTTCATTTTCAAGATGGTTCTTTTGCTTTGTCATTGTGTGCTCTTACTGGCTCAATGTATATAAGATGTAATAAACACAGTGGCACCGCCAGTGTATAAGTAAGAAAAGTAGAATATTGGACACTAGGAGATGAGAATAGACAATGGGAAATGGGGGGGGGGGTGTAATATGATTTAAATAAATCCTGCACAGATATACTAAATTTTGATGGAGACATTTGGACAAAAGACGGAACGAATTTGTAAATCTGTAAAACAAGCACTCGTACGCTAAACTATACAATTGTAAAGTACAGGACACAAGTTCCAATATGAGAAATAAAAGACCATAACAATGTATTATGTTAGACTTCAAATACTTAAAGAATCATTAAAGATATTAACAATACATCAAGCAAAATATATTACATTAAACTTTAAATACTGTAGAAATCATAGAAGATGTTCATACATCACACAAGAAAACAATTAGAGGCCTTGTGGCCATACATAAAAAAGAAATTATTTTAACAGTTTAACACTTTATACAAACATACAAGATTCAATATTTGTGAATAAAAAAGGTGAATATTATAACAGTTTATTACTTTACACAAACATATGAGATGTAATATTGTGTTTCAATAGAAGACCACAAATATAAAACATTTCTACATTACAGTCTAATTAGTAATTTGAATAATTCTGAGCTATTTGTATCCCACTGTCCAAATCTGCACCCCCCAGGTCAGATATTCATTTCAAGACAATCATTTTCATTCATAAACATGTTTAGGTAGAAATATAGACAAAGATGGTGGAAACAGACAAAAATATTAGAACATGAATACAAAAGGCAAGATGTTCTTTCATATAGCATTACGAAAAGTTGTGGAAGTTAAGAACGTGAAACCTAATATCAATTTTAGAATATTGAACTCTAATGTTATGTCGGTACTGCTATATGTATCAGAAATATGGATAACTGCTAAATAAATTACTAATAAACTACAACTATTCATTAATCGGTGCCTATGCAAAATGGGACTGAAATGGTGTGACAGAATCGCCGATGTGGAGTTCTCCCGGAGAACTAGACAAATACCAGTGAACCAAGGGTGAGCAAAAAAGCGCTGACAATGGATAGGACATACATGTGAAGACCTGTTAATGTATATGACTAGAAAGAACCTACAGAACAAACCAAACAGAGAAAGACCAAAACACATATGGAGAAGAGCACTGGAGATAGAAATGACAATATGGAGATACTATATGTAGAGTTGCATGAGATTGCGAAAGGTCGGAATTGGAGCGAGCTGGTTGAGGGACTATAAAGGGTAAAAAAAGAAAGATAGAGACTATCTCCATGAGTATCAAAAGTATTGCTAAGCTGATCCGGCAACCTCTGCAGCTTGTCTTGTTCCAGACGGACTGGTGGTACCTTACCTTTCCTCTGGAGCAAAGTAAATCGGCTGAGAAAGGCTTCGTTCTGGATGGGCAACACATGGTCTCTAAGTTCAGACCAGGTCTTGAACCATGGAGAGGTATAACTCCATTCTACAAGCAGTCGTCTGTCAAGATGACATGGGCCAGTCATGTAACGTTTACAGAACTCAACCAATGGGGGAAGGGGGTTGTTGTACATAACTTACAGCACATCATCGCTTTACAATTGAATGATTTCGCGTTGTAGGTTATCCATACTGAACGGTGTAGCAAATAGGTTCAATTTTATTTCTTTAATTTTTCTCGTCCTTGAATGTTTCATCAAATTAGTTTCCCCACATTTACCAGCATATTCAAGAGTGGTATAAGGTGTTTGTCCTTCTTGGGTGGCAGACGTGTATCCTGTTATTTCTTTCGAATTGCACTTTCCACGGCATTAATATAGTTTCAAATAATTACACGTTTGAAAGCAAAGAATTGAGAAGAAGGCTGATTTGGTAATGTCTATCATGAACGCACAGCCACTTGCTACCTGACATATTTCCTCTTCATCTCCATGAACTGCTTGATTTCGTCCCGAATTTCTCCAAACGTCATGTTCCTATGACTCAGCCACCGCACGTCCTAATGATAAAAATGATCATCACGCAGCGCACTTTCTGAGTAAGCTCTCAGATTTATTGAATTTTCAGTTACATTTTCCGTTGATTTGTCATTCCCAAATCAAATAACTTTGCGTGCCTTATGGACCCAGTTGTCAACTCTTGTACGAACGGACAAAAGGAAGAACTTACATACATTTAACACAGTAATAATAACTAATGATGATTTCACGTCTATACGTCTGCTGATTTAAATCCGTTTTATTTAGCATATTTTATGTGCACAAATCCCCTTGACGACATGTGGTCTTTAAGCAGAAACGCCAGAAATGCCATAGATATCTACAAACCAAAATGAAGACGTCACGCCCGTGCATAAAATAAACATCACGGCGCAGATAAGAGAGCGGTATTAATGAGACAATGTACAATGCAGCTAACTTGTTTTTCCCTTTGTGACAGACGAGGCAATAGGGAAAGAGGTACTGTCAATAGTGTTGTCTTTCATCTAATATACGTATAATTCTGAAACCAAACAGACAATAGCAGTAATTAGACAGCTGAAACAAACTAGGCTTCTTAACGTTGTGTGCTCCTGGCAATTGCTTTATCATGAATTCACCCAAGTCTTATTAACTCATTCAGTGCCGAAGGATAATATACCGCCAAGCTGAACTTCTCATTTGTACAGGAGGATATATCTCTATACTAGAGTCATCGTATTATTTTGTTTTGTTTCGTGGTATCTTTCGCAATTTCAAAGTTCAGTGAACGGAAATTTAAATTACAACACGTGTGTACCATGTTTCGAACCAACCCTACTATTTGTTTTTCCTCAGTTAATATTTTATCTGATGGTTTGGACAGGGCAGCAATTTAAGGCAATGATCTTGAAAGAAGAAACAGGAGTTAACCAGCATAAAGATAGACACGTGATAATGCAGACACTAAGTGCATGAACAGATTTGAGGCAGGGGAACTGGAAAAGAATCTAGAATCTTCCCTGCTGAGATGAGAGCAATGTTCAGCAAAAGACCTGCTACATGACGATGAGGCAGGCCTACAGATTTGTGTCGACAGTAAAAGGTTGTAGTCAGGGGTCGAATATTGCTAATGTTGATGGCTGTTCTACAGGCTTGTGTCGACAACAAAAGGTTGTAGTCAGGGGTCGAATCTTGCCAATGTTGACCAAAAGTATAGGGTGTATTTTACATGACTGTGCAGTGTTTGAAAATGCTGTCGGTCCAAGTTTTGTATTTATACTCTGTAGAGTTCATGCAACATAATAGGTAAATACAAAATTTGGACCGGCATTATTTTCAAACGCTGCACAACCATTAAATAATACACCATGTATTAAACAGAGTAGAAACCGGCGTGGAGGTCAGCATGGCTGAATAGATAAGAGCACTGGATCTTAAACTTCCGGATGATTTTTGCGAGGTAGCGGGTTTAACCCCAACACCGGTCAGTGGAACTGAAATGAGCGAACAAAACCAAAAGAAGCAACTATTTTCTCCAGAATTGTTCAATGTGTGCATGTAGATCGTGCCTTGTCAATTTATTCTGTCGTAAAACTGTAATGATGCTTCTGAACGTGTCAATCCAGTGTTCATTGTTTATACACCAACTCTAGTGGATTTAATATGGTGGCTTATCCCAGTCTTCTATATTCACTTGTATGGTTTGTAACCTCCACCAATAACAAATGTGTCCGTGGCCAGATAGGACAAGGACTTCTGACTGCCCAATGACAAGAGAAAGTGATACCACAACATCTAGCTTAAGAATGAGGCGGAGGCGGAAACTGCAGATTTCCGCTGGATCGAGAATACGACACACACACACACACACACACACACACACACACACACACACACACACACACACACACACACACATCGTGATTGTAACTGACTCAGAAAGCATGCGAGGAAGGTGAGGACAGGCATGCTTCGTACAGAGTGGCTTGCTTCACTTCGGAGGTCACGGGTGGCAAGCATCGCCTGGATCTTTTCTCCCGGGCATGCCGGTGTGCTGGGGAATGAACAGGTGGACAGATTGGCTGGCTCTGCAAAACTTGGTGGAGTATTGATGCATGACAAGGTAGACGTGGTTGCGGCCTTGTGGGAGCACGTGCACACCTCGGAGGAGCAAATGGATCATCATGGTCTGGCAAGAATGAGGCAGCGAGGAGTGACGAGGGGATCTGGCCGACGCTCGACGCTCAGAGGAAAAGCGAGACGGACATATAATCAGATTGCTACTGGTACTATTGGTGTTGGAACTCTTCGCTGGCTGCTGAGGATGGGGACGGAGCGCCTATGGGAATGCCCCGAATGCTGTGATGTTGGTTCCTAGATCAGTCAATCAATCAACCAATCAATCAATCCTGTTGTTAGGACAAGTGAGTGCCTTGGTTGGATCATATGTAGAAATGTTCACTCCTGTGGATACGATACTTAAATATATCTTCCCCACACACTGGCTTCGAGTTCTGAATGATTAAACAAAGCTTCCCCACACACTGACTCCCCTTATAAATGCTTGAACGGGTCGTCCCCACACACTGCCTCGCGTTATAAATGCTTGAACGTGTCTTCCCCTCATACAGCCTCCCCTTATAAATGCTTGAGCATATCTTCCCCACAAACGGCCTCCCGTTATAAATGTGTGAACACATCTTCCCTACACACCACCTCCCGTTATAAATGCTTAAAAATCCGAAAGGGAATTATCCCAAAAACACGCCAGCAGAAACCACGCAAAAGACCACAGAGAAACCTCAAGCTGAAGCCAAACCAAAGGCCGACCAAAAACCGCAAGCCAGGGCCAGCGACCCACCTACGAGGTCCAAGGAACTCGAGAGGGAACCAGGGCCTTCCCAGACACCTAAGAAAAGCTATGTGGAATTACTCACCACACTCGTTCATGAAATGAGCAAAGGAGAGTTCACCGCCGCAACCAAAGAATATTACAGAAGGAAACTAGCCACACACAAAACAAAAAAGTCAACTAGAGAGTCCTTATATGGACTGCATCATTTCAACAACGACGAGCCAGAAGCCAACATTGACTAAAGAAACCGCCAGAGGAGAGACACAAAGGAGAATCCGCCGGCTAATCTCCAAGCTGACGTCACAGGCATAAACGCTTCAAGATCGAAAAGACAGCTAACACGGGCACAGAAAACGAGACAAATTTAACCTGCACAATGAACCACCAGAACTGTAACCAACGCCACAGAGGCCAGTTGAACGTAGTGGAAAGTTGTTTTGTTTGTTTTCCAAAAAAAATAAAAAATACGGACGGTCCCCACACACGGTCTTCCGTTATAAATATGTGAATATATCTTCCCCACACCAACTCCCGTAATAAATCTTTGAAGTATCTTTCCCACACTTGGCCTCCCGTTATGAATGTGTGAACATATCTCCTCCACGCACCGCCTTCCGTTATGTATGTATGAGCATATATATATATATATATATATATATATATATATATATATATATATATATATATATATATATATATATATATATATATTGCCGATGTCCGATGTCTTGAACGCTTACAGCCCTTTAATGCTATGGTATCGAGGCTGTACGTTTTCTCTCATCGAACTAGATCTGTTGTGTTTTAAAGTATAGCAACAACAAACCCTGTAGCAGGAACTTGTCTTTATGTGAAGTGTTAGGACCATCATATGTCGCAGGCCTGGGTGTACTGAGATACAGGTGGCCATTCTTTCTCTCCCGTAGCAAATGTCGAGAGCTGGCATCGAATCCCTTTCCTGTCACACTCATGCCATTCATTGCCCGTGTAATGTCCTGATAGTTACATCACAGCGACCATTTATGTTTAGATTTAAGAAACTTCACTTCTTTCAGAGGGCTGTATCGTGAAAACATTCAGAAACGCAAATGAACATACAATATTACCAGGTTGCTAAACAAAGAAGACATTTATACAAAATCGAACACACTGAACTAGATAAATCGAAATGAGAGAAAAGAAATACGGTGTTTTGAGAGTAATTGTTATTTCGTGTCTACAAAAGTTGGCGGTAGCCAGCAGTTCAGCTCCCCTGGGGTTTGTAGCGTTAATTGTAAAAATATGTCTCTGGAATGGACAGTTGATCGTGAGTAAAGGAGACGGGCAATACAGCCACTCTACACGTGTGTAGGGAAGATGTATTTAAGCGACCATGACAGGAGACTCGTGTATGGGGAAGATGTGTTTACATATTCATGAACGGAAGCAGGTGTGTGTGGGGAGGCTACGTTCAAACATTTATATCGGAAGGGGGTGTATGGGGAAGCTACGTTCAAACATTTATATCGGAAGGGGGTGTATGGAGAAGCTACGTTCAAACATTTATTTCGGAATTTATTGTGTGGGGAGGCTACGTTCAAACATTTATATCGGAAGAGGGTGTATGGGGAAACTACGTTCAAATATTTATATCGGAAGGGGGTGTATGGGAAAACTACATTCAATCATTTATATCGGAAGGGGGTGTATGGGGAAACTACGTTCAAACATTTATATCGGAAGATGGTGTATGGGAAAGCTATGCTCAAACATTTATATCGGAAGATGGTGTATGGGGAAGCTACGTTAATATATTTATATCGGAAGGTTGTGTATGGGGAAGCTACGTTAAAACATTTATATCGGAAGGTGGTGTATGGGAAAACTACGTTCAAACATTTATATCGGAAGGTGGTTATGGGGAGGCTACGTTCAAACATTTATATCGGAAGGGGGTGTATGGGGAAACTACGTTCAAACATTTATATCGGAAGTTAATGTGTAAGTAAGACACGTTCAAACATTTGTAACGGGAGGTGGTGTGTGTGTAAGACACGTTCAAACATTTATAACGGGAGGTAGTGTGTGGGGAAGCTACATTCAAACATTTATAACGGGAGGTGGTGTGTGGGGAAGATACGTTCAAACATTTATAACGGAAGGTGGTGTGTGGGTAAGATACGTTCAAACATGTATAACGGAAGGTGGTGTGTGGGTAAGATACGTTTAAACATTTATAACGGGAGGTGGTGTGTGGGGAAGATACGTTTAAACATTTACAACGGGAGGTGGTGTGTGGGGAAGATACGTTTAAACATTTATAACGGGAGGTGGTGTGTGGAGAAGATACGTTTAAACATTTATAACGGGAGGTGGTGTTTGGGGAAGATAGTTTAATTATTTATAACGGGAGGTGGTGTGTGGGGAAGATACTTTAAACATTTATAACGGGAGGTGGTGTGTGGGGAAGATACTTTAAACATTTATAACGGGAGGTGGTGTGTGGGGATGATACTTTAAACATTTATAACGGGAGGTGTGTGTAGGGAAGATACTTTAAACATTTATAACGGGAGGTGGTGTGTGGGGAAGATACGTTTAAACATTTATAACGGGAGATGGTGTGTGGGGAAAATACCTTTAAACATTTATAACGGGGGGTGGTGTGTGGGGAAGATAGTTTAAATATTTATAACGGGAGGTGGTGTGTAGGGAAGATACGTTTAAACATTTATAACGGGAGGTGCTGTGTGGGGAAGATACCTTTAAACATTTATAACGGGAGGTGGTGTGTGGGGAAGATACGTTTAAACATTTACATAAACAGCAGACGGTACTACCTGCTTTCTGTTAGCGCCTAACATTGGGCGGAGCTTACCAAACCCGACACCCCACATTGTGCCAACGGCTTCGGGTGGAGGAGCGCAACTGGGAGGGTACAAGTCTTATCCTAGTGCGAGGAAATGCAACCTAAAGACAAGGTGCCAGTCAAGTCAAGTGTGTGGGGAAGATATGTTCAAACATTTATTTCGCGAGGTATTGTGTGGTGAAGATACGTTAAAACATTTATAACTGGAGGTGATGTGTGGGGATGTTACGTTCAAACATTTATACGGAAGGTAGTGTGCGAGGAAGATAAATTCAAACATTTATAACTCTCTTTCTCTCTATTCGTTTGTCTGTCTCTCTGTGTCTGTCTGTCTGTCTGTCTGTCTGTTTGTTTGTTTGTTTGTTTGTTTGTCTGTCTTGTCTTTTTGTCTGAGCGTCTGTCTGTTTCTTTCTCTATCTCTCTCTCTCTCTCTCTCTCTCTCTCTCTCTCTCTCTCTCTCTCTCTCTCTCTGACACAAATAAGACAGTGTCCTGGTATCTCCAACAAGAGGACAGGCTGAACATCTTCCGCTTACAATTGGAGCCTCCGTGGCCAAGTGGTCACGCCGCCCGTCTCGGGCTCCGAAAGTTCTGGGTTCTATTCCGGATTACACCATTCTGTTCACAAGTACAATTTTCCCGATCGTCCTGGTCTATCGTTGCTGGAGCAACGGATTTCGTGCTCTGTCTGACGCACTTCGGCAGGTCGCCCTCCGAAAACAGATTGAACCATATGGGATAAAACCCGATGCAATTAAATCGATCGTCTAGCCTTTTAACCCCTTTTTAAATCGCATACATTTTGTCTGTGTATAATGCTGATAATTTCAGAAAAGTCTGTAGTAGCTAATTATGCAGGGCTCACATATTGATCAAGTTACCATGTGATATGGGCTCATTTCAAAGGACATTCTCTATGGCCAGCTGGCCAAACATTACAGAAACAACATTGGAAGTCCACAACCACAATTCAAATAAGGGTACAAGCGAGACATGAATATGTTGAGGGTAGACATCGCATACTGGGAGGAATTGTAGAAGTACTGTGAGGAATCATCTTAAACTCAATATTAGACAGTAGAACAAACCAGGCAGTAAACATCGTCACATATATGTCATGGATAGAAGAACAAACCAGACAGTAAACGTCGTCACATTTATGTCATGGACAGTGGAACAAATCAGACAGTAAGCGTCGTGAAATACATGATTTAGCCAGTAGAACAAACCAAACAGTAAGCGTCATGAAATAGATGTTATAGCCAGTAGAACAAACCAGACAGTAAAAGCTGTCACAAACAATGTCACAGACAGCAGAACACACCAGACAGTAAAAGCTGTCACATACAATATACCACATAAATAAGCACAAGCCAGACAGTAAAAACTGTCACAAACATAATGTCACAGACAATAGCACAAACCATACAGTAAAAGCTGTCACAAACATAATGTCACAGACAGTAGAACAAACCATACAGTAAAAGTTGAACATACAGTATACCACAGATCAAAGCACAAACCAGACAGTAAAATCTGTCACAGACAAAATGTCACAGACAGTAGTACAAACCATGCAGTAAAAGCTGCACATACAGAAAACCTCTGAAAGGAACACAAGCTAGGCAGTAAAAGCTGTCACATAAAGTATACCACAGTAAAAAGCACTTACCAGACAGTAAAATCTGTCACAAACAATATGTCACAGACAGTTACACAAACTAAAACTCACAGCCCAGTGCAGATTAACATTGACACAACCAAACACAAGCTGAATGTTCCATCTCTCAAACTGCTCATGTTTGCTCTCCCTGGGGTCTTTTGGATATGTGACTTTCCAGACCCCCCACATCCTGGGTCAGCCTTAGGAACACCCAGTTTCATCTGGCTTTATTGCTCAACTCTCTGGACGAGGCGCGCTAGTATTTTTCAACAACAACAAAAATGAAACAAACACACTGGAAATGCAACATGCACACGAGCTAGAGATGTTTAGCCATAATTGTTCCATTAAACAGCCCCTAATTCCCAACGTGTAGACATCGATTTGATGACATTTGATCAGCGTTTAGGGAAATATCAAGATATCTTTTTGGACAGGGATTAAGACCGCACTTTCCAAACATTTGTCGTGGGGTGTTTTTCTCTTCTGTTGTCTTAGCTTTCCGAGCTTCCCGGCTCTTTCATCAGATCATTTTGGTGTAATTTTTTGAAGCCAATACTGTTTGTTGTGATGGTTTATCTATAGCTTTCTTTTGTTGCTGTTATTCTTGTTTGTGTGTGACGTTCTTCTGTGTTCGCACTCTAAGTAGACAAGCAAAGTAGTTTCATGGCAAATACTACCACTAGGGTGTGACATGTGGGGCCTTCCATTGTTCTATGCCTTGGCATATTGATGTTGGGTGAGCAGTTTCCTTCCTCGACGCGTTCCTTTTAAGATAATTGCTGGAAAGTGTGAAAAAAATTAAGTTGCATGTCCTTCACAGGAAGTAGCAGTCAACCCCAGCATTTTCGCTGTTCGTGATTCCTGAGCAAATTTTACGTTCAGTAGTTTGCCATTGCTTTCTGAACGACCGGCTCCTATACCTCTTTCGAAAAAAAAACCAGCACCGCTGTGTTTCGAACCCGGGTATACGGGCTCACAAACCGCGTTGGCAAGCCCTTAGCCACAAATTATTTCAGGTTCCACCGAGATTTGAACTTGGATCGCAGGATTCAGAGATCTGAGTGCTAACCATTACACCATGGAACCGATAGTGTGAACGTGTGAACATTGTCCGATACCCATTTTACGAGGTTTAATAGACACAAGAAGTAGGGGAAAAAAGCGAATCCTGCCTCAGCTAGAGACTGAACCCGACCACTTTAATTGTAAACATGCGAGATAAACATTCTGCCACCACAGGATTTTATTCCAATTAAAGCTGTAAAAGACCTCACATACAACATGTCATGGACTATGGGATGAACCAGACAGTATAAATCCTCACATACAACATGTGATGGACTGTGGGATGAACCAGACAGTATAAATCCTCACATACAACATGTCATGGACTGTGGAATGATCCAGACAGTATAAATCCTCACATACAACATGTAATGGACTGTGGGATGAACCAGACAGTATAAATCCTCACATACAACATGTGATGGACTGTGGGATGAACCAGACAGTATAAATCCTCACATACAACATGTGATGGACTGTAGGATGAACCAGACAGTATAAATCCTCACATACAACATGTCATGGACTGTGGGATGAACCAGACAGTATAAATCCTCACATACAACATGTGATGGACTGTAGGATGAACCAGACAGTATACATCCTCACATACAACATGTCATGGACAGTAAAGTAAACAAGACAGTAAAATTCCTGACATACAACATGTCACAGACTGTAGGTCGAACCATTTCAAGCTAAGTCGACAGCTAACTCAGGTTAATTTTACAAATCTTCACTGATGCGGAATCGCTTCTGTTACCACCGGAAAGGAAACGATGGTCTAACCTTTATGTTAACAAGTAAAGTTGACTCAGTTAATTAGGTGTCAAATGGGGAAGGCAACCCGGTCAATAAAACGCCCGCAGAAGTTGGATGTGTTGGATAGGTGTAAATATCGCAGCTCTGCTATAAACTGACACAACGCAATTGCGCCGAAAACAAAAAAATACCGGACGGACGACGAAGAAGACGAACTAGGTGTCATGTAGTGTGCATAGGCTGTGTGTGTGTATGTGGTAAGGAGCGGTGCAATTTTGTTTGGCGTGTATAAAAATTGTTGCATGTTCTTTGCAGGACGTCATTTTTTCTTTAAACTGAAAGTTAACGTTGAAGTCCAACTGACGGCATATGAAACGGTCTTTCTACCCAGCTATCAGAGCATCGGGAGTTCAAGCGAACTTATCCCCACCGCCACACAGACTACCGAACGTGTTGCATGTCCTTTGAAATTGTACTTTCAGTGGCTTGTTTGATCCGCCTTCAGGGCACCGGTAGTTTAAGAACGAGCGCGCGTACGCTTTTGGCCACGTCTATGTAAAATGGGTGTTTGTAAAGTCTCACTACACTTATTATATAGAACAGCTGTTTGTTGGAGAGTATATTTTCCGTTTGCAAGACGGAAAACATACTCTCCAACAAACAGCTGTTCTACATACAAAGTGTAGTGAGACTTTACAAACACCCTGTACTTCAACGAATGTTTCGCTTGATAAGTGTTCGGTCTGAAAAGCGAGAAAGTCTCACACAATTCCTCACTTCAGGCAAAGTGTGTTACAACTTGGAGATATCGTGAAGTGGCTGCGGGTGGGACTTGAGACAACAAGGAAGTTGACATATGAAAGAATTAAATATGGAGGGGGTGAATGCAACAGGGAGGATTGGAAAGGACGGCTGTATATTGTCACATGCCTGTGTTCAGTGGCATTAAGGTGAGTGGCCGTACAATATAAACAGTTCAAGAGGTGAAAGGGCATTCACCGGAAAGAGAATATAAGGAGATAAACGGTAAGGGAGAGGGGCTGCAAGAAGGGGCAGACAGTTGGAGCAGTGAGGTTGTGTGTTGTGTGTGAGGCAGTGTGGGGGATGGAATTGTTGAGAAGAGACGGACAAAGACTGACGGGGGACAGTGGAGGTTTGGACTCCGAGCTGAGAGGGGAGTTGAGTGTAGACCAGACCAGGAGAAGGTCGTGGTCTGATAAAGTGAAGAATTGTGACGGAGTTTGGAAGATAACTCCGCACTGTGGGTTCCAGGGATAGTGAGTGGAATTCGAGACCCATAGTGGGTTACTTTGAGTCGGGCCTAGAGAGAGGCTAGTATACCTGTCGTGTGGGACGAGATTGTTGTAGCCTTGAGAGGCAATGTTATTCGACGTGTTCCATTGGGATGGAGATAGATTCTTAGAGAATTATTGTTCCTGGATTTATATGTTACATGTGTCTGTGTTAATTCAGAATTAAAGGAATATTATGTGCGCAAATTAACGCTTGTTCACTGACTGGTGTTTGGTGGTGATGCATCTTGATTAATCTGTTGTTCAACATCACATTGTTACAAGGATACTACCCTAGACAAATGTTTCCAAGGGTGTAGGAGAGTAGAAAATAGGCAGTCAAAGAAGGGTAGATGGTGCTTCGAAATGAAGAACAATATTCTCACTCGCAGGTTTTCAGATGACAAATCTACACGTAGGCAAGTAGTAGTACCGTTAGCATACAGAGAGAGGATTATGAGAACGGCGCATGACATTCCATTCGCAGGGCACATGGGAATAGCGCGTACACAACATAGAGGCCTATCCCAGTTTTATTGGCCAGGGTTTAGCAAAGATATAAAGATATATTGTAGATCCTGTACGACATGTCAGAAAATGTATCCAAAAGGAAAGACGGCAAAAGCACCGGTACAAGCTACAGATCTGAAAGTCAGACCGTTTCAAAAAGTGGCCATTGACATCATTGGGCCATTAGCAGTGATGTCCAACAGGGGTCATAGGTATATTTTGACCATGGTTGATTTCTGCACCCGGTGGCCAGAGGCCGTTCCGTTAAAATACATTACGACAGAAGCCGTTGCGGAAGCATTGCTAACGTTATTTTCAAGATTAGGCTTTCCTAACGAAATGTTATCAGATAATGGTCGACAATTTACCTCTCAGATGATGAAAGAAGTGAACAGACTGTTGAATATTACACACGTTTTCACATCAGTTTATCACCCCATGAGCAACGGAATTTGTGAAAAAATGAACGGGTCTCTTAAGCAGATGTTAGCTAAAGTCACGGCAGAGCAACCAAGTGATTGGGATAAGTACTTACCAGCTATCCTGTTCGCATATAGAGAAGTACCGCAAGAAAGCACAGGATACTCACCATTTGAGTTGTTGTATGGGGCAAATCCAAGAGGCCCCATGACCATATTGAAAGAGTTAATGACAGGGAAAAGTAATGATAGTAATACGATTTCGTCGTATGACTTGGTCGTGAATATTAGAGACAGAATTATTAACGCATGCCAGAATGCACGAGATGCCCTGGAAATGTCAGGGGCTAGATATAGACAGTATGCTAATAGAAAGTCAAAACTGATCTCTTTCCAAGATAATGAGGAGGTATTACTTTTGCTACCAGAAATATCTAATAAGTTGTTAGTAACCTGGCAAGGCCCATTCAGAATTATTAGTAAAGTGTCGGATGTGGACTACATGGTGGAGGTGAAAGGAAAAGACAAAGTGTATCATGTTAACATGCTAAGACAATTTGTTCCACGACCAGAAGCCTTACAGCCCGTCACAGAAGCAATTATTGACAACGAGGCGGGTCAGACAGCATGTTCTGTGGTTATTGATGAAGAAGCATCAAGCGACAATGACGTGCAGATGCACTTACCAATCGTAGCACTGAGACAGACAGAAACATGGAGAGATGTGTCCATGAATGACAGCCTGGAACGTACTGACAAAGCAAGGCTGGTAAATATATTACAGAAATATTCAGATGTTTTGACGGATATACCAGGGAAGACTGACTTGATGACACATGACATCAAGCTAACAGAGGACCAACCTATTAGAGTAAAATCATACCCTATACCACATCATTACAGAGCAGCGGTAGACAGTGAGATAACAGAATTACTAAAAATGGGGATAATTTCCAGATCAGACTCTCCATACTCGTTCCCCATGGTAATCATTAGGAAGAAGGACAATAAATTGCGATTGCGTATTGATTTCAGGAGATTAAACAGCATCACTATTATAGATCCGGAGCCCATGGTCAGTACTGATGATTTACTGACGCAAATATCTTCAGCAAAATATTTTAGCAAGCTGGATTTGGCGAAAGGGTACTGGCAAATAACACTGAGTGAAACAGCCAAACCACTAACAGCGTTTGCCACACCACAGGGGCTATTTCAGTGGAATTATATGCCGTTTGGGCTAGTCAACGCACCAGCAACGTTCGTGAGGATGATGAGAATACTGTTACAGGGACGTAAGGATATTATCAGTTATATAGATGACATTTGCCTCTTCAGTAAAAACATAGAAGATCACGTGGCAGGATTAGAATCATTGTTTGAGAGTTTGAGGCAACATAACTTGACGGTGAAGCCGTCGAAAGTCCAAATTGGATATGAGGAAATAAGTTTCCTGGGACATATTATTGGCAACGGGCTACTGAAACCAGAAGATACAAATGTGAAAAAGATTCTGGATATCCAAATACCGAAGACGAAGAAGCAAGTTAGGAGCCTACTCGGGTTAGCAAACTTTTATAATAAGTTTATAAAGAACTTTTCTGCCATCACGTCAGTGTTGTCCGAGTTGACAAAAAAGGGCAGACCTAACAAAGTTGTATGGACGCAGCAATGCGAGGAGGCACTGAGAAGGATTAAGCAGGTATTTTCCAGTTGTCCCATTTTAATACTGCCTGATCTGGATCAACAATTTACCCTCCGGGTAGACGCGTCATCGACAGGAATCGGAGGATGTTTGATGCAAGAAAAGAACAACCTCATGCATCCAGTACTATACGTTAGCAGAAAGTCACACCACCAGAGGAACATTATTCAACCCTAGAACGTGAGGCCCTGGCGATTGTATGGTCGGTACACAAACTCTCCAAGTATTTGTTGGGCAGACAATTCATCCTGCAAACGGATCACAGACCACTTACATTCATCCATTCGGCAGCGATGAAGAACGCACGTGTTCATCGCTGGAGCATTTTGTTGCAGGAATATGCATTTCTGCCGATGCCCATACGGGGCGAAGACAACAACTTGGCAGACTTGCTGTCAAGGAATTACCAAAGGCAGGAGGCCACATAAACTAGTAACAGGTGCTTCTATATAGATAGACAATATATACTATATGGGGTGTGATAGTATGGTGGGGTATTAATACATTATATGGGGCGATGCAGCGCTTCATCATATGTTCGTGGATGATTGTTAGTTTACGGGACAAAGTATTAGTGTGTCTTCTTAAAGATATTAATAGACCTGTGGGTACATAAGTATAATGCTTTTCTATGATATATTATTAAGTGTGGTAGCTAGAGTAAGTTGAATTTATACTTACGACTACCCAGGCAATGTGTCTGGGTCACATATTTCATAAGTATTAGTCGCCCAACATTTGAAAACGATGTTTTCTTTTGAGGGCGGGGTAGTGTCACATGCCTGTGTTCAGTGGCATTAAGGTGAGTGGCCGTACAATATAAACAGTTCAAGAGGTGAAAGGGCATTCACCGGAAAGAGAATATAAGGAGATAAACGGTAAGGGAGAGGGGCTGCAAGAAGGGGCAGACAGTTGGAGCAGTGAGGTTGTGTGTTGTGTGTGAGGCAGTGTGGGGGATGGAATTGTTGAGAAGAGAGGGACAAAGACTGACGGGGGACAGTGGAGGTTTGGACTCCGAGCTGAGAGGGGAGTCGAGTGTAGACCAGACCAGGAGAAGGTCGTGGTCTGATAAAGTGAAGAATTGTGACGGAGTTTGGAAGATAACTCCGCACTGTGGGTTCCAGGGATAGTGAGTGGAATTCGAGACCCATAGTGGGTTGCTTTGAGTCGGGCCTAGAGAGAGGCTAGTATACCTGTCGTGTGGGACGAGATTGTTGTAGCCTTGAGAGGCAATGTTATTCGACGTGTTCCATTGGGATGGAGATAGATTCTTAGAGAATTATTGTTCCTGGATTTATATGTTACATGTGTCTGTGTTAATTCAGAATTAAAGGAATATTATGTGCACAAATTAACGCTTGTTCACTGACTGGTGTTTGGTGGTGATGCATCTTGATTAATCTGTTGTTCAACATCACATTGTTACAAGGACATACCCTAGACATAACCATAGCCACTCTATCTGTCACTTAGTCAACATTCACTTTGTGAAATATATGTTAAGGCGATCAAAGACAATAGGTTATAGTAAATAGGAAATAAGTCGATGATAAGGCGGCCTATGACAATGTGTAATAGTAAATAGGAAATAAGTCGATGATAAGGCGGCCTAAGACAATGGGTAATAGTAAATAGGAAATAAGTCGACGATAAGGCGGCCTAAGACAATGCGTAATAGTAAATAGGAAATAAGTCGATGATAAGGTGGCCTAAGACAATGAGTAATAGTAAATAGGAAATAAGTCGACGATAAGGCGGCCTAAGACAATAGGTAATAGTAAATAGGAAATAAGTCGATGATAAGGTGGCCTAAGACAATGAGTAATAGTAAATAGGAAATAAGTCGATGATAAGGCGGCCTAAGACAATAGGTAATAGTAAATAGGAAATAAGTCGATGATAAGGCGGCCTAAGACAATAGGTAATAGTAAATAGGAAATAAGTCGATGATAAGGCGGCCTATGACAATGGGTAATAGTAAATAGGAAATAAGTCGACGATAAGGCGGCCTAAGACAATGGGTAATAGTAAATAGGAAATAAGTCGACGATAAGGCGGCCTAAGACAATAGGTAATAGTAAATAGGAAATAAGTCGATGATAAGGTGGCCTAAGACAATGAGTAATAGTAAATAGGAAATAAGTCGATGATAAGGCAGCCTAAGACAATAGGTAATAGTAAATAGGAAATAAGTCGATGATAAGGCGGCCTAAGACAATAGGTAATAGTAAATAGGAAATAAGTCGATGATAAGGCGGCCTATGACAATGGGTAATAGTAAATAGGAAATAAGTCGACGATAAGGCGGCCTAAGACAATAGGTAATAGTAAATAGGAAATAAGTCGATGATAAGGTGGCCTAAGACAATGAGTAATAGTAAATAGGAAATAAGTCGATGATAAGGTGGTCTAAGACAATGAGTAATAGTAAATAGGAAATAAGTCGATGATAAGGTGGTCTAAGACAATCGGTAATAGTAAATGGGAAATAAGTCGATGATAAGGTGGTCTAAGACAATGAGTAATAGTAAATAGGAAATAAGTCGATGATAAGGTGGTCTAAGACAATCGGTAATAGTAAATGGGAAATAAGTCGATGATAAGGTGGTCTAAGACAATGAGTAATAGTAAATAGGAAATAAGTCGATGATAAGGTGGCCTAAGACAATGAGTAATAGTAAATAGGAAATAAGTCGATGATAAGGTGGTCTAAGACAATGAGTAATAGTAAATAGGAAATAAGTCGATGATAAGGTGGTCTAAGACAATCGGTAATAGTAAATAGGAAATAAGTCGATGATAAGGTGGTCTAAGACAATCGGTAATAGTAAATAGGAAATAAGTCGATGATAAGGTGGTCTAAGACAATCGGTAATAGTAAATAGGAAATAAGTCGATGATAAGGTGGTCTAAGACAATCGGTAATAGTAAATAGGAAATAGTCGATGATAAGGTGGTCTAAGACAATCGGTAATAGTAAATAGGAAATAAGTCGATGATAAGGTGGCTCTAAGACAATCGGTAATAGTAAATAGGAAATAAGTCGATGATAAGGTGGTCTAAGACAATGAGTAATAGTAAATAGGAAATAAGTCGATGATAAGGTGGTCTAAGACAATCGGTAATAGTAAATAGGAAATAAGTCGATGATAAGGTGATCTAAGACGATGAGTAATAGTAAATAGGAAATAAGTCGATGATAAGGTGGTCTAAGACAATCGGTAATAGTAAATAGGAAATAAGTCGATGATAAGGTGGTCTAAGACAATGGGTAATAGTAAATAGGAAATAAGTCGATGATAAGGTGGTCTAAGACAATCGGTAATAGTAAATGGGAAATAAGTCGATGATAAGGTGGTCTAAGACAATAGGTAATAGTAAATAGGAAATAAGTCGATGATAAGGTGGTCTAAGACAATCGGTAATAGTAAATGGGAAATAAGTCGATGATAAGGTGGTCTAAGACAATCGGTAATAGTAAATAGGAAATAAGTCGATGATAAGGTGGTCTAAGACAATCGGTAATAGTAAATAGGAAATAAGTCGATGATAAGGTGGTCTAAGACAATCGGTAATAGTAAATAGGAAATAAGTCGACGATAAGGTGGTCTAAGACAATCGGTAATAGTAAATAGGAAATAAGTCGATGATAAGGTGGTCTAAGACAATCGGTAATAGTAAATAGGAAATAAGTCGACGATAAGGTGGTCTAAGACAATCGGTAATAGTAAATAGGAAATAAGTCGACGATAAGGTGGTCTAAGACAATCGGTAATAGTAAATATCAAATAAGTCGACGATAAGGTGGTCTAAGACAATCGGTAATAGTAAATAGGAAATAAGTCGACGATAAGGTGGTCTAAGACAATCGGTAATAGTAAATAGGAAATAAGTCTATGATAAGGTGGTCTAAGACAATGAGTAATATTAAATAGGAAATAAGTCGACGATAAGGCGGCCTAAGACAATCGGTAATAGTAAATAGGAAATAAGTCGATGATAAGGTGGCCTAAGACAATGGGTAATAGTAAATGGGAAATAAGTCGATGATAAGGTGGCCTAAGACAATGGGTAATAGTAAATGGGAAATAAGTCGATGATAAGGCGGCCTAAGACAATGGGTAATAGTAAATGGGAAATAAGTCGATGATAAGGCGGCCTAAGACAATGGGTAATAGTAAATAGGAAATAAGTCGATGATAAGGCGGCCTATGACAATGGGTAATAGTAAATAGGAAATAAGTCGATGATAAGGCGGCCTAAGACAATGGCTAAGAGTAGAAAGGAAGGCTGTAGATGTTAAGGAGACTTAAGATAATGGGTAAGAAAAGAAAGGAAAAAATAGATGTTAAGAAGGCCTAAGACAAAGGATAAGAATAGAAAGAAAAGAAGTATATATTAAGGCGAAACTAAGTACATGGATAAGAGTATAAAGCAAGGCAGTAACTGTTAAGCCGATGTAAGGTAAAGGGTAAGAATACAAAGGAAAGAAGTGGATGTTAAGGTGAACTAAGTACATGTGTAAGAGTATAAAGCAAGGCAGTAGATTTTAAAGAGAACTAACACGATGGGTAAGAATAGACAGAAAATAAGAAAACTGTTAAAGCGACATTAAAAAATTAAAGGAAGAAAAGGGAAGGTACTTTAAGGCCACAAACAAGATTAGGGAGGAAAGAAACAGATGTTAATGTGACATAAAAACAACAGGTTAGAAAATAAATGTTAGAAATAGGTGTCACGTGGCTTAAGACTATAGACAAGAAAATAAGAGAAAGTAATGAATGTTCAGAGAGTTAGGGAACAAAAAGAATGTGACGGAACTGGAGTAGACTTTTATTGGGCTTAATATAACAGACAAGAGCAGGTAAGGGTTGAGGTAGACTTTGATTGGGTTTAAGATAGCAGGAAAGAGAAGGACAGAATTGAGGTAGACTTTTATTGGGCTTAATATAACAGACAAGAGCAGGTAAGGGTTGAGGTAGACTTTGATTGGGTTTAAGATAGCAGGAAAGAGAAGGACAGAATTAAGGTAGACTTTGATTGGGTTTAAGATAGCAGAAAAGAGAAGGACAGAATTGAGGTAGACTTTGATTGGGTTTAAGATAGCAGAAAAGAGAAGGACAGAATTGAGGTAGACTTTGATTGGGTTTAAGATAGCAGAAAAGAGAAGGACAGAATTGAGGTAGACTTTGATTGGGTTTAAGATAGCAGAAAAGAGAAGGACAGAATTGAGGTAGACTTTGATTGGGTTTAAGATAGCAGAAAAGAGAAGGACAGAATTGAGGTAGACTTTGATTGGGTTTAAGATAGCAGAAAAGTGAAGGACAAATCAAATCAAATCAACTTTATTTTAAAAGGGTCACAAATTGGGCACGCAGGCCCGTCTTACATTCAGCCCTTCCAATCACTCATCTTTCGTCTATCAAGAGCATTTTACATTCACATAGGAAGAAGAAACAGCATTGTGAAATGAATGTTGTAAACATAGACAAGGCAAATTAACGTGTTATGAGGCACATCTCGTACCTACCCACACATCACCCCACCCACAAATCACCCCACCCAGACACATAACCCTAGCCACCCACACCCAGGGACACATACATACCCCACCAACCGACCCAACCCCCTCCCGCACATCCCCCACCAACACACACTGCCTTCACCTGTTTCCCCAACCCAAACACACTCACGACCCACACAAACATCCCCACCAACCCATACATCCAGCGCCCACCCACATACACATCCTAACCCACACACCCATCCCCCACTGACACATCCTCTCCCCACCCACACCTCCAACCACCCATCCCCCAACCACACCTCCATCGACCACATATTCCCCACCCACGCACACACATCCTCCACCAACCCACACATCGCACATCCACTCACACATGCCCAAACCACACACACACATCCCCACCAACTGACATCTCCCTACCCACACACACGAACATCTCCATAACCACCTATACATCCCCAATCCATTCACACACACCCCACCACCCACACATACATCCACACATACATACAGAATTGAGGTAGACTTTGATTGGGTTTAAGATAGTAGAAAAGAGAAGGACAGAATTGAGGTAGACTTTGATTGGGCTTAAGATAGAAGAAAAGAAAAGGAAATTGAGACATGTTTGATTGGGCTTGAGACAAGGAAAGAGAGGGCATAAAAAAGAGTGGATATTTAGGAAGCTAAACACATTGGAAAAGAAATAAATCACTAGAAACACCAAAGACTTGACGTCATCACTTCTAAGGATGTCATGGATTTTGTGAATGAAGCAAGTGATTTACAGGCACCATATAACCAGAAACAAAAGGTAAATATAGGGTGTATTTTCAATGACTCTACAGGTATTGAAAATATTGCCGCTCCAAGTTTTGTATTTACCTACTGTGGAGTTCATGCAACACAATGCAACATAATAGGTAAATACTAAACTTGGAACGGCAATATTTTCAAAAACAGATCCATAAGGGCTTAATCTCTGCCCGCAGATATGGCAGGGCATCAAAACTGGATGTTGCTTTCTACGGTGTCCGCCTCAGACTCAGAAGGTGCCTGGTTCGATCCCTGCAAGGGCTGGGCGATTTCCCAAAAGCTATTGGTATCTAATGATATCACACGCTCCCTGATCTCGTGGGCAATAGGATCGTATACCAAGCCTTCTCGGATAATGGTGGGGAAAAAAACAGGAGATCCCGTATGCCATCTGGCTGTGCATGTTAAACATCCCATGGCAATTGGAAATCGCAATGAGTTGTAAGCGAGGCAGTGCCTTGGCAAAACTGAAGAAAACGTAAACCCATTCACGTTTACGTAGAGGCCGTTACCTCGAATGGAATCTGTCTAGAGCGGGCCAAAACTCAAAAAAAAAAAAAAAACTCAGGCCGAACAGGATAAACATTCAATAAGCCGAAAATTACACATTTTTTAAACATTAAAATAAACTAAAACAGAAAAATAGTGTTAATAATAAAAAATCATTGTATGCACATTTTCATTCTTATGTCAATTTATCAGAGAATTTTATAAACGTGTCAATTCAGTGAGAAACAGAGATGCATCCACCACCACCATCATAAACAGCAAAAGTAGTATTTTTTTTTAAGCATATCCTTTACAGGACTTAGCTGTCAACACCAGCATCTTTCAGCTGTCTGTTGATCTCTTGGCAAGATTACGCTCAGTAGTTTGCCATTGCTTTCTGACCATTGCTTGCCGGCTCAGTATCCCGCAAGTCACGAGCGGGGGTCGAACCGCATCAGCTCTCGCTCCGCTACGAGACTCTGCGTGATAAACGGGATTACAGAGAGAAAGTGTTGTAACCCCACAGCCAGAGAGACCGGCATAAAAGTAGTATACCACTATTTAATTCACAACAAAGACTAGCAAGTTGGGCAGAATACTTTCAAAACTACTTAACCCCACACATAATAACATAGAAAAACTCAATTTTGTGCCTAACAGTCATGGACAACAGGAACCAAATTTCATCCCTTCAGAAGTTAAAGCAGTTATACAGAAAAGTCCTAAAAACAAATCAGCGGGTCCAGATGGAATAACCACAGAAGCTATTCAGGTCTGTGGGGAAACAGGAGTTAAATGGCCAACAAGACTTTTTAATATATCATGGGAAGAAAGAAACGTCTCAGCTGATTGGCAGCGGGCAATAATAGTACCAATTTAGAAAACAAAGAAAGGCAATATGAGAGAGTGCGAAACATACAGAGGTATATCACTCCTGAGCCATATAGGGAAAATGTACGCAAAACTATTGGAACAGTTAAACAAAGTACAATTCGGTTTTCGGAAAGGTGAAAGTTGCACTGGTGCACTATTTACACTTAGACAAATGTGTGGAAAAACTATCGAATATAGTGACCAGAAGAATTTTGTGTATGTAGATCAGGAAAAGGCTTTCGATAGAGTAGACAGATACAAATTATGGACCATTCTTGAAGACTATGGGATACAAGGACAACTGCTAGAAAACATCATAGCCATGTACCACTCGAGCCGAAGTGCAGTAAGAACACAAGAAGGTATATCAGATATGTTCACAGTCAATACAGGAGTGAGACAGTGACGTGTGCTCTCTCACCTGCTATTCAATATCTACATGGATAGAATTTCCAAAGAAGCAAGTCTCGACAGAACAGATTCAGAAAATTTAGAACTCTTTACTCCAGCTGAAACAACTGATTCACAGGAAATAAATGATCTTCTATTTGCAGACGATCAGTGCCTATTTTACAGGGATGGGGGCAGACTACAAACTCATATTAATAATCTGAGTTCAACCTGCAGCAGATACAATAAGAGTATAAACACAGCCAAAACCGAAGTAATGCAAGTTAGCAGATCGCCAGGCCCACTAAGTATGCAGATAAATAACACAACTCTTAAACAAGTTAAAGAATTCAAATGATAACAGAAGATGGCAGAGAAATCTAAATCAGATGTCAAAATGCTAGTGCACTTACATATCAACTATCACCCTTACTGAAACATCCAAATATACCCATGTCCGCAAAATGACAGATAATAAACAGCATATTCACACCAACCCTATGCTACCAATCTCAAACTTGGACTTTATCCACATTACACTTTCGCAAAATCAACACATGCGAGATGAGATGCCTGAGGAGAGCTGCCAACTTAACAGTCCGAGACCGAGTAAGAAATGCTGTTATCAGACAGACAGTGGGATCAACACCTTATGCCACATTTATTGAAAGACAGAAGATCAAGTGGTTTGGCCATGTCGTTAGAATGCAACACCAACAACTACCATCACTGGCCTTACATCAAAGAGCATCTGCGACCACGAGGACGTCCAAGAAGACAATGGATTGACGACATAAAAGACATTGTACAATCACACGGAATGATACTATCCAGTGCTGCCCATTGGGTGCTGGAGCGCAAATTATTCCTCCCCACAACGCTTGGCGGCAGAAGTGGAAGATGATGATAACGATGATGTGTGACTTCTTTTCTTGGCTATTGTTCGTTTATATTGGGAGTAATGTTCCGTGTCATTAAAATCCTCATGATGGAGTGCTCATCAGTGAGATTACTCATGTGTGATGTTTTGTTAATCTTCATCACAGATAACAGCTGCTTACACAGATATATGCTACCAAACAAGCTAAAGATGTAGACGAGGAATGAAACAGCGATCCTTTGTGAATGATGCAGTTATATGCTATCAATTCATCAGTACAGTTCTCCTGCATCTTTAACCGTATCTTTCCAACTAGTCCACTTTTTTCGCCACATCGCCGTTGCTCCATTTGTTGTCAATCCAATGAGTTTGTCCCAAGGCAGGTTCATGTTGGTTAAACGTTGACATACTTTGTCAAAAATGTATTTTCCTATCGTTGTCCCATGCATGGATTCCATGTCCAATATTTCTTCTGTAAATTCAAACTGGAGTCTACTCCACGGATGAAGATGTCGAGCTGTGCAGTGTCAGTTGTGTCATTACTTTCATCAACAACAAGGTAAAGTGCAACAAATTCTTCACCTTTTTCGATCAGCTGTGTTTTCACATCAATAGCCATCTCACAAACCCGATCAACAACCGTATTTCTGCTAAGGCTTACCTTTGCATACATCTGCTTTTTGTCTGAACACAAGACGTCACACACTTTCATCAGCAGCGCTTCAGAAACTCTCCTTCTGTAAATGGCCGGCCTGATTTTGCGATCTCCTCCGCCACAATAAAACTTGCTTTCACAGCAGCTTCAGTTTGTGATTTTTCTTTGGTGGAAAACATCTGCTTTGATGTTAGATGCCTCTTCCATTCTTCTAATTTCTGTAGCTTCTGCTCTGCATTCAGGCTGTTTAACTTTATGTTTAGTCTCGTAGTGCCGTCTCAGATTATATTCTTTAATCACAGAAACATTCATCATCAAGAAACATTATCTCCCCAAATTAGATACACAGGTTTACCGCCAATATCAGTAAACATATATTCATACTCCCAGCGATTTTAAAAGGTTCTGTTTTCAGATTTAACTTTTCTCTTGGTCACTTTAAAGGCTAACTTTGATTTTAATACGATTGTGCGTCTACTGACAGACGTTTGATTGATGTCAGGTTAGTCGTAGCGGAAAAGGAGATGTAATATCCGGGCACTACATTACTTTCATTTCTTATGCGCCAATCCAAAACGAGCAACTGAACGTTGCTATGTCACTATAACATCGAACATCCACTCACTACACAACTTTTATTTTCGCTTATTCTGTTCGAAGCGAGAACACTCTCATGTAGTCTATCATTCGGTAAAGCTGTTAATTAGAGAATTTGATTTGCACTTTATATCGGGCCATTAAAAGATATTTTTGCCTAACATTCTCTCTCGAGCCGAATATATTTGTACGTCGCTTGAGACCTCTCGGGCCTGATATGATACGCCGGACCTGATGTGGCCCGCGGGTCTTGAGTTTGAGACATGTGGTCTATAGGAAGAAAATCTAACACATCTGTCTACCGAAGTCTTACGTATTCCCTAAGAAAAGGGAAGGAAGAAGAGGAAGAAGTTAGCGTTCTACAAGCTTCAGCGTAGGTTTAATACTTTCTCCCAACTTTTCCCAAGCACTGGTGTCAACATTGATTCTGCAGCAAGCGGTTCTGCTTTAATCCATCAATGTTTGTCTTCATGGAGCAGAATAATATGGATATAGACTGAGTATTGATCCCTTATCTATAAGAAAGGCGCCTACTGTGGCTATTTGGAAGCCAAACAATCAGTAATCTGGCTGCCACCGGATTGGCCAGAAGAATGAATCCAACGCGTGAATCAACAGCTATGGAGCTGGGCTGAATTCGGTTCTAGCCATTTGTACAGCATTGATCAAGATCCCTGGCGTGCTTATTTATCAAAACGGTAATCCCAGATACTGCTGTAGCAAGTGCATGGCGTCACATACCGTATTTACTCGAGTATAAACCCACACGTTTTCTGCCGAATGTGTCCTTGTCCTTTAGCCTTGTGTCCTTTTTAAGGTTTCTAATTATACTGCAGAGAAAAACTAAGAGAGAAGATGGTGAGCAGTTTGATATCATGGTATGGAGGAACATCGGTATCAGAAATGATTGACAACACAAGAGACAGAAGGCTGTGGGCAGATATGATTAGAAGTGGACTATAAGAAGAAGATTCATACTGGAGGAATTGTGAATGATGTGTGGGTGGTAGGGATGTGTGAGTGGCATGGATGTGTGGGTGACAGGGATGTGTGGGTGACAAGGATGTGTGGGTGGTAAGGATGTGTGGGTGACAGGGATGTGTAAGTACAGGGATGTGTAAGTAACAGGGATATGTGGTGGTAGGGATGTGTGGGTGGTAGGGATGTTTTGTGGTAGGGATGTGTGAGTGACAGCTGGGATGGATGGGCGGAAAGGATGTGTGGGTAGTAGGGATGTGTGGGTGGTAGGGATGTATGGTGGTAGGGTTGTGTGAGTGACAGCTGGGATGGATGGGCGGAAAGGATGTGTGGGTGGTAGGGATGTGTGGGTGGTAGTGATATGTGGGTGACAGGGATGTGTGGGTGGTAGGGATGTATGGGTGGAAGAGATGTGTGGGTGGTAGTGAGATGTAGCTGACAGTAGTGTGGAGGATTAGAGACATGGTATTCGCCTTTGCCTTCAGAAGACCGGGTAGAGTTTAGCTTGGCCGAAAAGATGTAAGAACGTTCACTCTTAAACTTCCGGTGTACTGATACCAAAGTAGGGTGAATCAACCCCTGCACCGGTCAGTTGGATTAACATGTTGATTTCTCGCCCTTCAAGTGTAATGTAAATTACAAGTACCTCAGAAGTCGAAGTGGGTTGGGATAATGGCGAGGGACACTGGTAATAGGGATAGCTAATCCACACGCACAAATAAGTTAAGTGCACAAGTAGTAGTAGTACGTGTATGGACTACCCTTGAGCTCAGAGCAGGCAACCAACTAATACAAAGTCAGTTACTTGGTGCTGCAGAACTAATACGGATAAGAACTTTTACCAGTGTGGAGCATTTTGTGTGGTATTCACTGGCACATGAACGGAGCAAAATGGGGACAACCCGTTGCCGTGAAGTTGGAACCGCGACTAACTAACTAACTTACTAACTAACCACAAGATATCAAAAATCATTGTACTTTCCGTACTTTTACTAACACACACACACGCACACACACACACACACACACACACACACACACACACACACACACATCACACACACACTCACAAACACACATACACTCATACCTTGAACTATTATTATTCCCCATTCTTCTCATTCCAAGTCGTTAACGCTACTGTCATCAGTAGGGAAATCGGCATACGATGCCAGGAACTTCTGCAATCAATAAGGAAACAACTCACTGACATAACAACCCGGCCAGCAGATGAGTCAATTGGTAATATGATTTGGAAGGCAACAGTGTACTAGGAGGAGGAGCTGGCGTGTGGCCAGATTAACAGTGTTCGGTTTTAGCGATGGTGGTTCAAGAAACTCTTGATTTAATGGGTCTGCAGGTTATGGTCTGGTGTCTCCAATCTTATTATTCTGAGGTGGTTCTCTGGTTTATCTTCAATCCATAGGACATATTGGGATCATAGATTTAGACTCATATATGATTGAATAGTATATGGTGGATCATCATCATCATCATCATCATCATCATCATCGTCATCGTCATCATCATCATCATCATCATCATCATCATCATTAGCATATTGGATTAGATTAATGTTGTCCGTGAATGAATTGCATTCGGTTGATCATCATCGCTATTATCATGATCATTATCGTCATTATCATGATCACTAATCCTTCAGTCCATTTGCAATGACAAATAATTTTAAAGACACCTCAATTTTCGCCCAGAAAAAGAAGCCGGATACCGGATAAAAAGCTAATTGCCAAATGGGGAAAGATGGCTCTAGAGATGGGCGAAGTAAGAAAGGCGCATCAGGTAAGTAAAGAAACAAACCCAACTGCTTCTAAAGACTACATCCGGAAAAGAAAAAAAAGATGTGCAACGACAGACCGTAAAGCAACAAGAAAACAGCACAGTGAATGCTGCACCGGCAACCCTCCCGCCTCCTCCTCCCTCACCCTCCCCCGCCCCCACCAACCACTATCAGACGTTACAAGCATAAAATCTGCTGCACAGAAAGACGGGGGGGGGGGGGTGTACTGACACAGAAGGAAAGAATCTAAAACCGCATCATGAACCATCTTAATTATAACCAAGGCTGAGCAAGCAGGTTGAAGGATGTGGACATTTTATTTTAAATTTCTCTTACAAATCGGATCTGACCGGATCTCCCAGCAAAAGGCGACATAGTGCCTCCCAACCAATTCTCACCGAAGTCATATCTTTTGCTAATCTCCTGCAGCTCCGCCTATCGTTCTCCCCATTTATTCAGCTGTATCTTTAATTCCCTTCTTCACTTGTTTGAGATATCCCAGTATTATCGTTCTGACATGTGTTGCCAGCATTATTTATATTCCCCCTGTTAATCTTTACTGCACCAAGATTAAGTGCTTTAAAGCCCTTGCAAAGGAACATAATCTTGAAAGGCCACTCTGTGTGGCGCTGATCATCATGTCTGCAGCCTTCTGTTTCATGTGGTGCCAGTCATTTCTAATACATATAATCCTCTATGCCAGAATATAAAATCGTACACCATCTTCTCTGTTTGGTCTTCCCCTGCATCTCTTCCTTCCCAACGTTCTCGTTATTACGACTTACCCCATCCTTCCCCTTCTCGTGATGTCTCCAAAGAAGGTAGAATATCCTCTTCTGACAGAAGTAATCAGTTCTCTTTGTGTTAACATCTTTCAATATATCTGCACTGCGCTTGTCCTCTATCCATTATGTAATAAATCATTCTTCTATAAAACCACATCTCAGCAACTTCTACAGAATTCCCCACTAATCAGCTGATTGGGCAAATAACACACACAGACAAAATAAAAAGCTGAAAATATAGACTTCTCTCTGAGATGTCCAGGAAATAAAGAACATTTAAAACAGAGACATCATTCGACAGCCGACCAACAAGATCTCCATATCTGTTATCATCCGAGATCACGAACAGGACCACTAACGTAGCTACGGAAATAATAAATGATAAGGGTCACAAGTTACTTCTTTAAAGCGGAATATAATGTTTTCAAATGACAGAAAGGAAATGGGAAAATTCAGAATTTTTGTTAGGCCGTCTGGGTCGAGTCTAATCAATAGTCTAAACATTTAAAAACAGTGAATGTAGCCAAATGAGTTTGTTTCCGAAGTCATGAGTTGCAAAATATAGTAGTCATGGAGACCTGTCAGGCACGGAATATTCCCAGACGGCAGTTTCTGAACGTTAAATTATAGGCTATACCAATGTGGCAATTAGGCGTAATAAGACGCAACTAACTGTAATATCTTCTTCTTCTTCTTCTTCTTCTTCTTCTTCATTCTTCCGGTATATTTTGTTGTTGTTGACGTATTTGCGTTGTGTAAGTTTTTAGCAGAACTGCGACATTTGCACCTTTCTGCTCTACACTTCAAACTTCTTCGGGTGTTATTTGACCGAGTTAGCCTTCCTGGGTGTTCGTAGGATGCTTCACGATCTGGAAGATTTAAAGTCATCTTCGTACCTCCATGTTCTGGTGACATCCAACTGACCCATCAAGACTGTCCGCATGCATGGCAGTCGGCCCTCAAATGGTATCAGGGGCAAACCATGGACATTCCTCGCCATTTAAAGAGGCTTCCATACGCCCAGAGCCGAGACATTGGGGTCTGGTACTGGGCTCACTAAACAAATCGCCCTGTTTCGCAAGTGGCTGCCTTACCTTGCTTCCATTTATTGACCCTCGGGGTCACAAAAAGCTGCACCAGAAAAGACTAACTCCAATATAAAATAGCCGAAAAGAGGGAAGCATAACACTGCAAGAAAAAGTGAAGTATTATACAAAGTAAATAAAGGTCAGCAACCTATGTTCACGGCATGAGGTGGGTTGGGTAGATGGTGCTAGGTACATATTTGTTAAACTCGCTGGGTGATGTGGTTAGTATAACTCCGGTGTTCACGGCATGAGGTGGGTTGGGTAGATGGTGCTAGGTACATATTTGTTAAACTCGCTGGGTGATGTGGTTAGTATAACTCCGGTGTCCTCTACATCCCAAAACATACACTGGAACCTATTTTAGGATTGGTTGACCTGGAAGCTCCGGTGAATTTAAAACTCATGCCTCAAAGAGGGTTCTAATACATTGCCACTGGTTAAACATTCTATCATTGCGGCACCATTGGTCTCGTAAAAACGAGAACTAAATAGACACTTTTCGTTTATTGTGTAGCAACTTTGGCCTGTGTGCTAGCGGGACCACCAAAGGGGAAGTACAGATTAGTAACACTGTGTACTTCTTGAGCAAGCCATAGAAGGCGAATAAAGAAGGTTAGTAGTCTCAGACTAGCTATCCCGTAGACAATGTCATGCAACATCCAGCCAGCCATGAGCTGGCATACAGAGGGCGTGGCCTACTTGTTTGTGGACCTATAGTCCATATAGAAGTCTCACGGACAAAAGAAGAAGGACGACGATGATGAGAAAGAAGGAAGCAACGTGCTTTTTTGAATTCTATTTTCCGTGCTAAGTTTAGTTATATCTGTATATTTGTTCTGGTGTTTAAGTAGGGAGATGAAAAAAGTTGCGAAGTGTGTCTCTGACGCAAGCAGACGGGGTAAGATGACAGCTGGGCGATGGGGATTTCTGGGGAATAAGGAACCAGAGAAAAGGGAGTTAGAAGGGAAGAGGCTTCATTCCACGGGATTCGTTTTGATCAAATTTAGCTCGGTTTATATCCAGAAAGCATCTAACCTCCTGTCAGAGTATGAACGCCTTAGCTCCAGTAACGCCCCTTGGGGATCTCCGGAGAAAACATTGCACTCGAGAACGAAAGGAGGCATTTTATTTTCAAAGGGTCACAACTTGGGCACGCAAGCCTGTCTTACATTCGGCCCTTCCAGTCACTCATCTTTCGCACACCGGCTATCTATCATGAATATCGACTTCATTCAAGATCACCAGCTTGGGATGAAGTCGAGGACCGACTGACAGGGTCCGAAAAAAAACCCGCGATCTTCTGAAAACGAGGCAGACGGCGTATCGACTGTGCCACGAAGATCTCCAAGAAATACGAGGATGGTTTACTATCCGTGAGTGCATCGGAGGTCTGGTCCTGATTACAGCGAAAAACTGAAGAACCCGTTTTGACGTTGCGGACGTTAACAGTTCCACGGCAGATGGGAATCGACAATAGTATGTCGAATATGCCACTGCCTAGGCACACTACCAAAATTACTATATTTACACACACGCGCACACGCACGCACACACACACGCGCACACACACACACACACACGTGAACTATTTATAGGATGTTTGGTCCTGCTGTACGCACATTGGTATCTTGGCCGGTGATATGGAGTTCGTGCAGTGTGTTGAGATTCTCTCGGGGTATTCTATGGAAGCACTTATTGAAGTTTTTTTTTTTTAATGTTGCATATACCTTGCAGGACGTTGCAGTCAACACCAGCATTTTTCAGTTGCTGTTGATGTACTAGGCAAGTTTTTCCTTTCAGTAGTTTGCCATTGCTCTCTGAACGACCGGCTCCCATACAAACACGTTATAACACAACGCGACACGTTCTGCTGCACAAATCGGTCGCGGCTGCGTTTCGAACGCCTGGTAAGTGGCTCACGAACCACGTTCGCAAGTCTTTGGCCACGGAGAGCGGCATTA